>OZ029913.1:39476756-39979256 GCA_964023275.1 Norana najaformis | reverse complement strand
TCTTTGCTAGCTGCGTGCTCGGCTTCAAGCCAGTCCTATGCCGACGATGTGCAGGCCTACGTTCATTGTTCTGCTTCTGATGCCGCAGCTGCTGTTCGAGCTATGTGTCGTGCTTCTGACTCCCTTGTGGCTTGGATTTCTTCAAATCGATTGAGATTGAATCCTTCCAAGACTCAATATATTTGGTTGGGCACTAGGCAGCAATTGGCTAAAATCAATCTACCTGTACTATATTTAGAGTTTCCTCACATCACCTTCTCAGTCACTGTTTATGACCTTGGCATTGAGTTGTTTATGACCTTGGCATTGAGTTGGATCAGGAGCTCTCTTTTAAGGCTCAGGTACGTCGTCTTTGTCGTAGTTGCTACTGCCAGCTACGGCAACTTCTTTATATGTTGGACTACCGGATGTACGGCTTTTGTGCCTGGAACGTGTGTTGCGGGCGGCTGCACGGCTTATTGGTGGCATCTCTAGGTTTGGTCATGTCTCTGATTTCATGCGAGATGAGTTGCACTGGCTTCCTATGAGTCAGCGCATCCACTATAGGGTCATCGTCTTTGTTTGGAACTCCTTGTTGGCTATTGCCTCCTCTTACTTGAGGGAGCTTTGCCTACCTGTCCGGTCCAATTTAGGACGTGCTTCTCTTCGCTCCGCTGCTAGTGGTAATCTACTAGTGCCTCGCGCTCGCACCTCGACCATGCAGCGTCGTGCTTTCTCTGTTGCTGGCCCAACCCTCTGGAATGGACTTCCTGTTACTCTACGTCTTCTGCCCCAGGATTTTACTTCTATCTTCTATTCTTCTCTTAAGACTGTTCTCTTTCGCCGAGGTTGGTTTGGGAGCGCTTGTGAGTAGTTTTCTTGAAGGGGCGCTATATAAGTGTTCTGTATAAATAAATAAAAAATTAAGTGAAATCGCGATGACTCATCAATGTGACGTCACAAATGTTCGAGACAAACTCGTGCCTACTCGACAGTGCAAAAATTACGTTCACAATCATAAAGAGAAGTGCACGAAAGAGGAAGAGGAGGATAACGCGAAAGAGGAGAAGGAGGAAGAATAGGAGATAGAGGAGGAAGAGAGGTGGCGTTTATACAGATACATCCAGATTCATACATACAAACATACATACATACATACATACACACACATACACACGTACGCACACATACATACATATAAAACTAGCTCGGAGCTCGGTAATAGTAGAGGCAACTGAGGTTACCGTTGGAGAGAGGAAGAACAATATGCAATAAATGGCTCTTTCAGAATTTATTTGTATCAATAATCCTTTGTTTATTCTGCTTATACAAACTTGAAAAGTAACGTCTTCTTCGGGGTAGGGGTCGATTGAGTACATTAAGAAGAGGACAATCTTCTTCTGGACGTCCTGACCGATCGGCTCTCTACTGGACTTCACCAGATAATAATGTTGGTTTCTCTACAAGACTGTCCAGACGGGATGTCTAATGCACTTTTAAGCACTTAGATTAGTTTAGATTAGATTAGATTGGAATTGATTAGATTGGATTGGCTCCACGCACCTACCCACCCATCCATTAATCCATTAATCCGTCCATCTAGTTATTCGTCCATCCATCCAGCTATATACTTATATATTTTGTATTATTTATTTATTTAATCTGACCTACTAGTATATATGTTTATTCATGCATTTAGCAAAGAGCTATAAATATGCATATGTATACTCACAATAATTAGACGGAAATCCGGTCGATTGTTGTCTCCATGGCAACAGACGATACAGAAGCAAGACCGTCGAAAGCGCAACACGCTCGCTCTGTCTCACGGACCTACGGTGGCCGCGATGTGCTCACCGGTCGCCGCAGCGTCCATCGGTCGTTGAGCTGCGCTGTGTCCGTGCTGGGCCACCGGAGCCAGACGAGCGATAGGTCGTGCACGCGGGCCGTACGCCACGTCGAGCTAATGTTCGCGCAAATCGTCCGATCTTCGTCGCTCGGCTGTCGTCGCAGTTTTCCTTCGCAGTGGGTTTTCGGATTTTAAAGCTGTGCGCATCGAACACGTAGCAGCCGCATCGCGCGCATCAGCGTGCAACGAATCGCCGGTACCAATAATGATGCAGGCGCGTGCAGAATCGTAGCCGCGGCCATCCTACGCAGGCAGTGCTGCTGCTGCAGAGGCATTATCAGCACCACCGCCAGCTGCAGCAGCAGTTGCAGACTCCGCCGCGAGCTCCGTCGTGTATCGACCGTTTGAAGACGAGGATGGTCTGTGCCACGCCGTTTCACCAGCAGGCCGAGACCACCAGCCGACTGCGTCCGGAAGCCCGCCGGTGGTTGAGGAGTAGGAGGCGGAGGAGGAGTAGGAGTAGGAGGCGGAGGAGGAGGAGGCAGAGAAGGAGAAGGAGGAGGCGGAGGAGGAGGAGGAGGTGCAATGACCCGAGTGAATCGCTCGAGTCGAGCGACGATTCGAATGGAAAAAACTTGGTCGGTTTCGGCCGCCTTTCTGTGGAGGGTGGTCTAAATGTTGCGTGCTCGACTGCCAACCCCGGAGTCGGATGTTCACGTCCCTGGATAATTCACGATTTCCGAACCCAGATAGTACACCGATGATGGTGGTGGTGGCGGTGATGATAATGATTCTACTGCTGCTGCTGCTGATGAGGAGGAGGAGGAGGAGGATGAAGATGATAACGATTACGACGACGATGAAATTGACGTCGACGAAAAGATGGATAAATAAAGACACACTAACACGAGTTTTTACCCCTACTATGAACCATAAGGTTTATCTTCCTTCTCTTCCTCCTCTTCCTCCTTGCTCCTCATTTATTCTTCATGTTCCTTCTCTTCCTGGTGTTTCTCTTCTTTTTTCTTCCTCCCTCTTCCACCTCTTTCCTTTTTCTCATTCGTCCTCCTTCCTCTTCCCAATCCTCCTTACTGCTTGTCTTCATCCTTATCCATACTCTTTCTTTTGCTCTTCATGCCCTTTCTTACCTTCTTCCTTTCTCTTCTCCTAATCCTCTTCTTCTCCTCCTGTTCTTCCTCCTCCTTCATCCTAATCCTCCTCCTGATCCTCGCTCTCCTCCTTCCTTTTTCTCTTCCTGTGCTAATGACGAAGAGGATGGCGATGGTAGATGTTGCTGAGGCGGTGTTTCTTTGAATGGTAGATTTGTAAACCGCCAATAACCGTCACCAAGACGACGACGAGGGAAGGAAGGAGGAATGAAAGGAAGGACGGACGGAGGGACAGAAGAGGGACAGGAGGAGGAAGGACGGGGGAAGAAAGGAAGACGGAAAGGAGAGAGGATGAAAAGTATGGAATGACGAAGGGATGGAGGGAAGGTAAGATTGGTGGAAGCAGAGGCAGTGTGTCTGGCAGGTTAGGGGCAAGGGTAGAATGGAAGGAAGGATGGAGATAGAGATTGAGGGCGGTATCAAAGCCGGGAAAGACGAAAGACGCTAAAAGAGAAGATTGAATGAACGGAATGATAGAGATATCAATGGAAGAGATGGCGTATTTGGGGAAAGAAAACCCGTGGGGAAGACGGATTAAGGCCGCGGGAAGACAATGGAAGAATAAACGGAAAACGACGAAGCTGGACAACCAGAGAAACGAAGGAAGAGAAGGAAAGTTGGCGGATGAAAAGAATGAATCCAGGAGAATTACACCAGGTCAGAGCCGAGAACGAACTTGATAGGGAGCGAGGAGAAAATATTGGGATTAATCGTTGGTTGTCGGTCGTTGTTGTCGGCAGTCGATAGGGCGGCGCCACCAACAGAATCTACCAAGCTAATCCGTGAATCGAGGCCATGGAAGAGGAGAGCCAGACGAACATGCAGACAGATTGAATCTCTTTGTGTGACAGTGTCTGTCCGTCTGTTTGTCTGCATGTCTGACTGGCTGACAGACAGGCAAGTAGAGAGTAGGCAGACAGCCATACAGGCAGTCAGACTGGCAGGCGGGCGGACGGGCGGGAGGTCAGGCAGGCAGCCAGATAAACAGAAAGCCAGGCAGCAGCAACTGAAGCTGCACAAGTCATTCGGAAGGAGTGAGCTGCGAAGCTGAACCTTTTGTACGTGTATGTTATTCTGATTGACCTGTCTTTTGTTTGCACATTAACCTTCGTCATTTCGAATGTCCTTTCTACAAATATAAAAACCATGGGCTAAATGTGAATGTAAATGTTTTTCTCACCAACACTTCATCTCTTTCAGTTTCTGCGCTGGTCTTTCACTCAAAACTGAAAACAGTAGAGCCTACTTTTCCAAAAATCTTATCCTGATTCTTTCTCTTCCCTTTATCTCTCTTCTCGCTTCAATTTCAAACCCCATTCACCGTAGCCGTCCGACTGCCTGACTGCCTGACTCCTGGATCTTGACCTGGAACCGAACCCTTTTGCCTATCGATTTTGTTTTGACTGAACGCCTGTGAATTAGCTGGTTCCCACGACTTGGCTTTCGTTGGGCGCTGTAGAAATCTCGAGATTACGATTGCGATTACGATTCTATAGTTCTCATATAGTTCGATGCTGATGACGTTGAGAAAATAAATTATTGCCTGCATTGCATTTCGTTATAATACACAATATTGCATCGCATTACATCGTTGATCTATTCATTGAAAGGCGCTTAAAAACTACTCCTATTCTGCAGATCCTATCAGATCCCTCTAGTCTTCTGACTCTTCTCCTTACCTGTCCAGCAGATCCAATTCCAAATATTACCCATCTGACTGCCTGCCTGCCTGGCTCTTGGATCTTGACCTGGAACTGAACCCTTCTTGCCTGTCGATTTTGTTTTATTGAGCTTTTGTGAATAAGCTGGTTCCCGCTACTTAGCTTCCGTCGGGCACTGTAGAAATCTCGAGTTTACGATTACGATTAAGAGATCTAAGCTTAAATTATATTTTCAGATATATGCTTGGAATCGTGCATTACATGACTTAGAAAATTTGTTTTAAAAATGCTTCCTTTGCCAATCTGTCTCATCGATTTTCGTTTTGATCGAGCGTCTTTGAATAAGATGGCATTGGCGACTTCGGTTTTAAGTGTTGAATTAATATATAATTACAGTTATGACTCATTTTCAGTTTCATAGAGATCACAATGGTGACCCACTTTCTTAGTTTCTTTTTATTTAAGTTTTAGTTAAGACTTTCTTTATAGTTCAAGTGTACCTAATATCTGTTAAACATTTTTGTCGCCGCATGCATCGTTTTGTAATAGGCGGCCCTAATTTAGCGGGACTTAGGTCCCTTTTGGGTCTACTATTTGTATCCCAACTATCTATACAATGGTCAGTGTATTTGTTCTTTTCTTTTGTTCTTTTGGAATCAAAAAACGTTTCATTCATTCACAAGTAGGCCTAATACTACGATTATATTCGATGAGTAAGAAAGTGTTTAGCTTTATTAGACCATGAATTTTAATAGTCTTTGTTTCAAAAGTTTCAACATGGCGATCGGTTTGCTTCCGTTAATCCGGGCATCAAAAAACAGTGCATGTTGTAGTGTTCTGTCATTTGATTAGCGAATTTAAATTTAATTTTGTAACAATTCTGCTTATGCAACAAGGATTTAAGATCGACGCCGGTTTAGCGGTGAAGTCTGAAGAAGTTGCAGAAGAAGACTTTGGGAAGGGAGTTACGAACGATTGTCGGAGGTCATAGAGGAGCGTTATCGGGAAACTCATGTAGGTAAGTAAACGTGATTCGACAAGACAGCGTTTGCCTTACGGTAATTGTATACTTTGTTGATCGAGTCAAGAATGCTTGAAAGCTGGTGAAATCAGATTCACCCACGTGATTAAACTAAGTTCTACTAGGGTCAGGTTTATTATAATGTTGACGACTTGATTTCGGCGTTTATTTTACATCATTCATTTGTCTCGTGGTTATATCAGTTTTTAGTAATCTTTCGGTGTAGATCTCTAAATAATTTCCGTGGATCTATGAACGAGAAGAACCCAGACTGGTATGGAAAATAGATTACTGCAGTGAACTTATCCGTGAACTTACATAGTGACGTTATCGTAACGCACAAGGCATCAGTCACTGGTTGCTTCTACTGATGTATTTTCCTTGAGAAAATTATAATTCATTGTAATAGCCTGATCGAAATCTGATACGGAAACCAGAAGTAAGGCTGCTGTTAGTAAGCAAGTTGAAACAGACGAGACTTCAATTTATAATTGTGGGATGTCTTAATAACCTTCCTCTGTTGACAGGACTGGATAAAGATTTCCTGCAACAGAGACTGCCAATGTGATTGATCATTAGACCACATAAAGACTATGACAAGCATATTGCTGAATGACCGAATTTCAAACAGTGGCGACAGAAGCAAAATGACTGATGCTGGCCAAGAATTGCTATCAGCAGAAGGTGATAAATCTGTTTCGGTTCGAGGCAGCTGGACAGTTCCATTGGGAATGTATGATGATGTCAAAGAACAGGCGTTGAAAAACAAAACTGACGTTTCGGAGAGACAAAGCAGCACTCGCATCAGAGAAGATAGCAAAGAAACAGTTGGCGATAAGGAGGCTGCAGGTGAGTCTTTGCATCTTGGTGAGGATAGATGTTCTTTGTCAGTACAGGATGGACTCGAGCAGGCAGCCTGTGAGCAAAACAGCAGAAAGCACAAAAATAAACAGTCAAGGGATTACGATGGAAAACGTCCGAGGAGGCAAGACGATGATGACAAACGTCACCATGGTGACAGAGATTCGCACGAACGATCGCACCGACATAAAGACAGGCGTCGAAGCAGGTCTGCTGAAGACCGGCACAACCATCACAGGTCACGAGAAGAGCAAGTCAGGCATCAAAGACAGAGGTCTAGAGAATTGCAGTCCAGGGAACAATCACCACAACGTTCACTGGAGCGGAATAATGAAACCTTTGGTGGAAAAAATGAATCGTCTGTGGGACGAGACAAGACAGCAACCAACACTTCAAATGGCCGACTCTTGGATTCCATCTCACAGTCTGGTTTTGTTCGGAAACCGGATCGAAAGGGCTGGGAACAAGAACATTCACACAAAAGCGTTTTGAAAAGCGATTATCTAGAACGATCGCCATACAGGGACAATGAAACACAAAATGCTCACAGTAATCGTTGTGAAGAAATCAACAATGATCAGACGGACAGTAAGAGACGAAGATCAAACTCCCCTGAAAGAAGCAAAGAAGTGGCTTATGAGGACAGAGGATCGCGTTCTGATAGAAGGCATCAGAAGCACAGATCGAGGTCACGATCTCGATCGAGAGGCAGACGTGACAGATATAAGGACCCAAGTAGTCACCAGCATAGAAGAAGATCGAGGTCTCGATCATGCGATAACGGTCACAACCGTAACCGATCCAAATCGCTTTTGAGAAACAGTGATGCAGAACCAAAACCCAAGACCACTGAAAGGAGGCCGCGGTCAAAGTCTCGTGAACAGGAAACTGCACCAGTGGAATCACGGGCAAACAGCACTGTCGACCCACAACGACAATCAGGTGAGAAAGACAGATGGAGAAAAAGGCGATCAAGATCACGGTCAATTGCAAAGCGCAGCTATGAAAACTATGGCTCAAGAGATCGTGAAAACAGACGATCACAGTCAAGAGATCATCTGAAAAACTGGCCAGATGACGAACGACAGGCCACCTCTGATTATCTCAAGAGGCGTCGATCGCAATCTCGATCAGTGGAGCGTGTGTGGAATTCCTCAAACTGGGAAGACAGAAAACGTTTTCGAGAAGAATTTTCACAGGATGGTTTGCCAAATTCTGGTGGTTGGTCAGGTTACCCTGAGAGGGTTACCAATAACAAATACTACCTTGGACGTGGTGATAGGCAGAATTCTTGGATGAGGGGAGGGAAAGAGGATAATGTGACATTACGCGACCAGTCTCAAGATAATTTCATGCCAAATCGTTGGCGTGGTAACCAGGATCACATAGTAACTGAAGGTAGACCATGGGATAGAGACCGAAAGCGGGACTGGGATAACTACCGACACAGACAAGAAAACAAAGAGGACCAGGATGCTGCCATTGACAGCGGACAGCAGTTGGAAGACATGGTAACAAAATCGCTTGCAAAGCTGCGCAGAGACAGCGACAGAGAACATCGGGGTGCTGATGAACACCTCAAGGACGTCTCGGGTGGAGAGGATGATAAAATCTCTGACAAAGATCGACACTGTGGGGAAGCCGATCGATCTGCAATCCCGGTTTTGCTGTCAAAAAAATCTGCCTACAAAAGCAAAGATCCATACGATCTGCCTGAAGCTGAGGATTTCGACTACGACCATGCTGGCAAGGAAGATTTTGCCCGCGAGTCTGATTCGTGCAGTTTGCAGTCGCATGATCAGCAGCAGCAGCAGGGATTTTCTGTGCCAGTGAAAGGAAGACATCTGCCAGTTGGACAGCCTCGTTTTCATGGGGATTTCCGTGAGCCGCCACCTCCTGTAAGAGTTGATTTTCCACCACGAGGAAAGGCGATGATGCAACCTCCAGTGGCGCCAGGTCATTTTGGTATTGGGGCTCGCCTGATGTCTGGAGTGGTTCAGCTTGTCACTCCCATTCACCTGCGGCCACCGCCTATGACAGTGGACTGGAGGATGATGGGCCAGGATGTTCCTGGGCCTGGCATGTTCCCCATCTCTCGTCCACCACCGCATGTGGGTCCGCGTGGACAGCTGATCCAGGTGGGGGGATTTATCCGAACACCGGTGCCGGTAGAGTTTTTGGCACGGCATCCGGTTCGGCCGGCACATTTGCCAGGCCCTCCTTTCCAGTCGGGACCTCCACACTCTCTACCGCCAGTCCATCCGGGCACATCGTCCCAGCCTTCTTTGATAAGGCCTCCTCATCTGCAGGGTGATCCTCGTCAGCTTCCACCACCACCACCACCAATTACTCTGCTCCATTCCTCGCACCAGCTTCGTCTGCCGAACCAAGAACCACACCATAGATTGGTTGACATGCGTCATCTCGGTCCACAGCCCGGTCTCCTCTCGCTGCCAGGTCTTGTCCCACCGCATCCTCCTCCCAACCTCACAGTTCCACCTCCACCACTTCCAATCAAGTTAGTTGGACATGGTCAGAGAGAGGGCCAGAGTGTAGGTTATCTGGCATCAAATCAGACTACTGAGAATTTGGACGCCAAGTCACCCTCAACCCCACCACCACCTCCACCGCCAGCCACCTCGTCTGCCCCACAGGATCCGCGACTCTATTCTATCAAACTCTTAAGCCATAAACCGGTGCCAATCGCAATGGTACACCGGTCGTCAAGCTCGACTTCGGATGAGTCACTTGACTCAGAAAAATCTTTTCTGCACTGCCGAAACGAATCATCTGCTCAGCCGAAACCAAGCACAAAACAGCTATGGCAGCAGCAATCCAACTCGCCTGAGAGACCCAACTCCGCCTTGTCTTTCGGATCGGACTACGTGCCGCAGGAAATCACCGACGAAGCTTACACCGAAGCTCTGTTCGAGGAACCGTATTCGTTTGTAGAACGTGATGCCTCGTCAGTGCATGTGGAGAATTCGGAGTTGAATCCTCGACAGGAAGTTTCAGATGATGTGCCTGTCTCTGCAGCAGCATCAACAGAAAGATTGAACATTGCAGAAGATGCAGAATTTGCTGATGTTAGCTCCCAAGCGGCTCTTGAAGACGAAACGGCGCAGATCCCAGAGATCATGAATCCAATGGCAAGTCCGACAGTGGATGAGATGCAAGCTTGTGGCAAGTCTCCGTCGAATGCCAGTGCCACGGATGCACTTGCCACTGCTGCTACGGCTGCACAGTCACTCCAGATGATCCAGGTTGCTGACCTGAAGAAGGTATTGGAAACCGTTCGAACAACAACACTGTCGAATGAGGAAGAAGCCAAGAGTCAGGATAAGGTGCGAATGCACTTGATCTGATCTAATCCTACAGTTCTGTTACTACAATGCCAGTCATCAGTTGATGGTAGCTTCAAGTGAAATTTAACCTTATGACTTCTATAGTACTGTTATTATAATGCACGAGGCATCGATCAGTGGTTGCTTTAAGTGAAATCTAATGACTTTTACAGTGCCATTGTAGACCATGAAGAATGCCCACCCACCGTCTGCCGATTGATTGCAATAGTTGCTAAGGTGAGCAAGGGACGGAGATAAGTAAGCTGATTTAACACTTTTGGGGCTAAAATGTTTTTTAAAAATCGGGCTATATGATAAATATTACCCCCTAAACAACCTCTTTCAACCTCTAATGTCGACTTTTGTCGACAGCCTTGAAAGTGTTAAATGTAATACCTTGTGAACTGGAATACAGATTTTACACTGGATTCTTTGTTTTGTGATTTTGCAGCTGTCAAGTCGTATGGATCAGATTGCAGAAGAAGTGAAACTGGCATTGAAGCCGCACTTTGCCAAGAGCCTCATCAACAAAGATGAATACAAAGATATCATGCGAAAAGCCGTGCCAAAGGTGAGGGGGATCACAACACTGATATGGCAGGATGCTGTTCTGTTTAAAAGCACTCATAAATTACTTAATTTATTTATTGCACTTCTTGCTTGTGCATGTTTGGTAAATCTGAATCTGAGGCATAAGACAAGTGCATAAAAACAACTTGCCCAGGGTCGTTATATTGGATCAGAGAATGAGCAAGATACCAAATAGTCCATAATGCTGCTGAAGGACTGTCTAAGACTGATACAGTACAAAGTTTGCCTCTTTCCAGAATTGCCTAATATTAATTCATTGTAAGTTTTCTTTTTATCTGAAGTAACTGTTTTTTTTTCTGTTTTATAACCAACTGAGAGCAGGAAATTACTTGCTGTATTGTTACATTGCATAAATTTCCATGTGTGCTTCATTAGATTTTCCATGTCATGTTACTATGTTTCATACCTGTGGTAATTTTATAATTTGCTAAACTTGCTACACTGCATTTTCCTTGGGATACTGTCATGTTAA
The DNA here is from genome assembly GCA_964023275.1 of Norana najaformis. Taxonomy (NCBI): domain Eukaryota; kingdom Metazoa; phylum Annelida; class Clitellata; order Crassiclitellata; family Hormogastridae; genus Norana; species Norana najaformis. Next base: position 39,968,309 of record OZ029913.1, on the reverse strand, counting down.
TATATTTAATTTCTCTGGTAATTCTATTAATCTATAAATTGCTAAAGTCACCATGACCGAATATCCAAACTTTTCTTCTTTGTAGATCTTCAGTAGCAAGAGCTCTCTTGATCGAGCACGTATACAAGGCTTCGTTCAAGAGTATGTCAACAAAATCGTTCGATCTCGAAAGCCTGACAAAGCCAAGAAACTGGTCTCTCAGGGCCATGGATTACCAAAACACAGTTCGAAGGCTTTGTCAAAGGCTGTCTGAAACGACAGATTTAATGTCGTGCTTGATGTTAATTGGTCTACCTTGATGCCGTCATCTTTGCCGTTAGTAAATGGTAATACGATGCTGCCTATTCTATATAATCCCTATCCTTATCCATTTGACTTGTCTGACGTGATGCCGGCACATGAACAGTTCGTTATAGGCGCTGTATAAATGTCGAAGAAAGATTTCTTTTGCCTGTTCTTCATCTCTGGCCAACTGCCAGAAACTGTATGAGAAACTTCGTTGACAGTCTTGTTAAGCTACAAGTGTAAATGTTTCTACAAACTGTTGGCAAAGTAGAGAAGATGGAACAAATATTTATCAGTATAATGGTGCATGACTTGTTGACAAAGAACTGCAAGTATCTGTTGCAAGACTGTTAATCAGACAGAGTTGTCATTTCAACAAGAGAAGGTGTGAAATACATGTTGCACATTATGTGTTACCTGAAATACCCTATCACTGATAATAGACTGAAGCACGAGAGTTAATTTAGACAGATTTTCATTGGAGTGGATGAAGGATTAGTCTGCTGTGTTTTGTTAGGAAATAAAATTGTAGAATTTTAGATAAAATAAAACTTAGTTTTTGCGGTACCAAGCCAGACTTCTTGAACACAGCGTTCTGTTACATTGTGCTACATTACATTATGTTACCATAAATTACATTAATATAAGTTATTTTGTAGTTGCAATCAGTGTGAGATGTTTGGCTCTTCCACGCATTTGGGCATCTTAATTTGGTCATGTTCACGACAGTTGAGTGTATTTGCATACATTTATTGGATGGCGGTTGTTATGGTTGTGAAAATCGGTAATAAATATAGTCTGTGTGATTAAAATAATGAAACTTCTGTTCTTGTTGCTTAGGTGGCATGGTACTGTGTTGGCCTTTGGGTGGCAAGTGTGTTTTATCAGTTTTTAATAATAAAATATTGTTCATTACATTAGAAACACTTCATAATCGCTATTACATTAGACCTTTGAGATTCTGTCTTGGCTAAGCATATGAGTAATTTTTTCTACAGATATCGGTGTGCTTCGTCCCATGCATGCTTCGATGACAACTGTACCGTAAACTTCAAGTTTAATTGATTTCTTAACTTGCAGACCATTTGTTACTGTGTAATGAAAAAGTCACATAAGTATGATTATGGTGAGTATTTTATAATCCCAACAGAATGTTGCCTTGACAGTTGTTTCAGATCTTGATTAAATGTTCATCACGAAAATAACTTTATCTTTCAGAGTATTAGCTGCAGTCTTTTCAGATCATTCCGGATTATTCACTGATATCTGTGGAAGCTTTCAACAGTTGTCACTTGGTGGCAGTTTAAAAACAAGGACAGTTTGTCCTGTCTCTAACAAAGTTCGCAATTTCTCAGAAATAACAAGCGTGTTTTGCAGGTCTGTTTGTACATCACTTAGAGAACTCGATCTTTTTATTTCGTTTTTAATTTTTGTTCTGCAAGGCAGCCTAGAATTCCTTTTATCTCTGTGGAAAATATATCCAGCAAGTTCTTTAGCAATAAGACCTCCAAAACTGATCTCTGTTTGCAATGCTTCTGAGCAGTCTGTTGAAGTGGAGTTATTTGTCATATAACTCTGAACGGAATCCAACTTTTCTACTTTGTTTTTTGTTTTTTCGTCTTGGGTGTATTTCGTTGGGTACACTCTGGGGTACACACTTTGTTGCAGCCCAGTGTTATCTACAACTGCAAAATTGCCATCTTTAAATTTTGTTTTTTCTGTCTCTGAATGCCATGGAGGATCAGATGTGCTGTGCTCTTTATGTTGTGTTACTCTCTGCTGTGTAAAATTGTTTGCATCTGTTTGAGTGAATACTTCTCTAGATTCATATGTCTTACATTGTGTCACCACGTCTTTCATTTTAAAGTTTGTTAGATCGATCACTTCAACAAAATCACTGCAAACAGGTATATTTGCACGGGAAAATGATTCCAGTTTCCCACAATTACTTTTGTCCCGATCCCCTATCAGATGAGACTCCTGGAACTTTGTTTCATTAGGTGTTTCTGCACTGCATGCTAGAGATAATTCTGTTGCCTCGCTGTGATAGCCTCTCTCTGTCTTAGTTGAACCTTGATGTTTAGAATTCAAATCTGCCAATATTTCTGTATCACAACCACAAAATTCTGACATTTGTGTATCTGTTTTGAAACATTGTTCCGCTGTTGAGCCAAAAGAGAATTCCTCATGGTTTGTATTCATGCATATTTCTGGTAAAATTTGTAATTGCCAAGGATTCTTATTTGTTTTGCCCCAAGAAATCATATTGGGTTCATCACACTGCTGGAGAGTTTTTGTAGTAAGTTTGTTACTAGTATTCATATCGAAAGAAGAGCAGTTGGATTTTCCAGGACATATCTGAGTTTCTAAATCCTTGGACATGGAATTTCCTTTCAGTTCTTTGGTACACTGTTGCATGGCACCACCGACAAGTTCGATGGCAGATGTCTGTACAGCACCGCTGCCAGGTACATCATTTCCAGTTTTTGTACCTCTGGAACAGCAAATAGGTTTCTCAATTGATGCCCGGTTGTTTACAGATAATTCTTGATGTAATTGACTTTGGGAAAACCCTAGTTCTGTTTGCTTACTATATCCGTCAGACTTTTTGTCTGCTGATATAGAAGGGCAAAATGGCTGCAGATGAATGCTTTCATGTACCACTTGTTGTGCTTGTAAGGCCTCTCGGTTTTGAAGTTTGCTAGAATTAATGTTCACTGAAGACTTTGGATGAGATTCCTGGCTACTTACAGTTTCCCTAATTTTTCTACTGCTTTGCTTTGGTTGACTGAATATGATTAGTTCCTCCCTGGTGGTCTTCGTCAGAACTTCCCACTCTTTGTTTAAAGCACACCTTCGAGTAAGACATTCACTTTTCGATCTTCGTGACGACCCTGAATGTAATTTTTCCATTGTATTGCTTTGAAAATATCTGCAGTCAGTTGAACTGACTCTCCTTGGTCGGGCTTCTGAATTCTGACAGAGCAGTCTGCCATTTTGGAAATGAATATCTTCAGAGAAAACTGCACTCCCACTATCTTCTTGTTCTACTGTATAGTTGATGCTGCTATCCAGTGGCACAATTTTCACTGTGTTTGTTTTCCTGTCCAGAATGTAGGCCGAGAGTTGCCTAGATATCATCTGAATAAATGCCGTATTTTCTTTGGGAGGCGTTTTTGTACAGTTTGAAGCAACGGCAGTGACACAGGAGGAACGGCTGCACATTTCAGAGATGCTGTGATTCAGCTTTTTGGCAACCTTGTTGCAGACTGGCGGTAATAGCACTAAGATCTCGTTTCCGGCACAGCTTGTTGAGTCATTGTTGTTGGTGCTGTCTTTGGCATTTGTCAGATTTGCTTTTCTTAAAAAATCTGAGACGGCAACTGTTTTGGCCAAAATGCTGCACAGTGGAGATGGTTCTCCTGTGATTATTGCTTGTGTATCCTCTTCAAAAGGAGGTAAATGTGTTTCTGTGTTGCATTTTTCTGCAACTTGATGTATTACATTTTCATTTCTTGTTGGCAGCTTGTTTGAAACTTCTTGACATTCTAAGTCGGGAAGTTCTTGTTTCTCTGTGTTGCGGTGATCATGGGCCTGAGGTCTATAATCACTTAGTGGTAGCTGCTTTGGAAGTACGGTAGTCTGTGGGTAGCTCTCTGAGCAGTTGCTAATATCGTCTCTTTTAATTATATCAGTGTTAGTTTCAATCTTTGCTTTGTTGTTTGCACTTTTACGATTTTTCCATTTAATTATTTCTTTAGTTTTTTCTTGATCACTTTTAGCTTCGCTGGAGGCTCTTTTACTCTCTTGCTCAACAGAGGTAGCCTCTTTAAGGTCTGTTGTTTCATATGTTGTCTTCTGCTCATCGTAGTTTCCTGTTGCACTTGCATTGTTTTGTCTTTCATCAGTTTCCAGATTTTCTTGTGTGACCAGCTTCCAGTCATTATCGTTGTCTTCATCGTTACTTTCTACTTCTTTTATGCATTCTGGCTGAAATGTTTTGTGTTCTTCTTTGTGTTTTTGCTGACTGACATCATGTTCTTTGATGTGTTCTATCTGCTCGGTGTCTAATTCTTTTTCGGTTCTATATTTTGGCTGACTTATTTGATCTTGTTTTCTGCATTCTAGTTGTCCTGTGTTTAGCTTTGGTTCTTTTGTATATTCTGATTGACTTATGTCATATTTTTCCTCTCTGTATTGTGGCTGAATTATGTCATCTTGTTTTCTGCATTGTATTTTTCCTGTGATTACTTTTGGTTCTTTTGTGTATTCTGGTCGACTTGTGTCATATTTTTCCTCTCTGTATTGTGGCTGACTTATGTCAGCTTGTTTTCTGCATTGTATTTTTCCTGTGATTACTTTTGGTTCTTTTGTGTATTCTGGTCGACTTATGTCATATTTTTCCTCTCTGTATTGTGGCTGACTTATGTCATCTTGTTTTCTGCATTGTATTTTTCCTGTGATTACTTTTGGTTCTTTTGTGTATTCTGGTCGACTTATGTCATATTTTTCCTCTCTGTATTGTGGCTGACTTATGTCATTTTTTTTTCTGCATTCTGTTTGCTCTGTGTTAGGTTTTGGTTCTCTTCTGTGTTCTGGTTGACTTATGTCGTGTTCTAATCTGCATTTGCATTCACTCATTTCTTGTTCTTGTTGTGCTTCAGAGTCTGTTTCAGTTTTGTCATTCTTTTCTCTTGTTCTGCATTCGTGTTGTTGACTTTTGTCATAATGTTTATGCTTTCTAGTTGGACTCCAGGCTATAAAATTGGTTTCAGTTTCTCCAGTTTTGTGACTATTGCTACTTTCCTTTTGCTTTGCCAGTTCTCTTGTGCATTGTTCATCCAACTTTAACATTTGACTTGTAGTTTCTTTTTGGGGACTGCATTTCTCCTTAATTTTCACATGTTGTGACGGTTTCAGTGTGTCGCTTGTTTCTTTTGTTTCGTCCAGCTTGAGTTTAAACAAGCGAGTATGCATGTCCCATTCTGCCACATAGGCTGTTTCACTAGAGTCCCTTAAATTTGTTTTACTCTTTTTTGAAGTATTGTCCAGCTTTTCTGTAAATTCTGTTTCACTTGTGTTGTTCCTGTGGGTTATATTGTCCTTGTACATTTCATTTGCATTGTTTTCATGCATTTCGCTTACACTGTTGTTAAAACGTGCTAAATTATTCTGCTGTTCTGCGAGTATTGTTTCGCTTACGTTCGTCTCATCATTTGCTATGTTTTCTTGCTCTTCTTTGCACCCTTCTTTACTAATCCTTTCATTTGTAGCATTGTCTAGCTCTTCTGTGCATACTGTTTCACTCAGGTTGTTCTTGTCTGTTTCGCTTGTGCTGTTATCATTTATTGTAGAATCCTGTGATTCTCTATATTCAATTTTAATTGCATTGGTCTTACTTGTTTCACTTGCAGTGTTCTTATAATTTATGCTAATGTCCAGCTCTTCTGTGCCGTCTCTTTCACTTTTGTTGTTCCTATTTGGTTCACTTATCAATTGATCTCTGTGCCTCGTAAAATTTATGCAAGTGTTCAGTGTCTTTGTGGGTTCTGTTTCGCTTGCATTATTGTGTCTGTGGTTGTTCTGTACTTCTGCGCGTCTTCTTTCCGTTCTGCTTTTGTGTTTTTTGTATTCTGGAGTATGGTCCAGTTTCTCTGTTTCACTTAGTTTGCTCATCGGAACGATGTGCTTCCACTCTTTAGAGAACTCTAGCCCACTTACGGGTATTTGGTTCATATCCACTGTAATGATAGTTTGCTCTTTAAGGCACTCTGGTTCACTAATTTCAGCTGTTTCAGCTATGCTGTTAATGTGCACTTTAAGGCACTGTGTTTCACTTATTTGGCTAGTGTTAACTGTTTTGCCCTGTTCTCGGGGATACTCTGTTTCACTCAGTTTGTTTTGGCACCTTGTTTTAGCTGTGCTGTTTCTGGTATCAGTTGTTCTTTCTCTCGGCAATTGTCCTCGAAATTGTGCAGCTATGCCGCCGTTTGCACCAATTTTGTCTACATTGTGAACTTCAATTTCTACCCCATCTTTTATATTCCCAGTCCTAATTTTCTCCTCTTCCCGCTTCATCAGTCCCACTTTTTCTTGACTGTCATCTCTTTTCATGCCACTCCCTATTCCATTCTTGACGGCGTCTAGTCGTTTCATCCCCGCACCGTTTTCATTAAAATCTAAATCCGGTAAACGGATATCTGAAGTCTTCTGATCAGCGTTACCTTCGGACGGTAAAGTTTTCATCTCCATTGCTTTCCGCCGGCGTTTCGGACGCGAAACTGTTGCCAGAGCCGTGTCCATTTCCTTAGGAACTTGGAAATGGGTAATAAGATCTGCCTGACATTTTGCCGACTTCACCGTGATCAGCCTGGGTTTACCGGGACGCAAGTCTATATAATTTTGTTCGGGGCGACCCTGACCTGTGACCTGTGGATATTTGGACTGGTTCTCCGTGAGTAGCTTCTGGCACAAAGCTGGCAGCCGAACGTCGAATAGCGACCACAAAGAGTCGCTGTTTTCTTCGTTGAATTTCTTGGAGCGGTTCGTGAAAGGGCTGGAATTTCCGGCTTTATTCTCCATTTCACAGGTAATATCGTGGAGTCTTTTAAGAGATTTCCCTACGAATCAAGAAATTTCTCCGCTTGTGGCAAATCGAACTAAACATTGCTGTGTTTTGCGGGTTATAAAAGTTTTTCTACCTCCGAAAAAGTTTCTGCTGACGTTTTATGTCGCTCGAAATTGACCCTTTTGGCCGCAGCCTCTGCTCTCGTCTTCCGGTACACGAACCTAAATAAATAAATCAATATAAATAATTATTATGCATTACCCTATCCTGCGCAGACTAGATTTGTTACCTAACTGTTGCCGGTTCGAGCCTGCTGAATGTACTCCGTATAACGACGCAGGGGATGGTTATTGCGCCTCTGTGCCTCTGTCACCAGGCAGTAGAATTTTATGCCGGTGTATAAGCTGGAAAGTAAACGGCTTGTCCCTGGGTTTCGTCCATTTTCAAACCAGTGACTGAAGAGCGGGAAATGAACGTCTACCCTACGTTCCACTATGGGACTGAGAGCTTTACTTTTTTATACCCCGCAGACCACATGCATGCTAGTTCGGCAAAAGTCCCTTCTGATGTTTTATCTCCCTCTCTCACTCCCCATCGCTTCCTTCCTCTATACCGTATATAAAAATGTATAGACCCTATTAGCGTTATTATTCGACAGAGCGCCACTGTTTCTTCAAACACTGAGCCGGCCAGTCACCTAATCGGTGAGTGATATTTACAGAATGCCTACATTCGTGTGCTGGGTGATATATCATAAACAAGTCAAGCCCTTACTCGGAGCAAGTTACAAAATATATATTCGAACGAGAGGACGTCTGGACAAAGGGTAATTAGTGTGCTGCCGAGTCACAGTCGAAACAATTGCTGTGCGGTTCCTGGCGGTCTCCGCTGATCCGACGGGGTTCACGCCCACCCTTGTTGCGAGATCGCGAGACGATCTAAATTCAGATAGTCGGAGGATAAGAAGTTGTGCGGAGCTCGGAAGTCCCGTTCACGAGAAATAAATAAACAGCAGGTCTGTGTAAAGCGGCGGGTAGCGCCACGGAAGCCTACCCCACTGGTGCCGTTCGAGAAGCTGGTCGATGAGTTCTCGAGCAAGTCAAGAAGGCGAAAGCAAGACTACAAGGATCAAGTTGATGAACTTGTAGTCCGTGCACGAGCACTCAATTACCCAGCCGAGTCTGACTACGATACGTCGAGCGAGTCTTCCATGTCCTGGCTCAAATTGGCGAAGGGAGGCCCTCAGCTTTGTCAACGAGCGCCTCCAAGAAGACAGAGGAGAGCCAGGCAGCAACCCTATTGTTAGACTCTCCACGAGGCTGTTGGTCGGGCTGTGTGTGAGACACTTGAAAGCGATGCTGTTGCGAGGACGCTTCTTGACCGTTGTGCAGAGCGATTAACCACCCACTGTAGACCAAGCACGGAGGTCTACTCAACGCGGTCGGCCCAAAAGGTGACATTAGGCGAGTGAGTCCCTGGCCTCGATTGCTCGCTTAACTGGAGGCTACTTTAGAGACAGAGTTCTCCTTACTCTATCGGAAGGTTTCCCGTACGCCCTGTCTTCCGTTTATATGTTCATAACTTGCCCAGCACAAGAATGTCCTGTAATGCCGGTTTGCCTCGACTCGTGTATGTGCAGGACGCAGCATCGCCGTTCTTCGACTAAAGCAGCGCAGCACATGGCGTGACAGGCTGAATTCAACTGCATCTGCATTGTTTGCATCTTTTGGTGTGGCCTGGCCGGCGCTATTGTAGTTCGAATTGCTTGACTATTGTAGTTCGAAAGACCGCTTCCTATGTTCTTTCGTACGTAGGGGAAACCCTTAATACTGGCGTCGACTTGCTATAAGATGCCCTAGACTTAGACTGTGTAGGTCTAAAGCGAATGCCAGCGCCTCTTTGATAAGCCGTCTTCAAGGACCTATTTATTATTGGATGAGGAAGAGACTGAAAAGAAATAAGGACTTAATTAAATTAAATTAAAACAAAAATCGTGAAAATATAAAAAAGTAACTAAAGCGAACTGAACAACTTAAATATAATACTATTATTTAATTTCTTAAATAAAATTATTTAAGTAAAGACTATGATTAAATATTACATTAAAGCCTTTTAGACGGTCCGCCGTATATGTATCCTTGCATTTTCCTGAGAGATATCCAAGGCCTACTGGCATTCGAATGTGAAGACTTGTTTGAGTATCCCACAATGCGTTTCAGAAATCCGTGCATGATGGATGGAGAGTAGTGAAGAAGTCAAAAGGTGGTGACTGTAGGAGGCAGGAGCGTTTGCTGCGCACATTCATTTAACTAAAATTTAAAGCCATTGGCGCATTCGCTTTTCAAATCTTGGGGACTTTAGGGAGGAACGGAAGAGTTGTGTGCAGTCCAACCTCAGGGTCTACAGCATCCCTACGTGCTGTACTTATTGTATCTGTCGCGATCATTTATATAGCTCCTTTTACGGCCTCTTGTATAGAGTAAAGCTGAATTTGCGTAAATGTATAGGCCCTACTATTGGGGGCACGGTAGCCGATTTGTTAGAGCGCTTGGCTTGTACCACGGTGAGCACGGGTCCGAGCCTCCCCTCAGACGGTAACTGTGTAAGGACCTTGAGCAAGTCCTACGTTCAAAATTGCTCAGTGTCATCGATTGATGCTTAGTCGTTAGATAGTGGCGCTTAGTAAGCGCAGGTATAATATGCGATACAATACAGCTATGTGCCAGGCTTTTAGAGGACACTTTCTCCTCTTCAAAATGCCAGGGAACGCGTCCCATCTGCTCCCTCCCGTTACATGCGCCTGCGTTAAAAAATTTGCTGTAACTAAACTGGCGTTTACATACTTACTGAATTCTGTTGTTGTTGTCCGGCGTTGTCGAATGTCGAAAATCTGCAACAGTTCACAACATCAAAACTACGAGTTGTCGAATGTCGAAAATCTGCAACAGTTCACAACATCAAAACTACGAGTATGTTTGGCGAATGGCCTGACTTGCAGATAACATGGCATCGTAATCAAATGTACTAGGCATCTACCGATGGCGCACCAAAGCATCGACGTGCATTGGCTTAAATTCTCAGCTGAAGAAGAGCACCCCCTTGAGCTAGACCTGGAGCTGCCAAATTGTAATTGTAATTTGAGATTTACAAAGCGCCTCTTAGAGGATAAACTCAACAGAGGTGCTTCCGACCCGGAGTAAAATCACTGTTAAACAGTACAAAGCCAAAGGTATGAAGAATTAGCGACTTCATTTCTTTTAGACCGGACATAAAAGAGTGAGTGGCCAGTCCTCTTCCTCGCCGCCTGATCTTCTCACTGACAGTGTACGGTCAATATACTCGTTATAGCTGAGTTGACTAGGGGCGCAAGTAGAGCAGAAATCTCCAAAACTTCTGTCCTGACTTGAACCTATGACCCCTCGATTGACAGTCCAGTGAGATAACCACTAGACTGTGGCACATCCCCATGCACTGTCGTAAACTAAATTCTCAGTATTTTGGGGTTAATTGTTAACCCTACACACTTCCTGCCGTGCCTTCTAGAAGTAAACTAATGTTAATGTGTTATTTTCCATGACGAGATCTGTGTAACAAGTCACACGCGTGCATGTCGTTCATTGACAACAGCGTGAAGAAACCGTCAATGTGAGGCTCATGAAAGGGCTATGGAGGCCTAAGTGTCCAGACACAAAACATTGGGTTGGCAAAAGCCACGACAAGGCTACATTATCCAAGTTATTGAGGGGGGGTTGAGCTTAGCTAACGCTGAAATGTTTATATTTGATGGATCGGTGGAGCTTGCGAGAGTACTGCTGCAGTACACCTGTGACCTAGATTGTTGCTTTTTCATCAGTTACCGGCCTTGGAAAATGTTCTACGTGTCCTCCTTCAAAGCTAACATCCTTGCCTCCTCCTGTGGTCGTGCCAAGCACAGAAGTCTACCAAACTTGCTGCCCAACTAAATTTCAAATTTTTCTGAAAGTCTGGAAAAGCTCATTCCTGCTAAGCCTAAGAGGGTTGCAGCACACCCTTCCCAGTCCTGGTACAAATCAGACATTTTCGCAGCTGAATGCTATTTCCGCCAGTTTCGCTCATGCCATAGTTTACCCTCTTCTCTGAAAGCTATCTCTCTCCTGAAGATCTATCAAGCTATCGCTGCATCTCTACTCAATATTTTTCTAACTTCTGGAAAAAGTAGTTGTCAATCGTCTGAATAATGACTTTTCGTCCCACAACCTGTACCTTCAGTTCCAATCCGCAAATTCTATTCCACTGAAACTACGCTACTTACCATTCACAATAACATAATCAACTGCATGGACCAAGGAAAATAACTGCTCTCATCCTTGACCTATCTGCCGCTTTTGATACTGTTGATTACTGCATACTGCATCACCGCCTCGAACACCGGTTTGGTCTTTCTGGTCCCGCTGTCCGTTGGTTGGCATCTTACCTGCACACTCATACTCAGTTCGTATTAACCAACTCACTTCTGAGTCTACTCTCTTGAGTTGTGGCTTTCCGCGAGGTCCTGTACTGGTCCCGCTCCTGCTTATATTATATACGTACGACTCCGCTCTGTTCACCACTTACTCCTGTATATGTTATATACGACTCCAGTCGGTTCACTACTTACTGTCTTGACTACCACTTGTACGCTGATGTTCCTCTCACTCGACAGTCGCACGTCTAATCCTGCTGCCCAGCTACTTGCTTCGGTTTTTGGTGATGCTTAGTCTTCGGTGGCTTGTAGCAAACTCCTTCTGAATCCTTCAGAAATTGAAATCATTCTTCTAGACAAAAGCAAACAACTTCACAATTTGATTGGCTAAAGTCTGTTCAGCTGAATGGTTTATGTTAACTGTGCTGAATGCGCACACAGTTTGGGCGTAGTGTTTTCTTCTACTGTATCATGCTCCAACTATGCTCGGGCAATATGCAGATAGCTCAATTTCACGTACGGGATTTTCGTAAAATCAGATCTCTTTTTCCTCGTACTGCCTTGATCCCAATAGCTAATGCATTGGTTTCTAGAAGACTTGACTACTGTAATTCACTTCTTATTGGCGTCACTCCTGAAGAGAAATCTGCACAAACTACAAATGGTTCAAAACTCTCTCGCCACAGCCATAACAAAGAATCATACATATCAGCAGGCCTATATTACGCCAATATTGCATTTGTTACACTGGTTGCTCAACGAGTAAAGAATCCAGTTTAAAATCTGTGTTATAGTTCACAACGTAGGCTACTACATTTAAATCGGCCAGCTTTTGTCCGTTCCAAGCTCAACGTTACTCCAGCAATTATTGCACTCAATAAATGGACAACTTAAATATAATACTGTGTATAATAATATATAATAATAGGCCCACTAATAATTCACGCCCTTATCTGCACCAGGGTTTATTTTGGCAACGCTATCTTTGCTGGGCTCTCGCCAATATTTCCAAGCTTCAGTCTGTTCTCAGTGCTGCTGCTCGTCTTATTGGAGGCGTCCCCAGGTATGGCCATATAATTTCCTTTATGCGGGACACTTTGCACTGGCTTCCCATTCAGCAGCGTATCCAGCTCAAGATCCTAACCCTTGTGCGTAATTGTCTCGTTGGCTCTGCTCCATCACACCTTAGGGACTTCTGCATTTCGGTTTCCTTGGTTCCACACCATAGCACTCTCCGGTCAGCCTCCTTTGGACTCCTGACTGTCCCTCGTATGTGCACTGCTACAGCTCAGTCTAGAAGCTTTGCCTATGTTGGACCTAATAGCTGGAATCGCCTTTCCCGAGAGCTCCGGCTTGAGTTCCTCAGTTTGTCCCTACCGCAGTTTCGCAAGCGCCTGAAGTCTGTATTATTTGACAGTGGTCTCACTGGTTCGGGTCGGGAGTGCCTCTGATGAGTCTATTCTTGAAGTGGCGCTTTATAAATGTCAGATTACAATTACAATAAATGGACACTATGACTCTTGTTTGCCTCGAACCACGGCAGTGTTGGGTTCTAGAGCGTTCTCGGTTGCTGGTCCACGGTTTTGGAATTCGCTGTCAAGTTCTATTCTTTCTGTCAGTTCTGTGATGTCATTCAGGTCTAAACTTAAGACTAATCTCTTTTATCTTGCTTGAAATAAAAAGACAGCTAAGTTTCAAGCATACCGAAGTTAAAAAATGACCAGAAGTTAAACTGTAACGACCGTGTAGCCTAACTTCTGGTTTCTCCGACCTATCGGAATTCGACCCAACTTCTCCAATGGATTATGATTTTGATTATGATTTTACTGGAAGCGACCATCGATTGAAGTCTTGGGCATTATGGTAACGGCGCTACAGAAGTCAGTAGATTAGATTAGATAAGAAATGTGTGCTTAGATTTGCGGGACTGACCTTACATACATACATACAGTGTGCACAAATGGATGTTGACTTCATTCTCAGAACAAAACAGTGCAATAACGTTTATTACGTTTGTTTAGACTGGCCAGGGCATATCTTATTGCACGTAATCGTGTGTAAGTCGCATTCTTACTGATGAAATGGAACACTGTGTTGACCTATAGACAATACAAATACCGCACCGAAGCTGTTGTTCAACACCAGTTTCACAGCTCAGGATAATGGAGCTGCAAAACAGGGCTATGCATAGGCCTACATAGGCTTACGTTTGCCTGTATGAAACACGAACTCATCAGACGCATCTTCCTCGTTTAAGTAGAACTTGATGGACATGAAGGCGAACAAAACTAGACCCCCATGCCGACAACATATATTTTATGAAATTTATTTAGCGCTTTTGGCCGACAGATTTTTCCGAAATTTACGCGTACTTCTGTAACTTGCCTGGTTAGCTCGATTGGTTAAAGCGTACGTTAAGAAGCTTCTGCGCGCGAGGACGTCGGTTCGCATACCGATCGTGGCTTATTTCCGAGATTGGAATCTCCGCTTGGCCCGTTCCCTACTCGGTAACAAAAAATGGTGTGGCGCCCATCAAACGGGCAGCGGTTATAAAGCATGATCGCGGGCGTTCGAGGCCATACAGTCACTGTACAAAAAGTGTACATTTACCATACAGTACAAAGATATGCTCGACCTACTTGAAGACTGTGCGCCAAAGAATAGTTAGTAACGGCTCATAAGGTCTATGTACACGACCCAAAACGACTATAACTTATTGCCTGCCTAGGTCTATACTTTTGATGCGTCAATGGCTTGTATGTTGTAGGCCTCACAGACGAAGAGTATCATATAAAACAACAGCAGCCTAAGACAGACCCGTAGGCAACTGCTTTCGGATCTGACCTGGATCCGTGTGTAAGTCGGACCAGTAAAAAAGCACAGTATAAGTCGCACCCGATAAACAAGTAATCAATCTTGATTTTATGTACGTACGTACAAGTGGGCGATAATCGAGGACGAGTAAACCGGAAAATCGAATCGAACGAACACCTACATCGGCCGAAGCCTACATGCGCGTGCTGCAGGCTGCAACATCAGCAGCAGTATCAGCTGCAGCAGCAACCGTGCAGATACTGAGATGCATCAGCTGCAGTGACGTGGAGGAACTGTAGACTTGTGCACACACAGGTCTAACATACGTTTATGGCTCTGCGCGCATGCGTAGAGCTACAGGTTTCGACATCTTTCCCCTGCCAGTGCGTCTGCGGCAGCTGCTGCGTCCCTCTCAAGTGTAGTGTCTGGTGGCAGCAGACACTCGTGTGGCCAGACCTAATCTACTGCAATGACAATAACAATAGGTTAAAGGACTGCTCTTCTTGATAGTAATAACACGGTTGTTGTGGCCAGGCAGAGGGGTCACCTAACAATTGTACTTGGCCATAAGTAGCTGGTTGAAGACTACGTCTTAGACCTATGAGCAGTTAATATGTACTATTAGGATGCGATTTTTAGGGGAAAGGAAACTACCTGAATTTACACTTCCTCTTGCATTTCACAGCTGCCAAACAAAATCAGCGCCCTGTCAGATAATATAATTATGTTTCTGATCCTTCTTGCGGAAATACTCTCTACAAGTTAGTGCTTATATAATCAAAATGCTAACATGTATATAATATTTATATTTTATTGAGAATGCTAAGATAGTGTGCATGTGTAGACTACATAAATATTATGTACGATAACGTATATATATGTGCGTGTATATATATATATATATTATACTCGTGTATATGTAATGTATATATACATATATTGTGTATATATATTAATTAGTATTCTGAAGGATGTGGACCCGAGCGTTCACGAGGATGTATTGGACGCTGGAGATATTCTCCTGCATCGTTGACAATGTTGATTCGGATCTTCATTTGCCTTTGCCACCCGCGCATGCGCACTGGCCCTTAGGCCTACCTTCCGGGCGCGTCCCCCATGCAGCAACCCCGTCGTCCAGCCAGCCAGCCAGTACGGACAGACTCCTGGGAGCTCGAGAGCTGCACTTTCCTGGCGCTGATGTGGGAGGCCAAGGGAAGGGAGGGAATCCAGAGTCTGTTCGATATCAATGCGCCTGACGGACGAACACTTAGGCGTAATTGACTGTTTGGGATTTTGCACGTGATACGGTAATCAATGGCATGCCGAACCAGGCCTACACACACACACACACACACACACACCTACACACACATGATATAAATATATAATAGAGTATATATATACTGTATATTATATATTTATATGTTATGCGTGTGATTTATATAATAGGTTATGTAACTTAGGTAAAATAGAATTGGCTGCGCATACAGCAATGTCTTATCTATTCACAACCTCGGCGAAACAATAAGCAAGACGTGTAACTGGAGCTTCAAATGCTTATCCATAATGTTTCCTTCTTTCCGACTAAGTACAGGCCTAGGTAAGTAGGCTTAGGTATGTAGGTCTGGTGAGTAGGCCTTGGTATGTAGGCCTCGGTGGATAGGCAGTGCGTAGCTTCAAATTCGGGTCCCGCAGATACTCAAATGTGCCCTTCTCGTATTTTATCAGGCTGTGAACGCGCTCTCCCCTTTTCAGATTCGGGCCCGAACCCACGCAGTTGCTGGCCACGAGGGCACATAGTTAAAATTGCCTTCCTTCACAATTCACACCTGAAATGTACTGCTTTCCCCGTGATCTATTCCAACCGCACAGTAATTTGAAAGCCTCGTTTCTACCTTTGAGTCTAGAATTTGACGCCTCACCATTTTGGTAATGTTTACCGTCCTGCCTCTCTGTTTCTCACTTTTCCCTTGAATGCTAGACACTGATTGAGTTCATCGTTTCTTCTCCCTCTGAACTTATAATAACGGGCGACTTCAATATACACATAGATACCCCCTCACTATGCTAAAAAATTCCAGATATTCTGTTGGGCTTTGATCTTATTATACATCACGTATCCTTTCCAGATCATGATATGGATCATACACATATTCTATAATGATATGGATCATACGCATAATCTTCTTATAACACGGTCCAGCTGTTCTGCTGTTAAAAATACCTCTCCTTCTCAGTCATATATGTCTAACCACACTGCCATTACTGCTCAGATTTATTTTCATTATAAACTGTCCTTCACATACGCTTTCATTAGCTACCGAAAATTTTGAAAATTTTCAACGTTGCAATCTTCAAAGCTAACATCCTTGCCTCCACCTGTGGTCGTTCCCAGCACAGACATCTAACGAACTAACTTCAACTTTATCTAAGACACTCTTCCCTTTCAGACCAGTTCCATCCATTCTTTTCTGACAAGATCTAGACCATAGGACTTAAATTTTCCAGCGTTAGCATTCCTCCTCCGTTAACATGCCATGCCATAAATCTCCTCCACTGGTTCTCAGCTTACTCCCAGTGTTGTTCTAAGTACTGGGCCAAGATACTTAAGTAAAAGTAAACCTAATTTTGTGTAGGCCTACCTGAGAAAAATTAAAAGTATTTATTAGTACTCATTTATTTAAAAGTAAAACGTATGAAGTATGCGTGTGCATGTATGTATGAATGTATGTATTTATGTATGTATGTAAATACTTCTCAAAAGCGCTGTTTTGGTGAATTTCAATGCTATTGTTAAAATAGGCCTAATTATTGCAAAAGTATTTTGCTTCCATAATTCATTCAGCCCACTTATTCATATGTAAAATGTTAGGCAGCGATGTATTACAGCTTGACAATATGCTCTGTATTGACCGCACATGACAGGTCCAGAATTTGATCCCAGGCCACAGGCCAAATGCAGGCGTGTTACCGGTTCGGCCCTCATGTCAACTCACTAATCACCTCCTTCGTATTTGGCGTCGTACAGATTCATTAGTAGTGTGTATACCTAACCATGGTCTTCTAACTGAGTATCTCTTCCCGTTTCGTTTTTCTGTTCCTGGCTCTGAAGGCTTGTGATGGAATCAAGAGGTAAAAATAAACTCTAAACACTATTGCTTATGGGTTTCATATGCATAAAAATAATAATAATGTCTACTGCACAAGGCATCAACCATTGACGCACCAAAGCCAAGCCGCTATCAGGTCAATATCCAGAAGGTCAGTTCATAAGACAGAGACAGCCTATGATGGATAAGCAATTTGAAAAAGTTTAAGTTGAAAATGAAATGACACAATTGACTGAGCAGAACGAACAGACATAGGGAAGGAGTTCAATAATTTTGGCCCAGCAACTCCAAGAACATTCTAGTCCAAGACATGACCAAAGAATGACCAGAGAAAGACAATCATACGACCTTGCAGAATAATGGTAAGTCTGTGGAATAAGGATTTGTTTAAGTATTGTGCTGGAGTTCAATGTTTTATAAACTGTAAGCCCAAAGATGAAACAAACTCTTTGCTGAACAGATTTAAGCACAGATGTTATATATAAATATATAACATTGGATAACATGTAAACTTGTAGCGTACTTTGTTTATCATCACAGTAAATTTATCCGAGGAGCTTCATATACTCATTCGGTGTTCTGTAGTCGCTAGATTTATAGGCCTGTTGAAAATCTACGCGATTCGGAGCCCACTCAGGGCATGGATAACAGACTCATAAATATCAGCATATTACGTCAATATTGCATTCATTGCGCTGGTTGCCTGTTTAGTATAGGGGAAAGCCAGTTTAAAACCTGTCTTTAAGTTCACAAAAGTACTACATTTAAATCAGCCGATCTATCTACTGTATGTTCAATGCCCATCCCTCGTATACCAATAAATATTGTACTCGATCGATGGAACACTGTGCGTCGCTCCAGAACAGGTGCTCGGTTCTCGGGCGTTTTCAGTAGCTGTTCCATGGCTTTGGAATTCGCTTCCCAGTTCAGTTCGTTCTGTCACTATTCTGATATACTTCTCGTCTAAACTTAAAACTCATTTGTTTCATGGCCTAATTTCTGGTTTCTCTGACATACCGGAATTAGACATGGCTCCTCCAACGGAATATAATCTTTGATTACGATTTCACTTGAAGCGACCATCGATAGATGCCTTGGGCATAATGATAATGGCGCTATAGAGGTCATTGAATTAGAGCATCGGTTCTCAAACGTTTTGGACCGAGGACCCCTTTGCACTCAAACTGAACTAAAACTGAGAAATTAATATATTAATTCATAACAATAACAATAATAAACCCATTAGATGTTAACAGAGATCACATATTTTTATGAAAAGTAACTATATTTTCCAGAACAAACAGAAATTAGTGAAGAGTGGCATTGTTTCACATTTTTGCAAATCAAATCTCTGTTGTCTGTCTGACTTAACAGAAGACAATTGGATTCTCACATCTGCTTCTGCATTCAGTCTGTTGCGATATGTTGTTTTGGTTGAAGTAGGCCTATAGGGCCTACGAAGAAAATCCGGCCAGTACACTCGTGAGAGAATGAGAGTGAAAAAGGCAACTAGCGTCTTAGTATTATTATGAAAATAGTTTAGACTTCACTGACCTCCTGAAATGGTCTCGAGGAGTCCCAGGGGTTCCCCATCAACACTTTGAGAACCGCTGAATTAGAGTATATTAGATAACCGGCAGGACTAAATGGGTAGGCTTAAGTTCATAGGCTTAGGTAGGTCGGACTAGGCGTGTTGACCTAGGTATGTAGGTCTAAGCAGGTACATAGGTGTAGGCAGAGACTGTTGGCCTAATTAGTGTAACCTACCTGTTCGACCATCAGTCATCGTAGTCCTACTTTACTCCAAGTCTTGGTTCTCGCCGACCTGGATGCATGCAGCATTTTATCACAAAAGTGTATCAAAATGGCTTGAATCCGAGTTATAACGATCTATAGAGACGCCAATCGTATCGATCTGCCTTTCAATCGATCGCCAACCATACAAATATACAACACAAACAATATACAGGAAAATTACTGGCACATTGCCATACTGCCAAATAAATTTTGACATGGCTGTAGGCAAGTGCACGCACGCTTCGATGCACAAAGAGAGAGAGGGAGAGACAGACAGACAGACAGAGATGGACAGACAGACAGACAGAGATGGACAGATAGATGAATCGATGGATGAATCGATGGGTGGACGGATCAATGGATGGGTAGGTGGATGGATGGGGATGGATGACTATATATATATATATATGGATGGATGCATGGATGGATGCATGGATGTACATGTTTATGGATGAATGAATAGATGCATGGATGGGTGGATGGCTGGCTGGATGGGTGGGTGGACTGATGGATGGATGGCCGTTTGGATATATAGATGGATGGATTGATGGCATGTTGTATATGTTTACGGGCGGATGAATGGATGACTGGATGACTGGATGAATAGACAGGCAGGCAGGAGGCAGGCAGAGAGTACACCAACTTGAGCGAGGGAGCGTGCAAGTGAATTTGAAGATGAGGTAGAGATATATATGCGGAGGTGCTATGCAAATACCTGAGAATAATGTATGTTAATGTAATATTACGCTACTTACATTGCATTACATTACAGTGTGCGCATATAACCATTTCTGTTTGCACCGATCGGAACTAGGTAGATATATGAGATGCACGCATTGGTTGGACCATTGCGTGCATCCAATTACTTGACGAAGCTCCCCGAATCTCGTTGGCTGCGGGGAGCTAATGCACCCAGCTGCTGCCGCTGTTGCTGCTGCTACTGCTGCCGCCGCCCTGAAGGAACTGCACCATCCGGCCGCAATAATTTGGCAGAAGATGGCTTCATCGAATATTGTCGCTGATTTGTCTTTCTGTTAATGGCAACGAACCAAATAATTGTTATTAAGCAAAGACCGTAGTATTTCTCAGAATGCATTTAGCCTCAAGGCCAATAACTATATATATATATATATATATATATATATATATATATATATATATATATATATATATATATATATATATATATATATATATATATATATATATATATATATATATATATATATATATATATATATATATATATATATATATATATATATATATATATATATATATATATATATATATATATATATATATATATATATATATATATATATATATATATATATATATATATATATATATATATATATATATTATAGGGGAAGACGGAGTAATTTCAGCCAATTTTTTATTTTTGTAATTACAAAAATTGTCTAGTTGCTAAAATGAAACAAAATCACAAATAAGTAAATTTTGATAGTCACAATATACTGCAAGGCTATTTTTCTTTGTAATATAGAAAGAATCTGTAAAATAAAATATTTTAAAAGAAACATTTTTGGCCGGATTTACCTCAGCGTGTGGGGTAAATTTAGCCAGTGTGAACGATTTTACCCCAATACCAAAGAGCCAAAGTACACGCACAAATGTCTTAAGAAAATAGCAATGAAAGCAGCAATATAAGGTAACTTACGTATGCTATCGTGTTATCCAACAATCGGATATAGTCTTAGGCCATAATACTCGGTCACTGTCCTTAATTGACTCATGATATGTCAGTTTTATCTTGAACGTCAACAAATGCAACCTTTACACCAAAACAAGTCTCCATCTTCAAGCACTGCATAGTCTTCACCACAAGATATGTGAAATGTGTTTTCACATCTTGCACACCGAACCCAGTCCTCGTCAATCTTAAGAGTCACGCTTAAGAGTTATAGTCCATTTGACAAGTTGCACAAATCCAAATGTCATCAGAGTTTGTCCTAGTCAGACTTGTTCTGGTTTTCTACTTTTATCTGTTTGTGTGGCATTGTCTGCTACGACATTCGTCTTTTGTCTCTTAACCCTGGTATTAGCTTTACTTGTTAGCTTTATTCTTACAGTCAAACCCCAGGCTTCTCTTTATCCCTTTTCTGTTCCGTTTGGCTTCCTTCTTGCGTCTATGCGCATTGTCCCTTGCTTGCAGTAATGTTTTCAATGGGGTTGCTGTTAATACTTCTGATCTCTTGCACTTTGACTTCCTAGTGGTCTTCTTCCGTTGCACAACGGGAAATGGAGATATATCTGTAACGGACATACGGCCAGCATCTGGCGATACTGCCTTCAGAGAAGGACCATTGTTTATTGCAGACATAGTTGCATTCATTTTTTATTGTTCCGTGGATCAGGCGTTGGTATGCTCGATGATTCATGAATAGTCGATGCATTCAATTCCTGGATACTGCCGGAATAAACTTCTGTGGTTTCCAGATAGGTTGTAGAAACAACAGTAGACCCAGGAGGAATTTTTTAACTTCGGGATCAGCTACTTCTGTGTTGGTACTGGCAGCTTTTGAATATTTATCAGAGCATCCCCTGCAATAAAGTCTTCGTCAGAGAAGACATAACTGTCCAGTGGTACAATTGCTGCAGCACTAAATCCCATTCATACATTTGTCCACACTGGCAATGCACCGAACAGTTGGGCTACTTCATATTGTGCGATTCGCTTTCCTGCATTCGATGACATCCATTCATTGCAGCGTTTGCAATTTACGCATTCTTTAGCGGTCTAAAAACAGCGAGATCAAGTGGCTGACACTTGTGTGAGCAATGGGGTGGCAGAGACATCATTACGATGCCATGGCTCTTGCATACATCCTATGCTTCTAACTAAATATGACTCTCATAGTTGTCTAAAATTAGTAGAATTTTTCTCTCAGCAGACGCTCCGCTGTGAGACACAAAGTGGTGGAGCTACTTCACAAACAGTTCAGCATTTATCCAGCCACTTGGAGAGCAAGCTCTAATGGTTCCTGGTGGCGCCCCATGCATCAGTCTGTCGTTTAAAATTTTCCTTTGGAAAAATAAGCATCGGTGGGACATATACTCCACAAGCACTAATGCAAGCCACGGCCGTTATTGTTTCTCCTTTCTTAGCGCTCACAATCATCCCAACTTGCTTCTTGCATTTTGGTGACAATATCGTCACCTTTTGCTTACGAACAGTCGACATCCCAGTTTCATCTCGACATCCCAGTTTCATCTACAATGTAGATGCGACTCACGTCTATCTTCTCCTAATCCAGAACTTCTGCCAGGTTCTTGTCAAATCTGCTTACTTCACTTAGCCTGAAACCGATGCCTTTGTGCTTCAAATGGTTCTGTTCAGCAAATTCGAATGCAATTTTGCACAGCTGCGATTTATTGATGCCAAAATATAGGTCGCTCATGCGTTTGGCATAACTGGCCAATTCTTGTTCAAATATTGGCCCCTAAGCTGGGTAGCATCCAGTGTGTCCAGGCACATGTTGTTCCGATTGCACTCTTCTTCCTTTGCCAACATTAATATATTCTTGTGTTGTTTGTGGAATAGAATAGCCTCGTGAAGCTGCTCGAATTGTAAAAGTGTTGTTTCGGATATCACAAATGGCCTTTTCTAGGTCTTCTTTCATCCAATTACATCGTTTCCCTTTCTTCTTATAAGTTCTTGGTATCTATTACACAGTAAAATGTCATTATAAAATTATATATCAGATAAAGACTGCGTACATAATATTATATATTATTAAAATAGGAACTATGTTACATCCACGGCGTCACTGGGGAAAATTCGTCCAAATGGTCGAATTTACCACGACATACCGTCCTTCAATAAACTGCCCAAAGTACGTCAGCCCGCCAATTGAACAATGGTTAGCGGTAACAAGACTCTCAACAAAAATAACGGTTTACAGGGCTAAATACAAAAAAAAACAGAGGAACAAGGTTACCTTCAATTCTGGGCTTTAATTTCGAGAGAATGGAAAACGCTCGAAGTCGTCTTTCTTTATCTTCTGCGGACTATATTTGTACCAAAGCACAACCGTCTCGATAAACACGCTCTGCAGGGTAGGCCTATTATTTGTTAGATAGCAGCAGGCAACTTTGCTTTGGCACGCAGGTTCTCTGGCAATCTCGCTGGACGAAAAATCCCCCAATTCCCCAATACATTATATTGAGCACCTAGGCTGTTGACGTCCACCTTACCCTACCTAACGATTCGCCATCTGGCGAATTCACACTTGGCCATCGATGAATATTAATTTAACTGAAAACGGTACCATTTTAAAAGTGTTTACACGGAGCTTTGTACTTCGTGTATTAAGTGTTTAGTGACGTCTGGTGGCTGCGAGGGCCGTTGACATCGATTTCACCCATTACAATGCCACATTCACACACACGAACGTAGGCCTATACTTTCATCTGTTAGTCATATCGACGACAGTGTGGCTGTGTGGAAAATATGCCATCTGGCGGTGAATTTGTCCCATCAGTTCGTAACAATTAGCTCCCGGGCAGGTCTTTAATTGTAGATATGTGGATTTGACACATCCACCGGATTCGTAGTAATTCCCCATTCCTTCTATAATTATAGAACATCACGTCTCTCCGGTTCATAATTATTTACAAACATCCCTCTGCCTCTGCCTCCCTCACTGCCTCCCTCCCTCGTGGGCATCCCTGCCTGTCCCTGTCGACCGGTACATTCCCTGTTTATAAAACTCGTTCGTTAATTTCTCAAAGAACCGTCTGAGGTCTCGTCTCGGTCTCGGTACCAGTTAGGGATCGCGTGCATCTTTGCCTGCACTATCCCATGACGCCCATCACCGACGATTTCCACCGGTAGCACAATGTTTGTATCTCTGGCTTGACCCCAGGATTCTCACCTGGCACCGAAACTGACCAAACAACCTGGGTCTTGCGGATTTCATCTAGCACAGGGCCGGTGAATAAAGTGGTCTCCCTGACCCGGACTTTGTGTGGCGCTGAGAAATTTCAGAGATTTACATTTACATTACATATGGCGCCCCTATCATATGACGAAGATTCAAAACATGACGCTAGGCAAGTTGATGATTGTGTGCGTGTATGTGTGCGTGCGTGCTTATGTCTGTACATGGGTGCGCGTGTATATTGTGTCGTATGTTAATTGTTGTGGTCACGTATTGGAAAATACGACCATTTTCTGTTCTGGTCCAAGTGACCACAACAGCTGTTATTAGCGTAATGGCGGCCGTACACCGACCCGTTCCGATACGATCTGACTGGCAAAAATCAGGTTGGATCGGATCGGGTCGGTGTAGACGTTGCCAGTCTGTCAGTCGGCCGATTGGGCAACGGATCGAGGAAAATTTCTCCAGTCTGAACATTTCAGTCTGATCGGATTGGGTCGGTGTATGATACTCATTCGGCAAATGTGCTCCAGTTCCCTGCGAATATGGCCGCTTGTCTAAGCCAACGACTTAAACTATGTGACTATACTGTATGTTCGTTAAATATTATCAACGATAGGTCCCTATATGAATATTATTATGTATGTTACAATAATTATTATAATTATATAATACATTTGTTCTTATATAATATAATTATGTTACATTAAGTTATTTTAAATCAAATTTATTCACACAGCTTATATAATATATAGGCCTATACATACACACACATAACAATAATAATGATAATATGATATAATACTAATGAACGCCGTCATAATCGCGCGCTGCTATCGCCTGGTCGTTACATAATATGATTATGAAGGTGCTGAGACACGCCCATTGTATCGAGGTCAACTGGGGCACTCGGCCGACTGCGTACATCGCACATCGTACACCGATCCGACCCAACCCGAGTTACCCGACCCGATCTGACTCGATCCGATTCGGGTCGGATTGGGTCGGGTCAGTTAACTTAAAACGCCTTAAGTTAATGATTGGTCTTGTGCGATTTGTAGGGCTAATGAAGAAACTGCCCCTTCCCCCCACTGATTCAGACCATCTCCCATTGCAGATCTATGCATTTTCTCATGCACTTTTGCGACTACCCATAGATTCCCTATTACTGCCAACCCCATGCCCGTACTCTGCTATAGGTTGCATATTATCATTATATTATTGTAGACTTACCAGTATACATGCCTTTTTAGCCTCAATTTTTCCAATTCTTAATTTGATCGTTGTGCATTTTCAAAAAATTGTTTGCCGCCTTATTTCTTGGCGCTTGTGTCCTTCCAACAGTAAGAAACAAGTAGATAATCAACTTACTTATTACGGTTGGATGGACACAAGCGCTATTTATTTATGAATACACATAAGGTATTCTAACGCTTTATCAATAAGACGCAACCCTCGTGAATATTCATTTACTGTTTTCAAGCGTTAGTGTTGAGGCACATTCTTGCTGTTGCTGAAGTTATTAAACTTTAAATGCAAGAAAAGAAAAAAATGGTATAGAAATCTGCGATTCCGAAAATGCCTGTTGTCCCGGCATTTCTTCGGATGGTCTAATATTCTGATTGTTTTCCTTATGGTAGTGATACGGAACTCATGCCTACGGCAACAGGAATAAGATCATAATGGTAACCTCGAGATTTCTACAGCGCCCGAAGAAAGCTAAATCGTGGGAACCAACTTATTCAAGGGTTCACAGTCAGTCTTGGTCAGCGATCATGCAGTTGCGTGTTCGACTCTGTGTAACGACCCTGGGCGAGTTGTTTGCGCACAAACTTTCTCTGACTGACCATGTAAATAATATCTCCCGCTCTTGTCTTTACCACCTACGACAACTCCGCTCTGTTCGTCACTTGCTTCCTCTTCATGTGGTCACTACCTTGGTCCATGCCCTGATTGGACTAGGATTGACTTTGGCAATGCTACCTATATTGGACTTTCTGCAATTAACACCTTCAAGCTTCAGTCTATACTTAATGCTGCTGCACGCCTTATCGGTGGTCTTCCAAAGTCTGCCCATATATCTACTTTTATTCATGATTCACTTCATTGGCTTCCTGTCAGTCAACGCATCCAGTTTAAGATTCTTATCCTTGTGCGCAACTGCCTAGGCTCTGCTCCGTCATACTTAACTTCTTTTTGTATTCCGGTTTCCTCGTTGCCTGCCCATGCCTCCCTTTGCTCAGCTACCTGTGGTCTCTTGGTAGTCCCTCGTGTCCCCACTACGACTGCTCAGTCCAGGAGCTTTGCCTTTGTTGGCCCTTCCAGCTGGAACTCCCTTCCTCTTGGCCTTCGGCTTCAGTTACTTAGTCTTTCTCCTACCCAGTCTCGCAAACGACTGAAATCCTTTTCGTTCAAGTCACGAGCGCCACTGTTTCCTAAGTGGCCTTTATAAATGTTCGTTTACAATTACAATTACCGTGCCTCTGTCACCAAGCAGCATAATTTGACGTTACCGACTTGACGGAGGTCATAATGTTTGATATCGGCGTAAGGTGGGAAGTAAATGGCAAGTCCTGCGATGCACTGGCCCTGTGTCCAGGACCTTAGTATTTGTCCATTGCCGGTTCAAGGGCTAAAGAAAAGGAGGTAAAGGTGTAGAATCGGCCACTTGGGATTGCCCTACTTATAAGCAACATTGCCGCCGCAGATTGAGAGAAAATAGAGCGCTGTCATCCTAGTGAAAGTAAATAAGTAAGTGTAATAAACAAAACGGTTTTAAAATTCTGTTTTTGGTGTTAATAAGTGAAATGAAAACTCACAGACCAACATAAAGGCATTAATAAACACAAATTAATTAAGAAAGCATGTAATTTTCTGCTATGCTGCTGTCGTTTTCAGTGTGTTGTATTTGGATGACTCGCTTGTTAATTGTCAACGCCCTAATTTCTCTTAACCTGCGGTGGCCATACTGTTTAGTAGGTGATTGCAAGCGGCTGATTCTATACCTTTACCGAAAAGGAAATGAGCGCCTCCCCTATATCTCACTTATGAGATATGGGATACTTTACTCAGTCAAAACAAAATCAATAGGCAGCAAAGGTTTGGTTCCAAAAGTCGGGCAGGCAGAGGTCTTCAAGTGATGCAAGACTCGCAGTAATTATTTGTGGTGGGGACATGCTTGAACCTCCTCGCACAGTAAGTGTGCTGGGTGGTTTACCCATAAATGCATAGTGCCTTTCAATGATACCTTCTCCTTCATTATCTCATGACCACCATTACAAACAATTTTCACCATAGTATCATGCTATCTCCAGCTTGACCCCCCCCCTCCAAATTCTGACCTGGCACCGAAACTGACCAAACAACCAACATGTCTCTTGAGGACTTGATTTGATGTAGCACTGGTGAATAGACTGGTCTTCCTCATGCGGCTCTTGTATGGTGCTGAGAAATTTAAGGGATTTACATTTACCTTACATACCTTATTAGATGGTGGAACCATATAAATATAAATGATAAACAGTAGTCATTGTCCTGTGGGTAAAACTATGGCATGTCACCCACTAGCATACACCATCTTTACTAGTAGTATGTTTGTGCTGAAGGTGGTATGATGATGCTAAGTCACTAATGTGGTGCAATGAAATGAGACGTATAGCGCCTCTTGAGGTTGCATGGATATACTACGCCATATGTTTGAGTTGTCCCCTGTACAAGCTCTTCTGTCATATACCGGGTAGTAACTGTAACAAATTAAACAGCCATTGATTAGCAATGAATAAGGCAATTAAAATGGTAGACATTACATTTAATTCTGTTTATTTACAGAAATCAGAAGTTTAGCACAGGTTGGTGCACATGGAGAAGCAGTGACCTGAAATTTTCCAATGCTTTGACTGTGCATAATTTTAGTGAGTGGTCAAATAAATTCTGTTGGGCACTATGAGCTCAACTGTGTCTATGACAGAAACTGCGAGAAGGGAAAATCTATCAACAGCTGAAGATGATATGCACTCAGCTGCAGATCTACCACAACGTGAAGTCAGCTGTTTTAATTCGAATGCTGAAATTTGTAACAGCTTGAGTGTAGACAATTCAGAAACACAAAAGAATATCAAGAAATCGCAGGTTAAATGCTTTACTTTAGAACATTTGAAATCGGAAAATGTCGATGCTGAGTTGCAGGATGCTTTTGGAGTTACGATAAGTAAGCAGGAGCCATCAGTTAAGATAGTTCCAGAAATTGTTGCGAAGAACGAAGAAATGGGGGTTATACAGAACGAAGAAATTGGGGTTATGCAGAATGAAGAAATTGGGGTTATGCAGAACCCTGCTGGTCAGCCTACTATAGAAAATAGCATAGGTGCTTGCAACTTGTCCCTCGATCGCAAACCTGCATCAAAGCGGAAAAATGCTGAGATGCAGTGTGCTGACTGTACGTTTCAGTGTGTGAATAGTGAAAAGTTGAAGACACACGTCAAAGCTGTGCATGAAGAGGGTGAGACCTTTGCTTGTTGTCTCTGCAGCTTTGAGAGCAAGTGGAATAGGGAGTACTATAAGCACATGAGAACACACTTTCCCGGTCCGCCATATCAGTGTGACTACAAAAACTGCACAGCAAAATGCGAACGGATTCAGCATCTGCTTTACCATCGCATGAACCATACGGAGGAACGACCTTTCAGCTGCTGTTTTTGTTCACTGAAGTTTAAGATCAAGAGCACAATGATTGTGCACCTGAGGAAGCACACAGGTAAGAAGGCTTACCTGGAGGGAATTCTCAACATCAGTTGATGCCTTTTGGAATAGCAATCATACTCTGTAAATCTCGTCAGTTAAAGTTACTGTTACAACTTGTTTTCCTTAAGGTAGCTTGACGTCTGTTTTCCCAGACCCATAAGATTTCGACCAGGCTTGTACAGTGGGTTATGAATTATGACTACTGTTCTACTGTTTCATGAAAAATCACTATCAATTGATGTCTTTTACATTATGATAATGGCGCTATAGAAGTTATTAAATTACTTAACTAGCCATTTCTAACGTGTAGTTCAAAATTGGTGCACGTTTGCTTTTACTAAAGGTGTTCGACTGGTTTTATTTTTTGTTCTAGCCTCAGATCAACTTAGTACTTAATATCATTTTATGTCTAAGAATATTTCGTTAGTTGAAGACCATTAATATGTGCATATAAAAAAACCATATCAGAGGTGTTTGTTGTTGCTGGATGTTTGCTTGAAGTAGTCAGCTGAAATTAATTGCATGATTGATTTTAAATCAGTTTTGCTTGATCTGTATGCTATTTGTACATGTACATGTGATTGCATTTAAATAGGTTACAGTCCCTTCACTTGCACAGAATGTAGTCGTAGCTTTTCAACAAAAGGAGCTCTTCAGCAGCATACCGTGACTCATAGTGACAAGAGAGCATTTCTTTGCGACCAGTGTGGATTCAGCACCAAACATCAGTCTCATCTCATCTCGCACAGACGTATACATGCCGGTAGATGATTTCTTTTGGGACTACCACTATTGCTTTTATTACTTTACTAATTTAATTAAGGCTGCCAGTTTTAAGGAGGCATTAATCCTTTAATGACTGCCTTGCATCCACCAACCACTGCTAAATTTTAGCCTGGGTTTGATTTGTAGAGCAGAGGATATTTCCTAACACTCTAATTCGGATTATCTCCATTTGAAAAGGGATACCGGTAGATTTTGAATGTACAGTAAAAATCATTTAACAGAAAATTCTGGTGTCTAGCATAAACAATTCATGTTAACCAAAGTTGACCTTAAACAGCTTTTCAATTCCAACTTTTTAAATTTTTAATAAGAGCAGGTACTGTATATACAAAATGATCACTGGGTATAGTACTTGGAGCACATGCATTCAAACAAACTGCACAAGATTGCACAAATTCATTTGACTCTTTCCTATGTGGTCATTAATTTTAAGGTACTATTTTAAGAATCAAAGGGAATAAACATTCATATACTTGGTTGAAAGCATTGTCATGCTTTGAAAGATGATAAAAAATAAATAATATAAAATATTATAATAAAAGAGTAAGCTTATCTTGGAGCCCAGATTTGGTTGACATAACCACGTTAAAAAACTTATAACTGCTACATCTTATTTGACTTCCTATTTAAACCACCCTCAAATTATTAAACTTAAATTTCGTCTGTGGCATAAAATTGATTTATATAAACTGTAACATGATATCTTACCATTTCCACTATGGTTAGCTACTGCACAACTGCTATGCCATTCCAGTCTACTATATATGTGCTTCTTCACAGGCAAATTCCTTTTAGAACCAAGAGAGTAGTAGAGCACACATGCCACAGCCTTGGTTCAACTCTGCCATTGCTGAAGCTAGGCATCACAGAAGTCAGAGCATTGGTGGCACCACTCTCGACTTCCCTCGGATCACATTAGGCTTAAGCAACAGTGCAAACTTGTGCACAAACTTGTTTCATCTGCAAAATCTGAATATTTAACAAATTTAGTTGCTGAAAGTTCTACATCTCCAAAAACTCTGTGTATGGCTTTGAATAAGTTACTACACAGAGAAACGTTAAATTTATCATCTGGTGTGTTCTGTGCTACCCAAAAGCTAGCCAGTAAATTTCTGACTTTTTTGCTGATAAGATTTCTGGTATAAGACTGAAATTTGTTGGTTATTTGGTATGTGATAAATTTCTTCTTCCTAGTTCTTCACCTCAAATCTTAGATTACTTTCTGCCAACAACTCTTGCAGAGGTTTGCAGACTCATATTTTTTAACCTGACAAAAGCTCTACATAGACACCATTCCCACTTCTTTCCTAAAAGAATGTTTTGATGTCCTGGGTCCAACTATTACATCTGATATCAATTTTTCATTGCTTGAGGGATCCTTCCTATGTGCTTTTGCTCATAGTTCATCCTCTGCTAAAGAAACCTTCTCTCGATCCAGGTGACCTGTCTAATTACAGACCCATCTCAACTTTAAATTTTGTATCTAAAATTCTTGAACTGGTTTGTAGTTTTGAATCATATGCAAGCTCACCTGTCTTCCAGCCCAATAATCTCTCCATTTCCGTCTGCATACCACAAGTTTCATTCAACAGAATCTGCCCTTCTTGCTGTTCATAATGACATCATGTGCTCCATGGATAAGGGTAAGGCGACAGCACTTGTTCCGCTTGTTTTTTCTGCTGCCTTTGATTCTGTTGACCATTCTCTCCTCTTGAATCGTCTCCAGTACTGGTTTGGGGTTTCTGGTCCTGCCCTACATTGGTTTGCTACTTATCTCAGTCCTCGCACTCAATCCATATGTTTAAATGGAAATTATTCAGCTAGTGTTTTGTTGACTTGTGGTGTTCTACAGGGTTCTGTACTTGGTCCTCTTTTGTTTACATTATACACCAAACACCTGAAGGTACACTGCTAGACAATCATTCACTGGGACATCATTTCTGTGCGGATGGTACCCAGATCCACATTTTATTTGACAGTTTGTCTTGTCACTCGTCTGTGCAGCTGTTGTCTGATGCCTTTGAGGAGCTGCAGTCTTGGATGATAGTAATAAACTCCTTAACCCGTCGAAGACTGAATTTCTACTATTTGGCACTCCACAACAACTTATGAAGTTTGAATGGCTTAAATCCTTACAGCTGGGGGACTCACTGATTGAGTTGACTGATGCTGTTTGTGACTTGGGCATTGTTTTTGATTCTACCATGTCTCTCACAAACTATGTAAATGGTATTTGTAAGTCATCATACATGTATATTCTTGACATATGCAGAATTAAACATTATGTCCCAATGTCTTTTAGAATATCCTTGGCAAACGCATCGGTCTTCAGTCGCTTTGACTGCTGTAACTCAATTCTTGTTGATATCACAAAGTTAAACATGCAGAAACTCCAAAGAGTTCAGAACTCCTTGGCTAGAGCCATAACAAATACTTCAAAATATGAGGATATAACCTCTGTGCTTGAATCTTTACATTGGCTTCCTGTTCAGCAAAGGATTTTTTAAAATTTTGACCAACCACAATACTTAAAATCAGTCGTTATTCCCCAGATTTACCATTATTCTGCAAGGTCATCTGATTGTCTTTCTCTAGTCATACCTTGGACTAAAACTGTTCTCGGTAAATGTGCTTTTTCGGTTGCTGGACCTAAATTCTGGTACTCTCTCCCTGTCTCTGTTCGTTCTGCTCACTTGCTTCTGTCATTTCTTTCTCAACTTAAAACTTACCTTTTTCAAATTGCTCAGCCACCGTAGGCTGCCTTTCTTGTCTTGCGGACTGACCTTGATATTGACCTGATTGTGGCTTAACTTTGGTTCACCATCGGTTGATGCCTTGTGCATTAGACACTGATGCATTAGAAGTTGTGAATTATTTATTATTTTATATTCTGTTCTACACTAAAAGTATTTTCTTAATGTAAAGATCATCATTGATGCTGTGAACTGGCCAGGTTGCAAATGGCTTAGGTAAAATTTCACAGCACTGTAATGAATGTCTCCACTACCGCCAGCTCACAGACCCAAAAGTGCTATTTTAAGCAGATAGGCCCACATGTATGACCATTTCATGTTGGACGAGTGCTTCCAGATTTTGAAAATAAATTAACATTTCATGTTATCCAAGATTTTTATTCAATTTCTGCTGTGGGACTGACTTTCACGTTAAGCGATGTATTAGTGTGTAAATTAGTTTTGTGATAAAATAACTTATTTACATTAAAAATCATTGGTGGTGGAACAGACTAAGCATCGTTTTCATATTAACTAATATTTTATGTTAAGTGTTTTCCACTTATATATATTTTTTGCTGTAACCTTTAATTTTTTTCCTGTCAATTACTGCTGCTGACCATAATCTGTACCAGCCTTATGCCTTCTTGGCTAAAAGCAGCAAAGTAATACCACATTGTTTCACACTACAGGTGAAGTTTTCCAAATACGGTAGCAAATGAATAGTTCTCTTGTTTTCTTGCAGGCGATGTTCTTCATTGTCAGCTAGAAAACTGCTCGTACAAGACAACAAAGCGCAGCCAGCTCCTTTCACACATGCAATCACACCTGCGCATAAAAACGTTTTTCTGTGAACAGTGCGGACAGGGATTCGTTGCAAAAAGTCACCTGAAAAGGCACCAGCTGACACACGTTGCCAACAAACCATTTTCCTGTGACTACTGTGAATACAGCAGCAATCGTAAAGACAAGCTGCGACTGCATGTCTTAAAGCATCACGGTGTGAGCTCAGATTTGGCCGCAAATGTTCGATCAAAGCAGAGAACATTCCATGGTTCACATAACATGAGATACAGCGAACTGGGAGCACCAGAGGTGGCCAATGATATGACGTCCTGTGTTAAATTTCAGAAAATGGTGCAGAAGGTGGATGAACAGTTGAACTATCGACGCTTAACCAAGTACACGAAAGTGTCACATGTTGAAGTGGAGAATAATGCAGAGGAAAAGTGCATTGATTTATCGAGTCCCATGGCGTCTGAGAGCTCTGGGGCTGCTGTGGTTGAGGAAACAGTTGGCCGGGTAGTGGGTGGAAGCTAAAAGCGTGAAAACTGTGCTTGCAAACACATCAAAAGGAGAACTTGAAAGAGACCTGTTATTTAGAGATTTTCGGAATTACAAGTGTAGGGTAATTACAGTTGCAAATTTACAAAGGACTAGTGTAAACCTTTGACACAATTGAGTAGCTTTGCTGAAGAAACTGAGCTGATGAAAGTTATCAGAGCTTTTCAAAATTACTGTTGGTAATACTGCATTTTTAAATGCATTGCATTTTCAGAATTACTGTTAATATTGCTGATGATATTGTTCTGACCTGAATTTAATTAAAAGGGAGTTTAATTTTGACTTTTCTTTACTTCGTAATCGCTTTATAAGAGATGCCGTAGATCAGTTTAGCTGAGGTGAAAATCAGTCTTTGATATTAGCTTTCGATGCAAAATGTTCTGTTGTCCATGTAGTGCATTTAGAAAAGGTGACATACACTTGCAAGGTATCCAAAGGAGAGCAACAGAGGAATTTGTGGCTGAAATATTGTGCAGAAAGTGTGAATGACTTGGGCTAGTTAGTTCAGTTCCTGGATCTTGGATCAAGATTTGACAGAAATAATCATATCTGAGGAGCTTGATAATATTTTAGGACCAGTGTTTGGAAATGTTGAGATTTTGGAAAGGTTTGCACTAGTTGGTCAATATGTTGCATCTGATACTTGGCAAAAGAGATCGCAGTTGGATTCTAGTTCCAGAATTGACACGAGCAGTTGCAAGAATGCAATTATTCAGAGCATTTATATAGCGCTTTTACAAGAATTAAGGTAATCTTATAACCTCCTGTAAAGTAAGGTGAGGTATTCGATTTTAGATTACTAGTAGAGTAGTTTTAAAATGTCAAAGTTTCACCATTACTCGACATATATATATATATATATATATATATATATATATATATATTTGATAAAGCGCCATTTTCTGCAGTCTCTGCTATATATATATATATATGTAAATTGTCACTACTACTACTATCTGTTACTACTTTTGTTTTGACTGAGCGCCTGTGAATAAGCTGGTCCCCGCGGCGCGGCTTTCGTTGGGCGCTTTAGAAATATCGGAATTACGATTGCGATATCTATTAGGCCTACTACTAAGTTAATCAAATAAACTTTTGGAGTTCCATCTACCTTGATTTCAGAACCAAGTCAGAATACTATCCTTTGACTAGGCATTATTTAATCTTTAGATATATTCTGAACATTAATAACAAACGTTTTGGAATTTTTGATTTAAATGGGTTTTTATTAAAAAAACTTCACTGACTGATTTTACAGTCTTAAGTTCTCGACTTAAGACTTACATTTTTCAGTTGGGTTTCCGCCGTAGGCTGCCTCTGTCTTAGTGGACTGATCTTCTGGATATTGACCTGAATGCCGTTTAAATTGAATGCGCCGCCGGTGTCTAATGCACAAGGCATCTGCTGATGCCTTGTGCATTAGACTCCGGCGCTCTAGAAGTTTTTAATTAATGATGATAACGGATTTCTAGGGACCATGCTGTGATCACAGATTCGTTTCTCGGCATACTGTAAACCGTGATGTATAACTGGAACCGGTTTTTGTTTCTATACAATCTTCAAAGCAGGATAACAGATTATTTAATATTCAAAATGGTTTCCATCGTTCTCAGTTGTACAAAATTAAAAACAATGGGTTGCCAAATTCTTCTGATTTTATTTGCTACAATAGAGTCTACGATCGCTAAAGGTTTGTAGTTCTCCTTATCTTGATTTAAATTTGTGATTATTTCGTATTCTATTTCAAATGACTTAGTTTAGTGTGTCTGGTGTCTTTCGGCTTTGATGAGAAATTCGTGAGTTGTAAAATGATCTAAGACATTTGGATTTAGAAACGTATAGACGAATTTTGGAAAATCAGAAACATGTAGTTCAGAGGTTCATAATTCTACGAAAATGACCCACGTCGGTTTATGGTAGTATGGGCTTCTTCGCAGGGAACGCATTTCATTTTTAGGATCGAGGAACAGGCCAAAGTCGCGAGTTCGAGGAACATCCACTTCTGTTTAATCTGATCGCGGTGACTCTAGCGTCAGAAACATTTCCGTTTCCGTATACTATTTTGCGACCTTTCGTATTGTCATGTAGCCAAATGGTCATGAATTATTGTAACTGTAGCTTCTGATGCGGGAAAGTGATGTGATTGTGCATAAATTCATCTGTACGTGATCATTAAGCAACACAACTTGCAAAAAGTGCACATAACTCGAAAAAAGAATTTTGAATGAAATGCGTTTTCAGCGATTTTTTATGTGATTATAAAGAGACATATTAAGCATTTAAATAAAAAATATACAAATATTACACTTAAACTTGAAAGTCACAAATCCAGAAAACAAAGGTTGGAAACTCAGAACAGATGCAGAAGGTTGGAAAGTCAGAACACGAAGATGAAGAGCACTTCCTTAAGCTAGGGTTGATAGGCAGACCTGAGCTGATGTATTGGCAACTAATTTGTTTAGCTTCAGCGCAAGAAGAAGGTTGGAAATTCAGAAACATATAAGCGAAGGTCAGAAAATCAGGAACTTATGGGTAAAGGTTGGAAAATCAGAAACATATAGATAAGGGTCAGTAAATCAGAAAAATATAAAAACAAAGTTTGGAAAATAAGTAACGGACGAAGGTCGGAAAATCAGAAACATAATAGATAACACTGGTATTATGTAACAGTTTAAAAATTAACTTTAACATTTTGAGAGAGAACTAACAGGATAAGAATTTCACTTTATATATAGTTTGATGGAAAGGTAATACATGTATAGCAACTAGTGTAATCAACAATTCTTGTATTTTCCTTTATTTTAGTGATTATTTTTCTGGCTGACATCATACAGCTGAACCCATGCCTCTGTGGTGAACAGAGCTTATGGTAGCTGTGTACCCAACATACATCATTTTCATTCATATATATATATACATTAATATATATACTTAATATATATAAATATACATAAGTATATACTAATTTTATTTGTCTGAGCTGTTTCATATTTGAGAATGTTCATGCCTAAACCATCCTGTCTCATTATGAATGCATTATTATCTCCGCTTAGTGACTGTTTTAACATCACTCAAGCTTCATTAATTTTCGTTGTCGGAGCATATGTTTCGGCATTTACAAAAATGTCTCTCAAAGAATTTGTTCGAAACTTTATACATAATATAATTCATTTTATTTCAATGCTTGTTGCTGAGCAAGGTTTAACATTTTAAGTTTGTTGAAAATAGATATTTTTAAGTCGATCAGATATGCTTTCATTTTTTGTGGTGGTTAGGTATCTGTTTCTGCTGTGGAAATTGTGAAAACTGTAGAACTACCTAACCCTCTTGCCAGAAGTACTAATAAGCAGGGTCAATTTGTGGAGGAGCTAAAGGAAAACTTTCCTCAGACTAGCTCAGACCATCCCATTGGGATGCATTTTAAAAGCCATTTGGCTCCTGTCCAGAACTTTTCCCTCACTTCTTCTAACCACAGATTGTCCTGTACAAAGCATTCATATTCTCATTAAAATTGTAACAAAGTAGTCTTTATTAGTTTAGTTTTAATTGTTGCTAGTTTGCAACTTTGAGTTTTTGAATGAACTGGACCCAAATTTCCATTGTACTCAGCAGTGACTGCTGATTGTGCTTTTATAACTGTGTTGCTTTAAAACTTGTTCAGATTATATTAGATTAAGTAATGTGCATGCCGCACACTTTAATTTGGCTTTGACAGATTAGTTAAGACAAGCTCTGAAATTTTGGTGGCTTTTTCTTGTTATCAGACAACAATACCGAGTTCTGAATTAGATTACATTACTTGCTTTGCTTTTATGTTAAGTTACATTGCACTGAATTATGTTGCATTATTTGATTGGTTAGAGTGCTTGGCTTGTAACATAGAGAGTATGGGTTTGAGCCTCCCCTGAGACGGTTACTGTGTATGGACCTTAGTTCTTCACTCACAATTACTCAGCACCATTGATTGATGCTTGGTCATTAGATAATGGTGCTTAGTCAATGCAGAAATAAAAAGTCACTTCCTGTATTTTCATGGCATTATCTACATTACATTACACTACCAAAATTAGATTAGCTGCATTACAGATTACACTACCTGCATTACATTACATACATCTCATTACAGTACGTGCTATGTCTTACCCTGCAGGTGTCCAGAACCATTTTTTCTATGAAGTAGGCATTCCCATCTCATATCCTCGAATACATCCTCACCTACGACTTCTTGAGGGACAGCGCAGCCGGAGGCAGGCCGTTCCTGAGACGACCAACATCTCCACAAGTCTGTTGCCAGTTTCCTACGAGGCCTCAGACACCCCACCTTCAGTTCTACTGACCTCCGTGGCTCCCTCAATCTCGCTTCTGACAACCAAGTTTGTTCCTCGCACAATTACCCCATTTGTTTCATCGACGATCGACAATGGTCCAGTGGCAACGAGTGAAAATTCAATATCGTTGTTAACTGCTCCACTTGGATCAACACTGCAACCAATGACTCCAAACTTCACCATTTTTGAGGTAAGAGGTTCTGATGTTTCATTATAATATTTGAACTATCACTGACAGAGGCATTTCATCAGCTGAATTTGTTTCTGTTGTATGCGTTTCTAATGGTGAACAGGGGCATCAAGCAATGAAAATTTAACTAGTTGGCATGAATTAGTCACTGGTGATTGACAACTGCATATGCATAGTTCTTTTTAAAATAAACAGTAGTACAGTTATTATTGTCAGTCATTTAGAGAAACAACTTGCAAAATAAAATTAAACTATGCTGCACCCTCGCTTTAACATGGTATTTGGGATACTTGTCAAGTGCTGCATTGGGGCAAGGGCCGTGTTAAAGTGAAATGGTACTTTGTGACGAAAAGTTCAGTGCATGTTTAGGTAGCTGTGTGTTTGCAGATTGTTGTGGGATTATGAGAGCATTAGAACAAGGCACTGTCACCAAAAATGAGTCTTGAAGCCACTCACCACAATTGACTCAGGACTTGTAAAGATTACTAGGAAATTACGATTTATTTTTTGGAATGGAGGCTGCCAGATGAGGAAAACTTTTTAATTCAAACCTGTGCGTTGAAGTGGAGGCCATTTTTACAGATTCGTTTAAATGCTGTTTATTCTTTGTTTTGATTTTAAATTTTCAGGTGTTATGTATTGAGTGTCATAGATAAATTTGTGTGGCATGATTATTTTAGATAAATAAGTATATAAGCAACACTTAAAATTAGCTTTTATTTGAAAGAAACCATACATACTACAGGAATTTTTGCTTCATCATTGCCAAGATCTGTGCTAATTTTTGCCTGGGTTTCCATTTCAATGCTATAAGAGTTTTTCTTCCAAAGATCATAGACGTATGCACAGGTAAATTTGGAATCCATGGCCGCAACCATATTATACTCGAATTCGTGTTAGCTCATCATGTGTTGTAGCAGGGGTGTGGTGTATTTCTGCATTTTACAACACATTTTTATGTACTATATTTATTTTGTATATATGTGTGGGTTTTGATCAGGATAATCATCACTATTATGTATCACGTGTTGCCACTGCTGAAGAACAGGCAATGTTCTGGATTGATGAAAAGACAATGTATGCGGCTTCACATCACAGTACACTGTCCGAAAGTTATCGTAGCGCAGCGGTTAGTTTTCGCCTGGCGTTTATATTATTATTTAGACATTTTAGTTTGATGGCACTTACATCTTGGGTTGTCTCAGATTTGCTCAGTCACGTGGTTACTCTTGAAGGGACATAGGAGTTTTAAGTCCTTTCCTGAATAGATCAGATGATCGATGGATTGTATCTGTGTATGTGGTTACGTACATGCATGTATGCACAAGAGACATTTTCTAATGATAGAACTTGTATAGCGTGACTGCCTAATGTAATCTAATCTAGTGACTTCTATAGCACAGTAGTAATACACAGTGCATTGATTGATTTTGTATAGACTTGTCAAATGGATCATAATTTTTGACCACGGTTTCACCTGAAGTCTTAACCATAGTGAAAAATTATGATCCATGTGATAAGTCCAGACAAAATCCAGTTGGTCAGGGAAACCAGAAGTCAGGCTATGGTACAGTAGGTAAGCAAGTTGAAACAGATGAGTCTTGAGTTTAGAATAATTTAGACCTAAGACTTGATGTATTAATATACTGTATTACATTACTTTACATGATGCTTGATTCTGAAGTGCAACTTAGTCTGGGATATCCTGTTTTTACTTGATTCATGTTTTACCGGGAATTACACATTTGTGTAATTTAGACAATCCCGCTCAGTTTCACTTTCGCTTTCTATGGTCACGAAGTAAAGCAGATTACCGTAGCAACAGGAGGTAAGATTGTTCTCTCATCTGGCCTGTATAGATGTTGTCGCATGCAGGAAAAGATTGCTCTAGCATGCTAGATTGTAATGTGTAATGAAGTAGGAAAAGATTGCTAAAGCAGGTTGCAATGTAGCAAGTAGCATAGGATTCCATGGTATTTTATATTAGAACATGTTGTAGCAAGCAAGGAATATTGCTATATGGCAGGTTATAACATCTGTATGAAGTATGAAGAGATTGCTATAGCATGCTTTAGAAATCTTGCATTCTCACATAGTGGAATTCTGGTGTAAATTCAAGTTTATTTGTAAAATATTCTTCTGAAATGCAACATGCATCATTATAATGCAAATTCTGGTATAAAAGTTGGTCAGGGACATGAATCCGAAATTTAATTATACATTACATACACACATATGTACATGCATACATACACACATACATACACTTACATGCATGCATATTAGTTATTTGATTTCTCTGTTGTATATGTTGATAGGATTTCTGTACATGAGTGAGTTCCTTCACCAGTGGCTGACTGCTACGCAGTACATTGCTCCGTTGATGGCTAACTTCGATACGCAGCTCGGAAACAGTTCACACATACGCTACTTTGACAATGGTCAGTGGTCCTATAATTTTGGATCACAGTCTAATCTGACCTAATCTAAAAAAGAGACATGTGCACGCTCATACACACATAGTTGTCACGCTTGTGTGCAATTTTGTAAGTTTAAGGACTTTTCATGGTGGAAGATTTTGCTGTCCTTTTAGAGAATTTATGATCCTTTGTTGATCACCACGGGAGCATAGCACCTCATCAGCTGAGGGACTTCATAACAAATTGATTATTGCCTTACCTTAACTAATTTTTTCCTTGCCATGCCTTGTGTTACCTCACCTTGCCTTACTTTGCCTAATATACCTTACCTTATTTTACCTTACATTTTCTTATTTCCTTATCTTACATTAACCATGCATTTGACTCAACTTACCTAGACCGTAGATTACATTACTGTAATTTGCCTTATCATATCTTACTTTGCCGTGTATGGCCTTAACCCACCCTGTCTTGTCGTGTCATGCCTTGCCCAACTTTGCTGCCTTTCCATCTTTGCTTTTCCTTCTATTGTTTGTAATCGCACGTTCGTTAAGCCGCTTTTTGGTGGAAACTGCTTACCTTATCTTTCTTTGCTGTACTGCACCTGTTCTTATCTGAACTTACCTTGGCTTACCTAGTGTATTTGGTTGGATTTTTAGGAACCATATTTGTCGTTTGGTGGGAGGATGTCTACTTGCAAGACAATCATGATGGTCTGTGCTGCAACCATTAGTCATCTAAACTTTGTTTATCTGTTGCACGATTTGTGTTTTCTGTGCCTGATTCTGTTGGCATTTCTTGAGTAACACTATAGGTGGGAGAGAATATCTGGTGGTTGGGTTCTAAGCGTGTGCAAGGGCCTGCAGGCAGAAACTTTTCCCACTGTTTGAGCATCATTCATGTCTATGTATGTAAGTATTCAGTTATTTATGACACCTTTTAAGAAGAGTGGTACATAAATGTAGTTCATCCACATTCTTAAATGAATAGTTTATGCTGGTGGGGGACAGCCTTCAAGTAACTTGGCCGAGCCACTTGTAGTGCTGTATGCATGTATCATATCGGCTACATTTGATTTGATATGGTTTGATTTGACTTGAGGCATTTGAAACGTGGATATGAAGAAAACAGACCAAAATGAGCTGGAAGGATTATAAAATTAATGAGGAGGTGGGTAAAGAAGAAAAGGACTCTGATCAATACAGATGAACTGAATTGGACACATACTGCGTAGAAATTCTCTCCTGAGGACAGTGTTTGAAGGAAGAATTGAGAGAAAGAGAGTTTCAGGAAGACCAAGGAATATGCTGTTGGACTGGATGATGGATAAAGAAGAAGACAGGGCTACAAAGGTCAAGGAGAGGGCACAAAATAGAGAAGAGTGGCATCGTTGGATTCTTGGACCTGCCTAAGGGCGGAATGCTAAAGAAGAAGGAGACTTGATTTGAATCTATTTGAATTTGATTGATTCGATTTGGTTTGTATTGATATGCATTTACAAGATGTACATTTACTGGTAACTGCTGTCTTTGACTTTTAATCTAGTAGGATACTTCAGCTTTCAAGTGATGCTGCACAAAGATGGTCGTATAATCTTCAGCTACAAACAGGTTGGTGTGGGGTCTTTACAGTCAGTTGGTTTTGCAAAACATTGTTAAAACTGTTAAGACCATGGAGCACTTGTCAGATGACTCCAACATCTCACTGAGAAATTGAAATTATGATGAGCAGTTTTCAGAATTGCCCCGTTAATCCACAAGTCCTTGGGATTGATACAGAATTTTTTAATGATATGCTGGATATGTAATCAGGAAAAGCAGTGCCAATTTAACATCCTTATTATTATGAACTTTATTATGAATATTATTTAAATTTTTACAGTCACGAGGGTTTCAGTTAAATATCCTCTTAATAGATGCACTGATTTAAATTCATGTGAGTTTTATTAAACATTCTTTTGGTAACTGCTTCAATTTAACTTTGAATGAATAAAATGTCTCTTTAGTAGCCACGTCGATTTAACTTTGAGCTAGTTAATAAAATGTCATCGTGATTTTCAAGGTCCCTTCAACCTCACCTTCAACCATTCCAACCCAGAGGCATCCAGTCAAGGTTGGCTTGTCTGATGCTTATTACGTTGACAAGCCAACAAGCTCGGGGAATTCGGGTGAGGCTTTTGGCATACTTTGTTGGATGCTAGATGTCGTAACAGTTGACACAGCATGGGGCTTTGGTCTTCGGTTTGCTTCAGCATGTTCACAGAAGATTTTGTTTAATGTGTCTTAGTTTCATTTTTATTAAAATTGTTGTGAGAATGATGATTTTACTTTTATGTTAATTATTATCCTTATTATTTTACTGTAGAAATTTTTAAAAACCATTTTAGAAGCTTCTGTTTAGCTGGTTTTATTCGGATTTTTGTGATTTTTGTTGCGGACACTGAAACTGCACGCTACGACTGGATGTTTTTCTGTGCATACAAAGCCACACATGAAACTTCAGAGTTTTTCTGTTGTTTGGAATTGTGTTTTGTTGTTTGTATATAGTTTTGCTGTTGGATTTGTGTTGTTTTGCTGTTGGGATTTTACTGTTTGCTCTTTGTATTTCTATTGTTTTGTTGTTGACAATTCTTTGTGTTTTGCCATTGTATTGATGTTTTTCTGGTGGGCTTTTATTGTTTTCCTGTTGTTTTCTTTGTTTTGCTATTCTGTTTGTTTTTTCAATTGATTGGTGTAGTGTGCATGTCTGTGTCCTTCCTTCAAACAGATACCTGTTGATATTAATCGGATATCAGATGATCTGCACCCGTTGAAAGTTGGGATTTCGGACGCATTTGTTGTCACAAAAAACCTGATGTGTAAGTATCGTGCTGTCGCTGGATAGGCGGCAACATTATAGTATGCCTCTTGTTCTTGAGATATTGTTTCATTTTGTTCTTCCTTCTTTTGAGTTTTGAGACACTGAAAAACCGAATTCAGCAATGGTGACACTTGAGTGGAACCAGGAAGAATTTACAGAATTAAGAAGCATCCACTTCTTGGCAATTCTGAATGTTGAATGTGCTGAATGTAAGAAAATCCTGTCCTTTTCTTTCTTGCTGCTCCCTTCCAAACACCATTTATTCTTATGTAGCTGTCTGCCCTTCTACCTGCCTGATCTCTGGATCTGGACTGGAACCTGCCTAATCGATTTTGTTTTTGACAGAGTGTCTGTGAGCAACGTGAATGGTTTTTTGGGAGCCGAAGATGTCCAGAGATTATATTATGATTACTATCTACTCTATTAGCTTCTGTGGTGCCCAGTCACTAGTCAAGATGCCAGTCAAAACTCTTAGGCAGTTCCAAAGAAAGCTAGTTTGTTCAAATTATTTGAATGTTTAAAAAATTTGCTATGCCACTTTTTAGTGACTTATTTATTTATTTCTTATATTTGAATATATTATAATCTGATGCCAACATCATGTAGGAAGGTCTTGTGCATTGGACCTTCCTTTTGGAACAGTCATCACCACATGTACTTTTATGACTCAGCTCAACATGCATTCTCTGTTTATTTGAAGTTATACTTGTTTAAACCAGTTGGACAGCCATGCATGCAGCACTTTTGAGAGGTTCTGAAAAGGCTGTATATAAATGCTTTCATACACACATGCATCTAGTGAAAATATCAGTCTGTGGTGTTAATCAGTTACATTACGTTCATTAAAATTAACTGCTATGTTAAGGTGTTCATGTTTTAAGGGATTTGCTGTTAATTAGTGCCTCTAATTCAAGTTTGACATGTTACACGTTAATCTCAGTTTTATTATTATTGTTATTAATATTATTAGCTACTTTGTAGACCTACGACAAAGAACAATATATGAATATCATCGAGTTGAAATAAACATGT
The DNA here is from genome assembly GCA_964023275.1 of Norana najaformis. Lineage (NCBI taxonomy): Eukaryota > Metazoa > Annelida > Clitellata > Crassiclitellata > Hormogastridae > Norana > Norana najaformis. Next base: position 39,923,956 of record OZ029913.1, on the reverse strand, counting down.
CACAAGTCCTCAACAACTCTGCAATTATAATCACTCCTTTACCAAGTAAGTACACTAGATTCTAATTTGGTAGCCTAATCTAACCTGGAGACTTCTGTAGCACTGTTATGCCCAAATGGGTCAATTAAAATCTGATTTCCCTATAACCCAACCTTTGACCTAATGTAATATAATCTGTAGCACCAATGTAATAATCATAAAGTGTGCATGCCAATATTCATGGTGAGCCTGGCTGAAAACCAAGAGGGCAGGACGTGTACATTGGTTGCATGGTACCATGATATGGCTATCTCAAGAACTGTCCTGGTATCATGATATCACTAGCAGTACCATGATGTTTTCTATATCAAGTAGCTTGATGATGTGGCTGTATCATGTTTTATGATATGGTTTGGCTATATTAAGTACTGGGCATTAACTAAGGAACGTAATTGTGCACTTGAACCTACTTATGTATGTGTCTGTGCTTGTATCTGAATATTTACCTATTCATGTCGCCCTTTAAGTACCTGTCAGAAGTGCTTATAACACTAAAACACTGACTTGGGTAGATTTATTACTAAACTATAACAAGGTACTGTTTTGATGAGATAACCTTCTAAAGCCATCTGCTGCAATTTTAGCCTGTTCATCACTTAAGACCTGTGAGGATTGCATCAACATGTCATCTTCGGTGACAGTGTCATTCCAGTGTCACTGGTGTCCAAGCCTCGGAAGATGTTCAGACGGACTTGATCGTAATCGTCAGGAGTGGCTCGAGAGCGAATGCGATCGATTGGTAAGTTTTGAGATCGATCATGAAAGGTACCTGCATTTGCGTCACATTATACTCCGTAGAACATACTTCTGATATAATGCTGTCAGGGACATGGTAAGAGTCCATCCTGATTTGGACAGGAACTACAAGGCGGTATAAAAATTGTCAGTTACATTACAGATGCAGTCAGCGAATAACTACATGTACAGCACCTTTTTTCAGCCTTGGCCGTACTACACTATTTGTTCTATTTGTACTATTTGTTCCTCGTGTTAAGTCCTCACTTGTCGTTGTTTAAAGACGTTCTTATTTCCCAGGGGCTCTCATGCTGGAAGCGCCTCTGAGTAGTTTGTTCTGTAAGAAGCGCTATATAAGTTATCAAATACAATACAATACACACTCTAAATCATCTTAATGTTATTATTATTATTTGCATCTCATTATTCACCAGACTCTTGGTAGGATGCGCTTAGATATGGCACAAATTGTTATAATTTGGTCGAGCATGTGTGTCAGTCCAATCACTGAGTGCCTTTATGCATCAGATTCTCTTTAAATGCAATTCATTATATCATGAATTCTGATATAATGCAGCTGGAGATATGGATCCCAAGTTCAAACCTTAATTGTAAAAGCGACAATTTAAACAGTATTGTAAGTAGCAAGCTAGTTCTAATGCATACCAGAATAATATTTCAAAGTAATTTTGCCATAGCTTGGCTGGTTAAAAATTACTCATTCATTCAGACATTTCCAACTGGTGTCTGACTTTAGGCCAGTTCAGCTTGCAGCTGACTGCCTAATCTGCTCACAGCCAATGCCGAGGAAGGCATGAGGTCTGAGACTTTCTCGCCTGAACAACTTCCACCGTTGTTGCTTCCATTTCTATCAGCAGTTCTGAGTCTGTTCTCGCCTTCACAACATCTGCCGTTTTTGTTTTAACTTCTTTCATTCAATGAACGATTTTTGATATCCATGCCCTCTCACATACTGGTCCACATCTGTGGCATTCACTACCACCAGACGGTACTGCAGAACCCCATCCATAGTTTTCTCTTGTCTCACTTTGCAAACAGTTGAAGACTTGTGTTTCTCCAGCTTCATTTACATTTGAGGCAAATTCATAAATTCGTAAATTAGCGCAATATAAATATCTCATTAATTTAATAACACTAATGATGAAATTCTATCCCACCTCCTTGTAACATGCTTCCTTCCTCTTGGAACAGTCCTCTGTTAAATAATGTGTTGTCTTGTGGGATTCAGCTCAACATATATTCTCTGTTTGCGTAAGTCACACGTGTTTGGATCAGTTAAATAGCCGTGTAAGCAGCGCTTGTTTTAGGTTCGTAAAAAATAAATAGGTTGATAAATACATACATGCATACATATGGTTCATTATAACATTAGTTCTGATGCTACACTGTTGGAGATCGGGATCACAAATCTACTTTGTCTTCAGAACGCGGCCTCATAAAACAATATTTCGATTGTAATTATATACTCAAACTTTCTTAAGCACCACTTAAAGCTAAGCTCAGGGCACGAGCTTTTTCAAATCTGCTACTGCTGTGTTTGAGTGGAGTCAGTCCCAAAACTGCGTAAAGGAGGAGGGTAACGCTAATCATCTTCGTTATTCATGAGTGCTGGGTAAAGCCAGAGAGGTTGTACAGAGATACCATATAATGAACAAGAGACCAGAGAGGGAAGAAAACAGAGGAGCTGTTATGGTGAGTTATGTTTAGTTTAAGAGAAATGGGCAGCCTGCAGATTGGGTGGATCAGGGTAAGATTTTAGTACAGGATGCTACTCCCTAGATTATGTGTTTGTTAATGTTTTTTTAGTCCAGCAATGAGGAATGCAAACGGTGAGGTAATCTTGAGCTGTGAACTTAGTTGGCTGTCATTGTTCCTCATTCTGGATTCAGTGTGGTCCAGGAACTCGAAACATGGTGTCAAATCTGGATGGGAATCGATTGGTTAGGCTGTGGGTGTGTGTGTGTGGGGGGAGGTGGCCAGTAGTGACTTCCAGTTATCTGGGAATTGTTTGCTTACAGATGAACTCTTTGTTCTTAATGAACTTTAACACCAATGTTCTTAATGAACTTTAACACCAATGTAGGCTAATGTAAACTTTTTTATGTACATACAAAGGTAGCATTCTGAGGATTTCCCCTTTATTAATCCAGCAATGCTCAATCTGTACGATTTCATAGTAATTTTTTCGACTGTTTTGCTTCTTTTAGTTCCCGGACACGGTTGACAAGTGTGCCGCTGCTCAGAAACCAAGTTGGATCGGGTCGCGTCTCTCACTGCGAGCGCTTGCGCCATCTAGTGGTGTGAGCATTGCCACGGCAGTCATCATCACAGTGGTTCTTGTTCTGATTGGTTCTGTTGGTGTCTGGCTTGTCTATGCATACAAGAACCCAAACAGCAGATCAGGAATGTGGCTGATTCAGGTGCGGTTTTCATGCTTTCTCACCTGTTTTTTCACTTAAATCCAGAGAAAACACTTTGATCTGGGTTTGACTACAAAATAGTCCAACAAGATTCACTCACTGTGAGCATTTATATGGCACCCCTGCAAGATATCTATCAGCCCAGTCCTGGCAAAAGAGAACAGTTTTCAGGTGCTGATGACGGATGCTTGTAACGTCCCTGGCCAGGCTATGCAGATCCAGAGGGAGGCTATTTCAGGTAGATGGCCCAGCCACTTACAATACATGACTTTGCATCGACAACTTAGGTTACAATAAGTTCATCCAGGTCATGAAGCGAAGATTTCTGCAGCTGGCCAAAGCGGAAACAGGGCACTAAAGCTCCCGCAAGTAGGCGGGCACATTCCCGAATCGTTTTAATCTAATCACGTCTTATCTAGCATTATAAGGAGGTTCCTTTGTACTGTCATATACCTGGTTTTGGTGTTAGTTGCTGTAGGTTTAAGTGGTGTGTTAGAAATGTGGTTAAATGCAGTGTATTGTATTGTACTTGAAGCAGCTATGTCAAATGTAGCATTACAAAAAGGTTCCGGCGTTGGTGACAATTTTGCATCTGGTGATCTAGAATGCTTTGTTGTAATCTGATCTACAGCGCCATTATCATAATACACAACGTATCAATCGAAAGTTGCTTCTATTGAAACTGTAGTGAAAAATCGTAATCCGTTGAAGCAGCCCAGTCAAAATCCAGTTAGTCAGGGAATCAGTCAAAGTTAAATTCCCATTAGTCAGAAGTCATGCTTGCTTTGTTAAGGTCATTTGTTAGACACTTTCTTGACAGTTGTTGGGTTGGAAGCACTGCTGAGGAGGTTCCTTTAGCAATGTTACTTAAATGCCGTTTTACATTAAAGTACATAACAGTATATGTAATTTATGTAGCACCTTAACAACCTTTCAGAGGCACTGAAACACAGCCGTTTGACAGATCTAAAAAGGTGTGTTTTATGCTAAGCTGTCAGCATTGTATTGGTGTTGACAGTATTTTTGACAGAAGCACAAAGATGACAACAGCTATCTGACATTAAATAACCTTTTTACGGGTCACTGTCATTGTTTTATGCTTGTCTAACAGCCTGTCCCATTATTATCACTATAAAACAGTATATTTGCTTCTTACAGCACCGACCCAACAACCTTATCGAGCGTGTACGCCAAGTGAGGAGAGGCTCACGCATTTCCAGCAAATACGAGGTTGCAATGCAGCCAGAGGCAGAGAGCTTTGCCTGAAGCCACCAATGCTTAGACAGATTTTGACTTAAGATTTTATTTATTTTGTGGACAACCGGTTTCTGCAGAAGTTGTGGTATCTGTTTGTGTACTTTGGCCTAAGATTTTGAATTTCCATATGCGTTTCAGTGATCAGAATTGATGATAAAATTGGCCATTATTTTGTAGATATTAGCATTCTTTTTGGCAAAACTTAGAAAGTTAATGCATGTTTGTAATGTCAACATTCTCTGCATAATTGATTAAATGAAGAAAGTTGTGCATAGCTACTTTTGGAATTTAAATTCAGTAAAATAAGTCAAAAGCAGAAGTCAAATTAGCGGACCAAGATTGTAAAGTTTTGGGTGTTTGTTAGAGATTTTTCCAAATCGATATTTCTTTTTCCTGTTTTAAGGGAAAGGCCTTTCCTCAGGCATCCTATTGTTTGACATGTACAACATTCCCGATTGCAGTTAGCATTTTCCAGTTTACGCGTTCGGGTGTCGCTAGTATTTTTTCCAAAGGCACAGTTTCCTATTCCATCCAGCAGTTTTGCTATCTGTAGATATTAACTGTTGTTAACATTTTGTGTTCGTGTGTGTGTTTGTGTGTGTAATATTTAATTTATCTACAGTTTGCTTATCATCATTGTTATTTTCATTATCACCTTCATTACCTTCATCATAGTTATCATTTTCATCATGTGTTTTACATTGTCGTACATGCAAATGCAGAGCAAAACTCGTAATTTTTTGTTCTATACATTTTGGTAGAGCGGCATAAAATGTTTGCCCTAGCAGAGCTATGACTTGAAACATCTTTTTGTTTTGGCCTGATTCTTTGCCTGTCAATTCAGCAGTTAATGTTAACTCTAGTGTGGTGAACTAATAATAGAATATAGCTTAATATGGAAAATATTGATGGATGAAAATTTGGATGGGCAGAAATTGTGATTTTTTTCATGAATTGGAAGAAAACTTGTTAAGCATCAATGCTATCGTCATGGGGCATGAATCTGCAATATGCATAACTTTGTTTCACATGTTAAACATATTAAACCAACAAATACAATATTGTTTAAAGTAGAATTTTTTAACTAAACAATTACGTCTGCAACTGTTTTAGCCACATTGTTTGCACCTTAGGCTTTGGAATACAACAGCATTTTATAACGCTTGTGGTTAAAATTTTTCTGCAACTGCCGTTCGGCAGTCTTTCAGATTAACTGTTTGAATCCAGTACAGTTTTAAAAGTAGTGTTTGCAATTAAATAATTAACTAATTAAGGCATGATGCCGGGTTAGGGAAAACAACATTTATTTGACACATGAAACTGTTTGAGTCACTGTATCATTTTCATATTATAATGCATATTTGTTGCTTTTTATAGTCATTTTGAAAGATCTTATATTTAGGTAATAACAGTGGACCACAATGAACACTGCAGTCATTTCTATAGTCTAGTCATTGAACTTTGTCATGTGTTTCTATGTATATGTTTCAACATTTAAAAATATCTCAGAAGCACTAAAACATGAATAACATAGCAATGTACTCCTCTGTAAACACCATCGTTGCAATTTGAATCTGACTTTATGATTGCTAGAGCTTATCATTTGTTCTTATTTCGACTTTGTTATTGTTTGTTTTTCAGGTATTTTGTTTTAGCAGTCTGTGCAAATTTTTTTCTGTCTTGTTTGTAGTACATGACCCTATTGATTAGTAATTCTGCTTTCTTAGCAATTTTAAATTTAAATGCTTTTGGTTGTTCCATGCATAAAAAGACTAAAATAACTAACAATTTAAATTGAATCCATTTTACTCTATTGCACCATAGTAATACAGCTAACAAATAATAACAAATAATAATAAACAGAAAACAAATTGATATTTGCAGTGATTGATTTGGGAGTTTAAAGGTCAGCCCAAAAAGTTGCAAAGGATGCATTTAGGCTGGATTGGCCTGTTTCCAGATTGTTTTTTGGTAGCAACAACAATGCATTTATTATTTTACATACCAAATAAGGAGGAAAGTGGAAACAGGATGTAGTTTAGTAATACAATAATAATTATCCAAATGACTTTGTAAGCATTAATTTATATTGACTGTCTAACACATGTACTTCTGTATCAAAAATATAAGTCCACAAATAGGTACTAGGAGATGTATCAGTTGATCAACTGGTCTTTTTAACTTTTTTGACAGAGCCGGTCTGAAATACTGTATGTAAACAATTAAACATTCTATATCTCTATGCCTAATATCTAAAATTATCTTGTTTCTTGTTATTTAGAGTGCTACAAGAACTTTATGCATTTTTCAAAACTTGGTAGTCTTTGGAAAATCTTATATCTAATCTAGGTATAAGATTCGATTAGATGTTGACTATTCATGTGGTTGTTTTTATCCATATCAAGAAATGTTTCGTGGAATGTTAGAGTCATTTTAACCCAACAACATGACCATTTGTGCCTATTGACATGGAACGCTAATGAAAATATTGTACGGAACATTATGTTCTGTGATGCATTGAACATAGCGATTCAAAGTGATTTGTCAGGTATAGTGGCTGATTGACTGAATTGACAAAGCAGAGTGAGTTAAAGTTTCCCCACAGAGGCTTGAACCCTCTCCCTTAGAGGCTCAAATTTCCTATTGTTTAAATACCTTGAGCAAGTCCTTAATGCACATTTGCTTGGTGCCATCAGTTTATCAATCAACAGACAGTAAACAATAGTAATGATGATGAAGATGTTAAGCTGGATTTCATAGCAGTTTTGTATAGAATTTATCCATATTTATGTTTTAATTTACCAAACCACATTTTCATTGTTTAATTTCTGAAGTTGTTAAGGACTTCAGAACAGAACTAGAAGCAGTTTTGCATTTTACTCAAGGTCTCTTTGTTTGGCTTTTCTGGAATGTTATTGTATGTATTTCCTTTTGTGCATTTGCATAGGTTGAATTTTTGTGTTTTGAATTTTGTTGATATTCTTTTCATATTTTGGTGCTTAACTTATGTAAGATTTTTTCAGTTCTTGCTTTTGTTTTCAGTTTTCACTGCACATTTTAAACGTTCTTTCGCAGATTTTTTGCTGCACGTTTTTCCATTTTGTTTGACAGATTTTCCAAACTTGTATTGAACATGATTTGAATTTGTTTTAAGTTTCAGTTGATTTTGGTGCCGTGTTTAAAGGGGTAATGCTGTACTTATGGAGTAATGGGTTCAAACTCCTACTTTCCGATTACACTTTCACTGAGTGAAAAAATAAAACAAGTTATTGGAAAACAGGTCTAGTAGAAAAAAGAGTATGGATGTAAAACATCACCAGAAAGGGGAGAGTTAATAGGTCATAAACATTTGTGTGCTTATTAAGGCAGTGAAAGTAGAGAAAAGGTCATAAATGAACTGGGAAAGAAATGCTTGTCTAAAAAGATCTGCCAAATATTTTATTCTTATTTTAATAGACACAGAGCCTCTGAAAGTGTTCTGCATATGTAGCCCTGTTTGATTTGATCAATAGTCTTCAAGTTGTGGTTTATTGTCTGCTTTCTGAAAAAGGCCCCCTTTTTACGTGTGGGATTTTTCAAATCATTTCAAGCTGTTGCTGTTCATGAATGCTGCCATTGTTACAGCGCTGCTGCTGCTTCATTTTATTCTATGTCCACGGTTTTCCTGCAAATTTTCCTGACATTGTTTCACGCATCAAAGCACCTTGTGTTTTCTTTTGTTGCAAAGTATATGTTGAATCAGTTTGTCACAAATGTCAGTTTCATGGACTTTTAAAAAGTTGCCAATACATATATATATATATGTATGTATGTATATATATATGTATGTATATATATACACATATAGATACATACATGCAAATAAGCACAAATATACTTTGTGCCTTTTCGTGTGTTGGACCTTTCCTTTTGGGGCAAATTCAAAGTGTTCCACCAGGAAGGGCCCAAAGCACATTATCAGTCTACGTGAAAGCATACTTTTCAGATCTTGCTAATAGAATGCCCATTGGGTTGAAAGACATAGTCATTTTCACAGCTAGACGACAGATTCCCAGTACCTCCATCAAACTGGTTTGATACTCTCTTTCGGATATTGGTATTCTGTATGGAAAGCCACGGGCCGAATAATTATAATTTTTCATAATGTCAAATTTCTGATTATATGACCACTTCAGGAATCTGTGTGAACTTGTACCAAAAAGCACTTTATATCTCTGAATTCGTCCAAAGAGCTATTTCAAAAAGCCCTAAGCTGTTGCAAATGCCTTATCTGTCATGCGCCATTAGATTGTATGTGAATGCATAAATGGAATTCATATTCAAATTGGCTCTGTGGTGAAGAAATGCAGACTATGATGATGCTGCACAAAATACTCCTTTGCTGCATATTGCAATCCATATCTCAAGATTTATACAGCACCCAAAATAAAGCTAAGTCACGGGAGCCAGCGTATTTCACAGGCGCTCAGTCAAAATCGGTAGACAGGTAAAACCAGGATCAGTTCCAGCCTTCCAGGTATAGATACAATGGTCAAGCCAGAAGACGGCTACATTGGTTGCTGTTTAGAATTGTAATCTGACATTTATAAAGCGCCACTTCAAGAATAGACTCATCAGAGGCGCTCCCGACCCGAACCAGTGAGACCACTGTCAAATAATACAGACTTCAGGCGCTTGCGAAACTGCGGAAGGGACAAACTGAGGAATGCAAGCCGGAGCTCTCGGGAAAGGCGATTCCAGCCATTAGGTCCAACACAGGCAAAGCTTCTAGACTGCGTTGTAGCAGTGCGCATACGAGGGACAGTCAGAAGTCCAAGGGAGGCCGACCGGAGAGTGCTACGGCCTGGAACCAAGGAGACCGAAATGCAGAAGTCCCTAAGATATGATGGAGCAGAGCCAAAGAGACAATTACGCATAAGTCAGAGGCGTCGATCATATGGGTGCCTCTGGTGCCCGGGCCCCCACAATATCGAGCATGGGGGCCCGGCCATTCGTTGGGCCCCGTCAATATTTTAGCTGTGAAATCGGAAACTGTGGCCTAATAAAAGTTCTCATTCTTCACTTTAAGACGTTAGTAAACGATGCCAATCCGTAATTTCCAACTGTACCTCTCTAGGTATTGCTGTCTGTGCCTGCCTTTGATTAGGTAGAAAAACGGACAGTCAGAAAGACAGATATATGAGTATGTACTACATACGTACACAGGCCCCCTATATAATTATAATTATACGCAGGTCTACCAAGTGTCTCTCATTCCTGTTTTTACTATCTTCGTCAGCTTCGCACTATTAGCCGTACCCTTTCTTTTCACGCTATCTCAACTGGTCCACGCCCTCATTCGCACCAGGGTTGACTTTGATAATGCCATCTTCACCGCCCCATACATAGCCAACACTGCTCAGCTTCAATCTGTCCTGAATTCTGCTGCTTGTCTCACTGGGGCATTCCCAGAAACGATCATATCTCGTCTTATATTCGAGGCACTTCATTGGCTTCCCATCCAGCAGCGTGTCCATTTGAATATTCTCACTCTTATGCGCACCTGTGTTGCTTCCGCAGCTCCTCTTTACCTCATGGACTTTTGCACTTTAGTCTCCTGGTTACCGAGCCGTAGCACCCTCCGTTCGGCCACCCAAGACCTCTTGTTTGTCCATCGCATGCGAACTGCTACCGCCCAGTTCAGAAGCTTTGCATATGCCGGTCCCACTTGCTGGAACCGTCTTTCTCAAGGTCTGCAATTCGAGCTCCTCTCTCTTCCCCGTCAGGGTTTCGCAGGCGCCCGAAGACTGTGTTTAACAGTGATTTTACTTCTTCGGATCGGAAGCGCCCCTGTTGAGCTAATTCTCTAAGAGGCGCTTTATAAATGTTAAATTACAATTAGAATTCGCGCAAAACTAGACTCTGTAATTACCATTATGTGAATACTTAGCGATTCATCCATCACAGAAAAACTTCAGAAAGCTCAGGGTAAGGAACTTAGTATATAAGCACATGGAAAGGCTTGGCAGCTGGGGCTATGCCCAAGACCCCGCCTGAAGCTCAACACTTCCCCCAACGCTTCCACCGTTAAGGAGTCGCTTTGCGGAGGGGAAGGAGGGAGGCCCACATTACTTTGTAATTAGAGGCCCCAATAGCCTTAATCCAGGTCTGCTTTAGGCCTAATACTCGAATTAATGAACGACATAGGCCTCCCTTATTGTTTTGGACTGAAGAAACCAACATCTTACGTTGCTACACCAGAGTAGAATTATCAAAGTTGACAATGTAGGCCAATATTAGCTGCATTTCCCAAAATGGCAGACTTTAAGCATCTGTTAAGCCTAGTTAGATGTTAGAATTATTTGATGTGAAATTCGCAAATCAGTGTGAAAGTAGGCCTATTAAATAATAAGGCTACAACGGAACCGACCTTGATTTTGTAAGATTCATTTTGTTCTTATAAAAAGCATTAGGCAATTATCTTGGTGTACAGCCTATTAGTACTGTATTGCCTGTCCCCAATTATGTCCACATGCAATCAAAACTCATCAGTCGAATGTGCTTAGACTATATAATTAGCTCGTAAATTGTTTCAGTAAGTATAAATTTTTAATTTATTCAAGAGTATATATTGAAAAGTTTTTTTAAAACGTTAATATTAATCAATTCAGTTGTATTAGAATTAATACAGTGCAACATGTTGTCCAATTTAATTTGTTGTTGCTCTTTTACCAGCGCTTGCCTCCGCTTCCTGAGACTCTTCGCCATCCGTCCCTCTGTTCTCCTTCCTCGAATCCCCTCCAGGCACAAGACGATAAAAACGCAATACAAAATCTACGACTAGGGTTTACGAGGTTTTACACCGCGCCAGTGACCCAACAGACCCCAGGAGCTTACGGGGTTTTACGCCACACCAGAGGCCTCGAATTCTACGACTGACACACGAACACAAACATAGACAGACCGAGACGAGAGAAAGATAGGCAGCGAGCTGAGCGAGGCAATATGATATTCACAACTCATCTCTTGAAACTTGAAACTTTTTTGATTCCAAAAGAACAAAAGAAAAGAACAAATACACTGACCATTGTATAGATTGTTGGGATACAAATGGTCGACCCAAAAGGGACCTAAGTTCCGCTAAATTAGGGCCGCCTATTACAGAACGATGCATATGGCGACAAAAATGTTTAACCGATATTAGGTACAATTGAACTATTAAGAAACTCTTAACTAAAACTTAACTAAAAAGAAACTAAGAAAGTGGATCACCATCAGAAGATTCATCGTCACCAAGGATGCGTATCTGCAGTAAGATATTTAAGAGTTTGTATTATTATTTAATAATACATTAGACTTGCACATATCAAGCCCACGACTAGGCTAAACTCTAATGCCATTTGGAATTATAGTTTCAAGTCGAATATTTCACGTTGCTGATTATTCGAAATTGGGACAAATTAAAACGAGCTACTACATTTTGCTTTTGTTATCTGACCGCTGTGACTCACCAACGCCTACGATTCCTCGCTCAGTCGATGGACATATGGCATGTTAACAAATGCATTAATTGCTTGCTCACTTACTTACTTACTTACTTACTTGGTATGACCTTTTTCTCGGATTACAAATAAATGCCAATTAGGCTTCTTAAGTCTCACGGGGTCTCCGAGATCTGGACGGGTTCCAATGTAATGTTTTGGAATGTGCGGTTTTGCTCAAATGGCAATCGATTGATACCTAGTGCATTTTATTACAATTAAGGCGCTAGAATAGTTTCCACATTTGATGAGATTTTAAAATCTATCGATCGATTAGTATTTAAATTGTTGATCAATTATGCCATCATGTTAAAAAATTCTTACAGTTAACTTCGGATTTCTATCTGATCAATGATTTTCTGCTCGAAATGACAATTTTGTCGATCATTCGATTTGTGGTAGATTTGTCTTCAACAGGAATAGTTCTCATGTCGAACTTCAGGTTTCTGCTTCTTTCTGTTCGATGATTTTCGACAATTTTCTGTTCGAAATAACTTTTCTTCTCATCTCTCTTCCAAGTCGATTTGCAAAATGAACTTCGTTTCCAAAGAACGAAACAATAGTCAAAGATGACGTCATTTATGTTGCGATGACGTCATCGGAACAAAGATGTTAATAAGAGATTCCCTAAATAAGCAAGTAAGTAATTTACTGGTCCTCACACGCATACACGTAATTATTCCAAATCAGAAGCATTGCTAGGTATATAAAATGCCTCGAGTTCGTATGATTGACCAGACAACTGTCGCAATTCTGGCGGGAGTTTATTCCAAAGGGGTGGGGCAGCTATGGCTATGGAGCGATTTCCAAATTTTAAGTAATTTACTGGTCCTCACAAGCATACACATAATTATTCCAAAGCAGAAGTATTGCTAGGTATATAAAATGCCTCGTAAAATAATAATGATTGTGTCCTACTGCGATCGAGATTAGCTTATGACTGGAACTAAGATCACCACCGCCGTAGTCTGTTTGTCTGACAATTGTATTTGGTTTGTGGACCGAACCTATAACCTTCCTTATCGATCGATCTCGTTGTGACCGAATGCCTGTCAGCTACTGGCTTCTAGTGTGATTAACACTCTGGCCAAACATCCTGTGACAGTAGGCTTCTTATGGTATGATACTACTTTATTATACGATGCTACGATAATACGATGCTACAGAATCTACCAGCATACCATCTATCATTAGAGGCGTCGATCATATGGGTGCCCCTGAGGCTCGGGTCCCCACAGTATTTTGAGCATGGGGGCCCCGCCATTCGTTGGGCCCGTCAATATTTTAGCTGTCAAATCGAAAACTGTGTACTGATAAAAGTTCTCATTCTTCACTTTAAGAAGTTAGTAAACGATATCAATCCGTAATTTCCAATTCTACCTCTCAAAGTATTGCTGTCTCTGCCTGCCTTTGCTTCCAAAAAGTAGATGACAGGCATTCGGTCACAACAAGATCGATCGATAAGGAAGGTTATAGGTTCGGTCCACAAACCAAATACAAGCGTCAGACAAACAGACTACGGCGGTGGTGATCTTAGTTCCAATCATAAGCTAAGACAGAAAGACAGACATATGAATATGTACTATAAATTATAAGTACATAGGCCCCCTATATACTTACAATTAAACGCATGTCGACCAAGCGAACCGAGTCACCCAGTCATCAGAAGAAATACGTTCATCCTTCAGGTAGTTGACAGGTAACCTGAAGCCTACACTAGCGGCTAGAAGAAGCACAGTCATGGAGAACATTTTCGTATATATTTATGCATGTATGTGGCTATTTGCATAGCGCCTTTAATAAAAACCTGACATGGGCGGTATAGAAAAACCTGCGCATATAACTTACTTTGAACGCTAAAAATACCAGAACGGACGGATAGACAGGCAGGAGGGCGGGCGTAGGGACAAGCGTATAGACAGACGGACGGACGGGAGCCATTACCCAACCTGTGCTAAAATCAGGTCGGACAAATGTGTGAGCACTTTGGATGTGTTCGATTTTTTCGTGTCCATAGTGTGAAATACAAAAACAGGTTAGCAACTCAGACAACGGGAAATCGATAACTATTCCATTACCGCGCGATAGTAGGACGCCAAACACCGGATGCGGAAATAAGACAATACATCGCTTGGCGGGAATCGAGAACAGATAAACAGCATCGAGTCTGATGAGCGGGTGGTTACGATCTTAGAAACAAATTCCCTTTACAATTAAAAACAAGAATTTCATAAGTCAGTTAAGGTAAAATGATCTCAAAGTGGCATATAAAATTTCGTTCATATTATTTCTTCACTTCATCATAAAAATTAAAAATACTAGGATTTCCCTCAAGGTTTTCCACTGGACTCACCCTGGATTTTGGCATGTACAGTACACTGATTTTCAAACTATGTAATAGAGCTTGCGCATCAGTACAATGGTTCTGTTGAAGTGCTCAGAACTGATAAGATTTTGTCAGGCCATAATATCTTGTGAAGTGACCCTTACCTGACCCGTTGCGATTTTCCAAAGCAAGGGCGATGGCCGATGCGTCAATGAAGTGGCGCGTGTTGCTCAACGCCGCAATCCATTAGAATGTTTTCTTTAGCGCCACTATTTAATAAACGAATTCGATAGCGAAGCAGTCGCGTAATATAAAAGGCGCTCTCGTCTTAATCTATTAATTTCGCTCGCCTTTGCAACAGGTCGTTTCGTTGCAAGTGGCAAGGACAGCTTTTAAAATTCGAAACGAACGCGGTTGTTTTTAGTTGTAAGCGAGCTCTTTTAGACGATGCCCGCTGCTGAGCTATTAAAAATCATCCTCTTAGCAAGTCGGTAAATGTGGTTCAAGTCTGCGTTAAAAAGAAACCGTTATTTCGAAAGCGCTTTTGTTTGACCAGCTTTCTAGTCAACACACTCTAGTCGATCCAGCATTGACTAAACGCCAGGACGACGACTTGCTGCCGGCACGGTTACATTACAAGTTGATACGATTTTAGGCCATAAAAATCGAAAGTAAATTCCTTAAATTCTTAAGGATGAAAATCGATAAGCGTTAATTCACCGCGCGGACATCGAATTCCTGTCTCGTAAGAAGATTTTAAATAAAGATGTAGGCTAGAGGTTAGCAAGAGATTGACCTACCGATATGGAAAGGCCCTTTATCCATTTTTTGCTTTTTCTGGCGAAATTGTTCATAAATTTATCGGAGCCCGAATAAAACTGATTTAAGTGTTCGTAAATTCTACGACCGTAATTATTCAGTAACACAAGGGAAAAAGAAACGTAAGCAGGATTTAACGCCCCATTCTTTGTCAAACGCTGTTGGTCTTACTGCGACTTCGCTATGTCTGTTGAAAGTTCTTTATTCTAAAAATGTCGACGTTCTATAAGGAAAACTTTTCATTCGTCTCGAAATATTTCCAATTCACTACGTTTAACACCCAAAACTAACTCTCACATTCTCTGTCTTAAGCCTTCAAAATGCAGTCTTGTTTTTATTTCGCCTTGGTTTGTGTGGTCAAAGTTTTGGCCTTCGTTTAATTAAGTTGAATGTCGTTTATTTAACGATGCCATCATATCGAAGACGTATGACGTAATTACAAAGACATGTATACAAAGTATGCATCGTGACTTATGCTACGGTGATTAGACAGATATGCTGCCGGCTGGCTACTTAACCAGAAAACCCCTATGGGGAAGCTGGAGGTAGGATTTTCCAATGCTTAAACAGCGGATATAGGTTACTACCTCCCCTTTATCTGATTTGACATGAAAACATGTACCTTAAACCTTCAAAAGGCGTTTGGTTTACTTAACCATATTGTACTTTCAAATGTTGTTTTATATTTGCTTGAAGTTGGCAAACCTTTTAATTTATATTGCGATAGCAGTGCTTCCGTACCTATTGGACTCAGTTTTAACTCAAAATGATTGTGTCAGGGAGGAATGATCCGTATAATTTATGAGCAAGAATTTCCAGAGTCAATCATACGAACTCACCAACACTTCACCTATTTCGGTTTCTGCGCAGGTCTTTCACTCAAGACTGAAAACACTTCTTTTCCAGAAATCTTATCCTGATTCTTCCTCTTCCCCTCATCTCTCTTCTCGCTTCAATTTCAAACAGCATCCACCGTAGCCGTCCGACTGTCTGAGTGCCTGACTCCTGGATCTTGACCCTTTTGCCTATCGATTTTGTTTTGACTGAGCGCCTGTGAATAAGCTGGTTCCCGCGACTTAGCTTTTGTTGAGCGCTGTAGAAATCTCGAGATTACGATTACGATTACGATATGAAATGGGTTGCAATTTATTAAGAGTTAATGAGGAAGAAAGGCGCCTGGGTGTGATTATGCATTAGAGTACAAAACCTTCACGGCAATGTTATTATACCTATTCAAAAAGTCTAAGAAAAAGACAAACGAGAGACAATTTAATATAACTTGACCTTAGTCGTTCTGTTTTTATACAACGCGATATTATAGCTATTAGTTTAGGCCTAAGAGATATGCAGTCGTGCACAGACCACAGCGCACGGCCCACATGTTATTGCATGCCCTAGCGGTAGTTCAGTGCTCTCACGGCGACACTTAATTAGAGGGAAAATTGGCGCCAAGACGAACCATTTTGCCGAAGTAACCGTATTGTATTGTATTTGATAACTTATATAGCGCTTCTTACAGAATAAACTACTCAGAGGCGCTTCCAGCATGACAGTCCCTGAGAAATAAGAACGTCTTTAAACAACGAGCTGACTGAGCTCTATCAACAACAGTGACCCTTGCACGAAGCGATAGCGGAAGTTTATTCCATAGAGATGGGCCAGCAACAGCAAAAGCCCTCTGCTGAGCAAGGGAGGACTTAACACGAGGAACAAATAGATCCAGACGATCAAGAGAACGTAAAGGGCGGGATGAGGTACTACAGTATGGAGGCCGAATAAGATCATAAAGATATTTTGGAGCCTGGCCCATGTGAGGTCTAATTACCAGTGACAATAGTTTAAACTGAATACGAGATTGGATAGGGAGCCAATGAAGTTGTTGAATGATGTAATCAGAGATATGAGAGAAACGAGGAAGACGTGATATTAACCTGGCCGCAGAATTTAGCACTGATTGAAGGGAAGACAGCCGATACTTCGGCAAATCAGCAAGTACAGAGTTGCAGTAGCTATGCATTGGGGTGACCCACAGCGATCGAGTTCTACAGCCAGATAATTTGTGGTGACCAGAAATATAGTTCAACTCATGCGAAATGAGCAATTACTTAATGGCAAGCCGTCCATAAGTGGTTAATCATTGAATTAACTTTCTTTAATTTTCTTTAATCGGATAGAACGATATTATTATGTCAATGCCATGTCGGGTAAAGTCAGAGGTGGTCACGTGTTATGTAATTAATCCGTCACTTACTGAGCGTTTATATCAAGTCAAGGCGAACAATTAATGACAGATTTATTCTGAACCATCCTTAGTAACCTGGCTTAATGAGCTGCTGGCTGGCTGGCTGGCTGGGTGGCTGGCTGGATGGATGGATGGAATGATGGATGGATGGATGGAGGAATGGATGGATAGAGAGACAGATTACAGTGCAGATTTTAGAGAGTATGCAAGTATAAAACTAAGTAAGCTGTTCTGAGTTTCTTATAATCGGTTTACTATACAATAGGCGCTTTGGAAGCTAATGAAGTCTCCAGAGGAGGGAAGAAGAGGAAGACAATGTCGGTGAAAGAGAACCGTTTAGTATAGATCCGTGTGTAGGCCTACCACAGTGAGCAAGGCAAAGTCTTGTGAGCTCGTTAATTAAGTTTTGGGAAAGCAATCTGGTCATCCAACAGCAACTCTTCAGGGAAGGAGAATTGCAACAGGATCCTGATATTTAGTCGTGCAGGGGCTTCTCTTACATCCATTAGGATGTCCTGTTGAAGATGGACGACGGGACTCCCTGGGCCCATGCATACCGTGACTGTGCATCTTATCGGGAGTGGTTACTCAAGCACCGATAGCTAGCGGAAAAGGTCAGGTAGAATAAGAGAGAGTGGAGAATGTCGGACATCTAGCTGTTCTCGTTCTAGTCATCCTAGAGTCAAACAGAGTGACACTATTCTGTCATCTGCATTCTGTTGGACTGAGGATGATCTTAGATTAAAGACTACGGTAGTCACTTGAGTAGATTAGGTTGCATAGTCTTTGGGGCTCTTAGAAGTCGTAATGGTAGATAAATAGACAGATAGACAGACAAACAAACAGGCAGGCAGGCAAGCAGACAGACAGATAGATAGACAGACAGATAGACAGACATAGATAGTTAAATAGATAGATAGATAGATAGATAGATAGATAGATAGATAGATAGATAGATAGATATGTAGATAGATAGATAGATAGATAGATAGATAGATAGATAGATAGATAGATAGATAGATAGATAGATAGATAGATAGATAGATAGATAGATAGATAGATAGATAGATAGATAGATAGATAGATAGATAGATAGATAGATAGATAGATAGATAGATAGATAGACAGACAGATAGATAGATAGATAGACAGACAGATAGATAGATAGATAGAAAGATAGATAGATAGATAGATAGATAGATAGATAGATAGATAGATAGATAGATAGATAGATAGATAGATAGATAGATAGATAGATAGATAGATAGATAGACAGACAGACAGACAGACAGACAGACAGACAGACAGACGGACGGACAGACAGACAGACAAAGTTAGATAGATAGATAGAAAGATAGATAAATAGATAGATAGATAGATAGATAGATAGACAGATAGACAGATAGAAAACCGAGTTAATTTAAGTACCTATGAAAGTATTACCAGACTTAGTAAGTGTAGTAGTTGTTGGAGGTAAGGAGAAAGAGAGGACAGCTAATCACAGGCAACTGATACCATCATCAGCTTTACGTTAGAGACAGTGCCAATAACAGCGTTTGAATCATTTTTTCTTTCAGACAAGGAGATGGAATCTTAATTAACTGACAATTGATTCATCGCTACCCAGAGACCTAACGCAAAGCCAGAGGCAAAGATACATAAAGCCAGTCGGGTAGAGATACGGAGAGAGACCGCGCTGAGTAAACTGGAGATTTCAGACAAAGAGAATGCTAGCGTCCTAATCAGATTGAGTATTCAGGGTAATTCTATAAATATTGTCCAATAAAAATCTAACACATAATGCTAAGTAAGAGATTCCGCAGACAGGATTGATCATATAGGCAGTCGAAGGTTTGGACGCCAGAGAAGTCAATCGGTGTTCAGATGTCTTAGGCTACAATCGAGTCTCTCTGAGAGAGATTGAGAGATACGACGCAGTTGAAAATGTAGACGGAGTAGTGTCTAGTGTCTTCTTGATACTACTGAGTAGGAATAGATTTAAAGTTTGTCGTAGGCTAACGTCCTCATTGTTTGCGCCGTAGAGTAACTCTGACTGAACTAGAATCTAGCGCGCGTTACGAAAGACTATTGTATCAGAAAGACATTCGTGTGCAGAATGACAATCGAAATAGACGATGAAACTGTATAATGCGATGAGGACAAGAAACTATATCATAGATGGACAGACAGACAGACGGCAGACGGACAGACGGACGGACGGACGGAGGGACGGACGGATAGATAGATAGATAGATAGATAGATAGATAGATAGATAGATATATAGATAGATAGATAGACAGACAGACAGACAGACAGACAGACAGACAGACAGACAGACAGATAGACAGATAGATAACCGAGTTAATTTAAGTACGTATGAAAGTATTACCAGACTTAGTGAGTGTAGTAGTTGTTGGAGGTAAGGAGAAAGAGAGGACAGCTAATCACAGGCAACTGATACCATCATCAGCTTTACATTAGAGACAGTGCCAATAACAGCGTTTGAATCATTTTTTCTTTCAGACAAGGAGATGGAATCTTAATTAACTGACAATTGATTCATCGCTACCCAGAGACCGAATGCAAAGCCAGAGGCAAAGATACATAAAGCCAGTCGGGTAGAGATACGGAGAGAGACCGCGCTGAGTAAACTGGAGATTTCAGACAAAGAGAATGCCAGCGTCCAAATCAGATTGAGTATTCAGGGTAATTCTATCAATCTTGTCCAATAAAAATCTAACACATAATGCTAAGTAAGAGATTCCGCAGACAGGATTGATCATATAGGCAGTCGAAAGTTTAGACGCCAGAGAAGTCAATCGGTGTTCAGATGTCTTAGGCTACAATCGAGTCCCTCTGAGAGAGATTGAGAGATACGACGCAGTTAAAAATGTAGACGGAGTAGTGTCTAGTGTCTTCTTGATACTACTGAGTAGGAATAGATTTAAAGTTCGTCGTAGGCTAACGTCCTCATTGTTTGCGCCGTAAAGTAACTCTGACTGAACTAGAATCTAGCGCGCGTTACGAAAGACTATTGTATCAGAAAGACATTCGTGTGCAGAATGACAATCGAAATAGACGATGAAACTGTATAATGCGATGAGGACAAGATACTATATCATAGATAGACAGACAGACAGACAGACGGCAGACGGACAGACGGACAGACGGACAGACGGACAGACGGACATACAGATAGATAGATAGATAGATAGATAGATAGATAGATAGATAGATAGATAGATAGATAGATAGATAGATAGATAGATAGATAGATAGATAGATAGATAGATAGATAGATAGATAGATAGATAGATAGATAGATAGGCCTACTGTTTGTAAATCCATAAGGCACTCCTCCCTAGACTCCGCCACTGATGTAGACCACACGCTGGGGCTTAGACGCCCAGTGAAAGGAGGCCTTTGTTCAATGGTTCTATGTGTGCAGCATCCTTGCGAGAGATTGTCGAAAGGCATCTTATTTAATATCTACAAATTGAGTTTCATGTCTCCAGGTTATTAAAGTTTTAAGTGATTCGTGACGAAGGTGGAGCGCCACCTGGCGTCACCGACGGAAGACAGATAACGGTAACTTTGGTCCTCTTTCTGTTTTTATTATGTTTATAATTACTTTCCCCGTTTTCTTCACGCCTACTTCTCAATTAATTCTCGCAGATCCTCCTACTATTCCTACTCCTCTCCTGTCTTCTTTCTCTTCTTTTTCTCCTTCCTTCACCTCCTCTTCCTACTTCTTTCTCTTCACTCTCTCCTCCTCCTAATTCTTCTCCTCTCTCTTTTTCTTTCTCTTTTTTCCTCCTCCTTTTCTTCATCTTGTTTCTTCTCCTCTTCCTCCACTTCTTTCTGATTTTTCTTCTACTCCTCTTTCGTTTCTTTCTCTCGTTTCTCCTCCTGCTCGTATTCCTTCTATTCCTCCTTCTCCTCTTCTTATTCCTCTTCCTTTTCCTACATCTATTCTTACTCCTTCTTTTCTTCTGCTCGGCTTATTTTCCTTTTCCTCCAGCTCTTCATTCTTGTTCTCTCCCAATGCGCTCTGTTTACACAGCACGACCGCGCACACGTACCTCCGTCCCTCCTTCTCTCCCTCCCTCCTTCCCTCAGTCCATCCAACCTTTCCTCCTTCCACCAATTCTCTCTTCCCCTCCATCATCCATCCGCCTTCCACACATCCTTATGTCCCTGCATCCGTCCTTTCTTTCGTCCCTCCCTCCGTCATTCCTTCGATCCGTCCTTCACTCTATATGACTTTTCTATCATCCTCCCTCTAATCGACGACCACCGTCGATCAGTTATCGGCGGGGAGTCTTCCGGTGTTCACCCTTCGTTGGTCAGTCGCCCAGTCCACAAAATGTCGAGGCCTTTTAGATTTTGACCTGCCGCAGTTTAACTTCAAATGCCAGGCGAATTGATACACACCCTTTGCAGGCAGGTAGACATGTAGACAGGTAGGCAGACAGGCAGACAGGCAGACAGGCAGGTAGGAAGAAGGCAGGCCGACAGGCAGGCAAACAAGTAAACATTCAGGCAGGTAAGCAAGCCAGCAAACTAACAAACCAGAAATTAAGCAGGCAGGCAGGCAGGCAGGCAGGCAGGCAGGCAGGCAGGCAGGCAGGCAGGCAGGCAGGCAGGCAGGCAGGCAGGCAGGCAGGCAGGCAGGCAGGCAGGCAGGCAGGCAGGCAGGCAGCGAGACAAGTAAACAAACTAACTACGGAGCAACGATATTTTATACCGGGACACCGCATCGTGCAAGGAGCGCCCCGCAAGGAAGCACGCAACGTCGATTGGCGATGTGAACGAGTGTCACGAACGCCGTAGCCGACGCAGAAGCGCTGCGCACAGATTACTCTATTTCAAGAAGACACACAAATTCCGCGGATGGATATCATGGGTTTTAGTCCGATGAAGAGGAAACTGTATAGCCGATGAATCTGTTTACAGAAGAACCATCGGGAATATGCCGTCGCGCTGAATTGAGATCCATTTCTCTATGCGCAGATATGCATGAGCAGTTTCAGTCTGAAAGATACGACCGATAGGTGCGTATGCGTTGTTCTTTAATTTAATCTTCCTTAACCTAATGATAATTAATTTGGTCTGCAGGAAGCTAATTTAAATCGATCTAATCTGAGCTTGACCAATCTAACGTGATCCTTTTAAGCTTCTACAATCTGCCATTGTCTTAAACGCGTACCTTATCTTACATAGCCTAGTATCTGATCTTACTTTACCTCATTGTGGTAGCCAATTGACGAGCGCTGGCCTTATAAAGCCGGAGTGTGTAATTTCGAGCCTCCTTTCAGACGGTTGCTGTGTATAGAGACTTTAAGCAAGTCCTTCTCACACAATTGCTCAGCGCCATCGTTTGATGCTTTGTCATTAGACAGTGGCGCTTAATAAATACAGAAATAATATTAGATTACCTATCTTAACCTAACCTGACCTACCTGACATAACCTTACCTTGCTTTACCTTAACATTTTTACCTTACCTTACCTTATCTTTCCTTCTCTTACATCACCTTATCTTCCTCGTGGTTAAAGTAAAGCTCCCATGTGTCTTAGTGGCCTACGAGTAGGTAAACTGAGCGCCACCCTACGTTCTACTATGGGCCATGAAAGCCTAACTTTTACTTACTTACCTTAGTACGCAACATTACATTACATCATATTACATTCCTATTGTTCCACCTGTCATCAGGTTGCTCCTCGTCTTCGTCATGGCTTCGCAGCAGCAGCAGCAGCATCACCAGCAGCAAACTTTCGTCACACATGACTGGAACGCCATCGTCCAGCAGATCCCTCAGCGAAGTGGACAGTGGGCAAGTAGGATGGTGCTGCGACTGACGATCGTCTGCCTCGTTCTGCCCGGATGCAGCCTTCCGCCACTTCCGGTCAGCGCGGCGACCTCCAAAGCTTCAAGATCGGTAGGTCAAAGTCGTCGGTAGGTCAGGGTCATCTGTAGGGCAAGGTCATCTATAGGCAAGGTCTTAAATTAATTTAAAGTTAATCGAATTCAAGGTCATCTGCTGGAGGTTATGCACGGTTTAAAATGACTAAGGATATATGAATCAATTAGAAGGGAAAGCTTTTCTTAACTGAATGTTCCGTTGTCTGGTCGGTTGCTATTGTCGTGTCTGCGCTTCAGCCAAAATAACCTTCAACCTTCAGGATTAGCTTCCGCGAAATTTCTATACAGGAGTAGAAACAAATGTGTAGCATTTACTTTTTACCTTTACTCTTCTGAGGAGTTTTGGTAGAAACATGTAAATATGCGTTCTGTCTTCAACTGTAGGCTTCTTCGGACTTTGAATGTTAAAGCGTGTTACCTTTACCATTGCGTTTGTGATGAATGTGTTACCTTTACCTTTGCGATTCTGACGAGTTTTATGGAGGCGTTCAAACGAGTGTTTTACCCCTTAATTTTAACCTTCGTGCTATCTGTTGAAGGATGTAAACAAGAATGTTACCTTTATCTTAACTCTACTGTGATATATTGTTATAGTGATACATAGCTTTTAAAGAGGCGTGAAAAGAGTTTTCCATTTACTGTTAAGCTTGTGATAAATTTGTTATCTTTGCATTTACCTTTGAGCTTCTTAGGAGTTTACGTGTAAAAATCCTGTTATCTTTATGTTTACGTTTCGGAGTAGTTTCAACAGAGACCCATTACAAGTGCGTTACCTTTGCATAAGCTTCTTATGAGTTTTTATAGAGGCATGCAAACAAGCGCTTTACCTTTGCCTTGACACTATTGACCAGCTTTCATAGAGGCGTGGAAACAAGCGTGTTCCCTTTATCATTACACTTGTGAGAAATTTGTTACCTTCACGTTACCTAATCGTTTCTGAGGAGTTTCTGTAGAGGCGTCCTGCGTTACTTTTACCTTTTTTATGCCAGGTCGCAGCCATTTTCTTGCAGAAATTGTAAAGACACATGCGTGTTTAGATTGCATACGTATTGTTCAGCCCAAAAGCAAATACAGGAGACGCAAGATACCGCAATTTATCCTGTTCGTTCGACAAGTCGTAGTCTTGGCAAAGGTTCGAACGCTGTTCCTTAGAGTAGGCCTACGCATCTGCAGGTTGTGTGTATATCGCCTTCAAAGAACCTCTCAACGACGTCACGGAGCTATGGTAATCCGCGCGCTTCCTGCTTACGGGAAAAAAGCAAATACGACTTCGAACGGTGGCTGCCGTCTGCTTTGACCAGATGTCCTGTCAGAGGCTTAACCTGTCGACGATTGGTCTTCCCCTTGTGTCTTTCCCTCTTGGAGTGTTTCTGATACTGTTTTTGTCCTTGTCTTTCCTGTCATGGCGTGTCCTGTGCACTCGTCTCTGACTCTCTTCTCTGCCTCTCTGTTTCTCTGACTGTCTCTCTCTGTCTTTTTCTGTATCTGTTCCTGCCTATCTGTTTCTGTATCTCTTTGTCTCTCCTCTCTTTGTCTCTCCTCTCTTTGCCTCTTAAAATCTTCCGATCGGAACTTATGTCCTGTAATCTCCTCTCCTCTCTCTATCTGTCTCCCTGCATCTCTTACTGTTTTCCTCCTTCCCTTTCACCCTCACTTTATCTGTCTCAGTCCTCTCTCTCTTCCTTTCTCTTTCTCTGCATTTTTCTCTCCTGTCTGTCGCTGTATATGTCTCTGTCTGTCTCTGTCTTGTGCTGTCTCTCCCTCGTCTCTCTTTATCTGTACCTTTCTCTCTATCTCTTCATCTCTTTCTGTCTCTCCTCTATATCTGTCTTTTTCTGTGTCTGTCTATGTCTGTGTCTGTGTTTATCTGTCTCTATCCCACCCTTTCGTCCTTTGCGGAAAATCTTTCGATCGGAACTTAGGCACAGTTACGTCTGTGCCCACTGCTAGAGGCGACACCGTCGTCTTAGATCCAGTTGAAATGTTTACGCTCTTTAGCGCATGCTTAATATATCTACGAGTTTATATGAAATCAGTAATCAGTCTACTAATATGCATGCTAGTAAATGTATTTATTCGTCTGATTCCAAAAACTCGATGATTTGCTTAGCGCCACAGCGGAGTGTTGGTTTGTTCATGCTTCTAGTTTTTAAAAGGTCCTACGTCTTTTTCGTTATAAGCCTCGCTTACAGCATTCCATTTTACTGAGCGTTATTATCAAACTGGCAACCTCGGCAACTCAACGTCACGCAGGACAACGCACGCAACGAAACGTAGCCTATGCAACGCAACTAAACGCAACGTACGTAACGCAACGTACGTAACGCAACGTGCGTAACGCAAAGTAACTAACGTGCGCAACGCAACGAACGCAACGCACGCAACGCAATGTAAGTAACGTAGGCAACACAGCGCACACAACGCAAAGCCCGCAATTCAACGCACGAAACGATGAATTTTGTTATTTCCGGTGGTGAATTTGCAATATCTCTTACCAAACAATGCAATAAAATGGGGTACTTCAATTTTGCTGTAATGACTAAGATATTTTAAATTCGTTAAAGGTACTACAAAGAAAAATTGCACGTGGCAAAATATTATAAAATTTTTTTTGTTAATGCTTTGTCCTATAAACTGCTCCTTGCCTATGCGACCAGTGGATTTGCAATGCATACCTACTTGCACACTTACTTCTTTATTGCACGTTTTGACATCATCAAGCACGTGACCGTCAGAAGTCCAAGGACAAGAGGTCCTTCGGTTCCCCGTTTTGGGAAAGTCTGGCATCAGAAACTGCAACCGGTTGTAGTGAAACGGAAAATATTTGGCGAAAAACGGGAAGAGTTAAAAACAAGCAGTTTCAACATTAGGTACCCAATTGGCATGCCAGAAATCAGAAATTTAATGAAATTTCGAAATTGGGAATTCCTCGGTTTCTGCAGTTCCTAGTTTGTGGGCTGTAGTAATACGAAGGTCTCTGGTTCCCGCTTTCCACAAGAACTACTACTGCTGCTGCTGCTACTGCTGCTGCTGCTATCAACTATCACCACCACCACCACTACTACTAGTTGTAGGGTTCTTGAAAGATGCATAGGCCAACATGCATACATGCATGCGTAGACATATACCTGCATATATACATACACGCGTAGACATATACCTGCATGCATACATGCATGGGTAGACATATACCTGCATGCATACATACACGCGTAGACATATACCTGCATGCATACATGCATGGGTAGACATATACCTGCATGCATACATACGTGCATGCATACATTATGCAGATGTATTCGTGTGCCGTCTTCTGTCAGGTGTTTTCACCGTGCAATTAATTGCTCAGTGGACGAGCATCAAAGAAACCGCAACCTGGACTCCCATTAAAGCGGTCAACAAACTATTCCCACCAGACCTGTCCTGTAACAAAGGGTGAGAGCATGGACGCCCACATTTACCGTGTCATCAGGATTAAGCGTCGGTCACGGTTCTTCTAAGCGGTAACGAGGAACTGGTCGGAAGGAGAGAGGAACAGACGGACGGACGGACGGACGGACGGACGGACGGACGGACGGACGGACAGCCGGACGGACGGACGGACGGACGGACGGACGGACGGACGGACGGACGGAAAGAAGGAGGGTGTGAAGGAATGAAAAATGAAAGGAGGGAGGAATGGAAAGAGGCGAGGGATGGACGGAAGAAAGATAGGAGGGTTACATGGAAGGTAGGAGGGAGGGAAGGATAGTAGGAAGGATGAAGGGAAGGATGGACGGACGGACGGAAGGAGGGGGAGAGGACAGAGGGAGGGACGGAGCGAATAACAGAGACAGGGAAGCCAAAGGGAGACGGATGGAAGGAGACACAGGGCAGAAAAAGATACAGAGACAGATGGGCAGAAGGATGGAAGGAGATACAGAGACATATGGGCAGAAGGATGGAAGGAGATACAGAGACGGGTGGACAGAAGGAAGGAAGGAGATACAGAGACATATGGGCAGAAGGATGGAAGGAGATACAGAGACATATGGGCAGAAGGATGGAAGGAGATACAGAGACATATGGGCAGAAGGATGGAAGGAGATACAGAGACATATGGGCAGAAGGAGATACAGAGACATATGGGCAGAAGGAGGATGGAGGAGATACAGAGACATATGGGCAGAAGGATGGAAGGAGATACAGAGACGGGTGGACAGAAGGAAGGAAGGAGATACAGAGACATATGGGCAGAAGGATGGAAGGAGATACAGAGACATATGGGCAGAAGGATGGAAGGAGATACAGAGACATATGGGCAGAAGGATGGAAGGAGATACAGAGACATATGGCAGAAGGATGGAAGGAGATACAGAGACATATGGGCAGAAGGATGGAAGGAGATACAGAGACGGGTGGCCAGAAGGAAGGAAGGAGATACAGAGACATATGGGCAGAAGGATGGAAGGAGATACAGAGACATATGGGCAGAAGGATGGAAGGAGATACAGAGACGGGTGGACAGAAGGAAGGAAGGAGATACAGAGACATATGGGCAGAAGGATGGAAGGAGATACAGAGACATATGGGCAGAAGGATGGAAGGAGATACAGAGACATATGGGCAGAAGGATGGAAGGAGATACAGAGACATATTGGGCAGAAGGATGGAAGGAGATACAGAGACATATGGGGCAGAAGGATGGATGAGATACAGAGACATATGGGCAGAAGGATGGAAGGAGATACAGAGACATATGGGCAGAAGGAGATACAGAGACAGATGGGCAGAAGGATGGAAGGAGATACAGAGACATATGGGCAGAAGGATGGAAGGAGATACAGAGACGGGTGGACAGAAGGAAGGAAGGAGATACAGAGACATATGGGCAGAAGGATGGAAGGAGATACAGAGACATATGGGCAGAAGGATGGAAGGAGATACAGAGGACATATGGGCAGAAGGTGGGAAGGAGATACAGAGACATATGGGCAGAAGGAGATACAGAGACATATGGGCAGAAGGATGGAAGGAGATACAGAGACATATGGGCAGAAGGATGGAAGGAGATACAGAGACGGGTGGACAGAAGGAAGGAAGGAGATACAGAGACATATGGGCAGAAGGATGGAAGGAGATACAGAGACATATGGGCAGAAAGGATGGAAGGAGATACAGAGACATATGGGCAGAAGGATGGAAGGAGATACAGAGACATATGGGCAGAAGGATGGAAGAGATACAGAGACATATGGGCAGAAGGATGGAAGGAGATACAGAGACGGGTGGACAGAAGGAAGGAAGGAGATACAGAGACATATGGGCAGAAGGATGGAAGGAGATACAGAGACATATGGGCAGAAGGATGGAAGGAGATACAGAGACGGGTGGACAGAAGGAAGGAAGGAGATACAGAGACATATGGGCAGAAGGATGGAAGGAGATACAGAGACGGGTGGACAGAAGGAAGGAAGGAGATACAGAGACATATGGGCAGAAGGATGGAAGGAGATACAGAGACGGGTGGACAGAAGGAAGGAAGGAGATACAGAGACATATGGGCAGAAGGATGGAAGGAGATACAGAGACATATGGGCAGAAGGATGGAAGGAGATACAGAGACATATGGGCAGAAGGATGGAATGAGATACAGAGACATATGGGCAGAAGGATGGAAGGAGATACAGAGACATATGGGCAGAAGGAGGATACAGAGACAGATGGGCAGAAGGATAGGAAGGAGATACAGAGACATATGGGCAGAAGGATGGAAGGAGATACAGAGACATATGGGCAGAAGGATGAAGGAGATACAGAGACATATGGGCAGAAGGAGATACAGAGACATATGGGCAGAAGGATGGAAGGAGATACAGAGACGGGTGGACAGAAGGAAGGAAGGAGATACAGAGACATATGGGCAGAAGGATGGAAGGAGATACAGAGACATATGGGCAGAAGGATGGAAGGAGATACAGAGACATATGGGCAGAAGGATGGAAGGGAGATACAGAGACATATGGGCAGAAGGATGGAAGGAGATACAGAGACATATGGGCAGAAGGATGGAAGGAGATACAGAGACGGGTGGACAGAAGGAAGGAAGGAGATACAGAGACATATGGGCAGAAGGATGGAAGGAGATACAGAGACATATGGGCAGAAGGATGGAAGGAGATACAGAGACATATGGGCAGAAGGATGGAAGGAGATACAGAGACATATGGGCAGAAGGAGATACAGAGACATATGGGCAGAAGGATGGAAGAGATACAGAGACGGGTGGACAGAAGGAAGGAAGGAGATACAGAGACATATGGCAGAAAGGATGGAAGGAGATACAGAGACATATGGGCAGAAGGATGGAAGGAGATACAGAGACATATGGCAGAAGGATGGAAGAGATACAGAGACATATGGGCAGAAGGATGGAAGGAGATACAGAGACATATGGGCAGAGGATTGGAAGGAGATACAGAGACGGGTGGACAGAAGGAAGGAAGGAGATACAGAGGACATATGGGCAGAAGGATGGAAGGAGATACAGAGACAATATGGGCAGAAGGATGGAAGGAGATACAGAGACGGGTGGACAGAAGGAAGGAAGGAGATACAGAGACATATGGGCAGAAGGATGGAAGGAGATACAGAGACATATGGGCAGAAGGATGGAAGGAGATACAGAGACATATGGGCAGAAGGATGGAAGGGAAGGAGATACAGAGACATATGGGCAGAAGGATGGAAGGAGATACAGAGACATATGGGCAGAAGGATGGAAGGAGATACAGAGACATATGGGCAGAAGGATGGAAGGAGATACAGAGACATATGGGCAGAAGGATGGAAGGAGATACAGAGACATATGGGCAGAAGGATGGAAGGAGATACAGAGACATATGGGCAGAAGGATGGAAGGAGATACAGAGACATATGGGCAGAAGGATGGAAGGACGGGTGGACAGAAGGAAGGAAGGAGATACAGAGACATATGGGCAGAAGGATGGAAGGAGATACAGAGACATATGGGCAGAAGGATGGAAGGAGATACAGAGACATATGGGCAGAAGGATGGAAGGAGATACAGAGACATATGGGCAGAAGGATGGAAGGAGATACAGAGACATATGGGCAGAAGGATGGAATGAGATACAGAGACATATGGGCAGAAGGATGGAAGGAGATACAGAGACATATGGGCAGAAGGAGATACAGAGACAGATGGGCAGAAGGATGGAAGGAGATACAGAGACATATGGGCAGAAGGATGGAAGGAGATACAGAGACGGGTGGACAGAAGGAAGGAAGGAGATACAGAGACATATGGGCAGAAGGATGGAAGGAGATACAGAGACATATGGGCAGAAGGATGGAAGGAGATACAGAGACATATGGGCAGAAGGATGGAAGGAGATACAGAGACATATGGGCAGAAGGAGATACAGAGACATATGGGCAGAAGGATGGAAGGAGATACAGAGACATATGGGCAGAAGGATGGAAGGAGATACAGAGACGGGTGGACAGAAGGAAGGAAGGAGATACAGAGACATATGGGCAGAAGGATGGAAGGAGATACAGAGACATATGGGCAGAAGGATGGAAGGAGATACAGAGACATATGGGCAGAAGGATGGAAGGAGATACAGAGACATATGGGCAGAAGGATGGAAGGAGATACAGAGACATATGGGCAGAAGGATGGAAGGAGATACAGAGACGGGTGGACAGAAGGAAGGAAGGAGATACAGAGACATATGGGCAGAAGGATGGAAGGAGATACAGAGACATATGGGCAGAAGGATGGAAGGAGATACAGAGACGGGTGGACAGAAGGAAGGAAGGAGATACAGAGACATATGGGCAGAAGGATGGAAGGAGATACAGAGACGGGTGGACAGAAGGAAGGAAGGAGATACAGAGACATATGGGCAGAAGGATGGAAGGAGATACAGAGACGGGTGGACAGAAGGAAGGAAGGAGATACAGAGACATATGGGCAGAAGGATGGAAGGAGATACAGAGACATATGGGCAGAAGGATGGAAGGAGATACAGAGACATATGGGCAGAAGGATGGAATGAGATACAGAGACATATGGGCAGAAGGATGGAAGGAGATACAGAGACATATGGGCAGAAGGAGATACAGAGACAGATGGGCAGAAGGATGGAAGGAGATACAGAGACATATGGGCAGAAGGATGGAAGGAGATACAGAGACATATGGGCAGAAGGATGGAAGGAGATACAGAGACATATGGGCAGAAGGAGATACAGAGACATATGGGCAGAAGGATGGAAGGAGATACAGAGACGGGTGGACAGAAGGAAGGAAGGAGATACAGAGACATATGGGCAGAAGGATGGAAGGAGATACAGAGACATATGGGCAGAAGGATGGAAGGAGATACAGAGACATATGGGCAGAAGGATGGAAGGAGATACAGAGACATATGGGCAGAAGGATGGAAGGAGATACAGAGACATATGGGCAGAAGGATGGAAGGAGATACAGAGACGGGTGGACAGAAGGAAGGAAGGAGATACAGAGACATATGGGCAGAAGGATGGAAGGAGATACAGAGACATATGGGCAGAAGGATGGAAGGAGATACAGAGACATATGGGCAGAAGGATGGAAGGAGATACAGAGACATATGGGCAGAAGGAGATACAGAGACATATGGGCAGAAGGATGGAAGGAGATACAGAGACGGGTGGACAGAAGGAAGGAAGGAGATACAGAGACATATGGGCAGAAGGATGGAAGGAGATACAGAGACATATGGGCAGAAGGATGGAAGGAGATACAGAGACATATGGGCAGAAGGATGGAAGGAGATACAGAGACATATGGGCAGAAGGATGGAAGGAGATACAGAGACATATGGGCAGAAGGATGGAAGGAGATACAGAGACGGGTGGACAGAAGGAAGGAAGGAGATACAGAGACATATGGGCAGAAGGATGGAAGGAGATACAGAGACATATGGGCAGAAGGATGGAAGGAGATACAGAGACGGGTGGACAGAAGGAAGGAAGGAGATACAGAGACATATGGGCAGAAGGATGGAAGGAGATACAGAGACATATGGGCAGAAGGATGGAAGGAGATACAGAGACATATGGGCAGAAGGATGGAAGGAGATACAGAGACATATGGGCAGAAGGATGGAAGGAGATACAGAGACATATGGGCAGAAGGATGGAATGAGATACAGAGACATATGGGCAGAAGGATGGAAGGAGATACAGAGACATATGGGCAGAAGGAGATACAGAGACAGATGGGCAGAAGGATGGAAGGAGATACAGAGACATATGGGCAGAAGGATGGAAGGAGATACAGAGACGGGTGGACAGAAGGAAGGAAGGAGATACAGAGACATATGGGCAGAAGGATGGAAGGAGATACAGAGACATATGGGCAGAAGGATGGAAGGAGATACAGAGACATATGGGCAGAAGGATGGAAGGAGATACAGAGACATATGGGCAGAAGGATGGAAGGAGATACAGAGACGGGTGGACAGAAGGAAGGAAGGAGATACAGAGACATATGGGCAGAAGGATGGAAGGAGATACAGAGACATATGGGCAGAAGGATGGAAGGAGATACAGAGACATATGGGCAGAAGGATGGAAGGAGATACAGAGACATATGGGCAGAAGGATGGAAGGAGATACAGAGACGGGTGGACAGAAGGAAGGAAGGAGATACAGAGACATATGGGCAGAAGGATGGAAGGAGATACAGAGACATATGGGCAGAAGGATGGAAGGAGATACAGAGACATATGGGCAGAAGGATGGAAGGAGATACAGAGACATATGGGCAGAAGGATGGAAGGAGATACAGAGACGGGTGGACAGAAGGATGGAAGGAGATACAGAGACATATGGGCAGAAGGATGGAAGGAGATACAGAGACATATGGGCAGAAGGATGGAAGGAGATACAGAGACATATGGGCAGAAGGATGGAAGGAGATACAGAGACGGGTGGACAGAAGGAAGGAAGGAGATACAGAGACATATGGGCAGAAGGATGGAAGGAGATACAGAGACATATGGGCAGAAGGATGGAAGGAGATACAGAGACGGGTGGACAGAAGGAAGGAAGGAGATACAGAGACATATGGGCAGAAGGATGGAAGGAGATACAGAGACATATGGGCAGAAGGATGGAAGGAGATACAGAGACATATGGGCAGAAGGATGGAAGGAGATACAGAGACATATGGGCAGAAGGATGGAAGGAGATACAGAGACATATGGGCAGAAGGATGGAATGAGATACAGAGACATATGGGCAGAAGGATGGAAGGAGATACAGAGACATATGGGCAGAAGGAGATACAGAGACAGATGGGCAGAAGGATGGAAGGAGATACAGAGACATATGGGCAGAAGGATGGAAGGAGATACAGAGACGGGTGGACAGAAGGAAGGAAGGAGATACAGAGACATATGGGCAGAAGGATGGAAGGAGATACAGAGACATATGGGCAGAAGGATGGAAGGAGATACAGAGACATATGGGCAGAAGGATGGAAGGAGATACAGAGACATATGGGCAGAAGGATGGAAGGAGATACAGAGACATATGGGCAGAAGGATGGAAGGAGATACAGAGACATATGGGCAGAAGGATGGAAGGAGATACAGAGACATATGGGCAGAAGGATGGAAGGAGATACAGAGACATATGGGCAGAAGGATGGAAGGAGATACAGAGACATATGGGCAGAAGGATGGAAGGAGATACAGAGATGGGTGGACAGTAGGAGGGAGGGGGACGGAGAACGAAAGCGCGAATGGAAAAGACGAAAGCGTGGATTGGATCGCGGACAAAGGCAGAGGAAGCTTCCGTGTGATGAAAGATGCTGTTGTATTCGGCTGCAGCAACAGGCACTACATCTGCTTCGGAGTCTCAGCATCCAACAGAAACCGATTGTATCCTGCTCAGCATCTTAGGGGCTCCATGCACACTCTACACGAAGGGTCCCTGTCGTACTGCGCTTGGGATGATGGGAAGCCGTAAAGACATGCTATGTTCAAAATGTAGTATGATGGCTCAACGCGGAATAGTGCTTTGCTGGTCAAATGATTGGTCAAATGTATACGATTCTGACTGCAATCGGGGAGGCCCCTGTCTGCGGCCGGCCCCAGCCAGTTGTATATGTTGCATACTTGTTAATCCGGATATATGTTTAGCATGTACATACGGAAAAAACTTAATTTGCACAGAAGTTGTAAACAGGCCAACACATACATAAATACATAGATACATATACAATATATAAAATAAATATACATAAAGGCTGCGGAGGCAGGAAAGCGGGTAGATGATACAAGCAGATGGCATAAAGGTCCAAGCAGGAAGCTGATTATAGCGCCCTTTTCTTCGGCCTCGGCCGTGTTACGGCGCTATATAAATTGTCTTATTATTATTATTATTATTATTATTATTATTATTATTATTATTATCCTCCACCATAAAGCAAAATTATTGCTCGAGAGCCACCTGTTCTGCTTATATTAGTGTCTGTTGTTTCTAAACATTGCTTTTAGGGTGCAGGCCACAGTGATTATGTTTTATTACTTAACAGTAGATTTCTGGCTGCAATAGTAATAAATAATGCATAATCCAAAAATTTGTATATCCACTCTAATATTGCTCAAGGCATCACTCGATAGTCCCTACCAAGCAACGTCGGTATGCCTACGAAATTCCAGAGTCAACACGGTCAAAGCCAAGGGAGAAGTTCAAGAAGACCCGGAAACAACCTATAAGGAGGAAATATATCTAAGTAAAGTTGGGTTCTCAGCCAACTCAGACTCTGCAGACCCAACGTTTGTCGGAAGAGAGTTTCAGAGTCTAACGCCAGAAACGGAAAAGGCACGCTCACAAAGAACTGTCCTTGTCTTCGGTGTAGTCCGAGTGAGGCAGTCAGAGGTTCAAGCCTTCTCCGAGACAGTTACTGTGTAGGAATATTGAGCAAGTCCTTAGCTCACAATTGCTCGGCGCCATCGATTGATGCTAAGTCATTAGATGTTAAGTCATTAGATGCTAAGTCATTAGATGCTAAGTCATTAGATGCTAAGTCATTAGATGCTAAGTCATTAGATGCTAAGTCATTAGATGCTAAGTCATTAGATGCTAAGTCATTAGATGCTAAGTCATTAGATGCTAAGTCATTAGATGCTAAGTCATTAGATGCTAAGTCATTAGATGCTAAGTCATTAGATAGTGGCGGTATAGTCCGAATGAGACAGTCAGAGGACCTGGTCGAGTTGTTGCAAGTTTTGAGAGACGGAGCATGAGACGGAGATATTGAGGTTGGCTGAAACGTAGAACCTTATAGGCAATTAGCTTGATCGTGAAAATTATTCTTTTTTCTATGGGTAGCCAGTGCAACGATTTTAGGACTTGATATACACGGGGTTTTGTGATGGTTCTGGCCATTGTGTTCTCGACCCTTTGAAGCTTCATCAGTGCGTGAAATACCAATAAGAAGCGAGTTACAATAGGCAAGACGACAAACCAGGGCAACTACCAGACAAATCAAGGCAGAGAAAGGAAAGTGACATCTAATCCTGGTGGGGCACGGTAGCGTAGTGGATAGGGCGCTCGGCTTGGAATGCGGAGAGTACAGGTTTGAGCCTCCTCCGAGACGGTTACTGTGTAGGAACCTTGAGCAAGTCCTTAACTCACAATTGCTCGGCGCCGTCGATTGGTGCTAAATCAATAGCTAGCGACGACTTATAAATGCATAAATAATAATAATAATACTTCGGATGCCTCGAATGTGATAGTGGTCTGACCTACATATTGATTTAATGTGTTCACTGAAGGATAGGTTAGACTTAAATACAACGACCAAGTTGCCCTGTAAGACAGAATTGCCTAAGGGGACAGATTTCAGCGATTTAAATGTGCTCAGTTGTTGTGTGGTACCATAGAGTAAGAACTCAGTTTTGGATGAATTTAAGAGTACTTCATGGTTCTGCCGTTATTTCAAGACCTCAGATATAATTGAATAAGACAGCTGGAAAATGAGAATTGCCAAGATTATAAACAAAGCATCATCAGCGTAAAGGTGATGTTCAAAACCTCTTTGACCTGACTTTTACTAGTGTCTGCTGCTTCAAGATATTACTTTTAAGTGAGCCAACGCCTGTTGAAACATC
Source organism: Norana najaformis (assembly GCA_964023275.1). NCBI lineage: Eukaryota > Metazoa > Annelida > Clitellata > Crassiclitellata > Hormogastridae > Norana > Norana najaformis. Next base: position 39,887,474 of record OZ029913.1, on the reverse strand, counting down.
GAACTTGGAGAAACGGAAATAAATAGCAAACCGCGCTTTACTGTCCCAAGCGCTAACTTGTCATGATTAAGTCGACACCACCTACTCGCGGTACAGTGGAACCTACTTATCAAGTTCGTCACGTGTAACGCTGTAGGCGTCCGGTAGGTTATTGTGGCCGAGTACGTCCCACGGCTGCACTAACCAGGGCATTAGAGATTGTCCCTTCGAAACAGGCGTTTTGCTTCCTTAGTAGCGTCACTGTCAAGGGCCGAACCAGGTTCTCAGCACGGGGTACCACATGGGGAGGGTGGGGTCAGGTGGCGAAGCCCCTCTGAAGCTGTGTTTTTTTACAAAATAAATCAGTTTGGGCCATTTTCCTTCCATTGTTTTAGGTTTTTACATTGTATTCAAGTTTGCAGCTTGGTACACGTTGTGCTGTATAACCCAATAAAAGCTAACAACAGTTTATACTCAACTTCAATAGTGCAACTATAATTTAGAAGACCCGCCGAGGGTCATCCGAGCAGGAGAATCTTAAGTACCATAATTAAATCAAATGTCTAAATTTTAAAATTATACATTGTTGTATTCTAGTTTTGCTCATCCATCCCAACACAGCAGACGACAGGAGGGCCTTGGCCCCTCGGATTCCTAGAATCGGCCTTGTACACTGTGTTCTTAAAAAGGACAACGAGGGCAAACTCCAATAACTTGAGCAGAAAATTCATAAATTTAAGTTGGACTAAATTGTTTCTTTCCTTATCACGATCTGTTTACTATCAAAACAAATAATTACTAGAGTTTATAAGCGGTCCCTATAAAATGACGTCATACTGTTACATAATTGCTTTTGCTAACTTTAATCCACAATGACTTTCAGTTATACTGAGTCAAAATAAGAATTATAATGCAAAACGTTTGATTCTTCTACTCTAGATCTATCAAATGTAGCCTATTCACAATCTTTTAAAATTAACAATCTTTTAAAATTAACATTCTTTTAAAATGTACTTCAGTCATTGTAATTTATCTTGTGGCTTCTTTTTTTGGACACTTTGTACATCCACAAAGTGGCTTCTTCCAGTGCGCGGAGGGATATATGAGACAATAGATCTCCTTTGTTAGGCGGGGATAGGAGAGCGCTGACTGGTTAACGAGGAGGCGGGGGAATCGTTTTCTGAACGTCGGTGCACGGATGAAAGTGCTGGGTCAAAGATCAGTCGCCGAGGTTTAAAGGTCAATGAACGGAGCATGCGAATTGACGAGTTTCTAACAAATCTCAGTAGGTCACTTTCTGTTTATTGTGTTTATATTGCGTATCATTTGACAATTTTTGTTATGTCATACATTGAAAGCAATCTTTGTGTGTGGCGAGAGAGAGAGAGAGAGAGAGAGAGAGGGTGGGGAGAAAGAGAGAGAGATACGGAGAGAGAGACAGAGACAGAGAGAGCGGTTTCGAGCCTTTCCCGAGGCCTTTACTGTGTAGGGACCTCGAAAAAATTCTTAAAGCACAATTGCTTAGCGCTATTGTTTGGTGCTTTGACATTAAATATAGGCCTACTCGCTTTATAATCAGAAGAAACAAGGTAGGTAAATTTTAGCTGTGACAACATTCCTGAAGCTCCTTCTGAGTTAGCTATCAAAGAAGTTCCTTGCTAGCTTCACCAAAATAATTAAGAACCAAGAGGTTCATCTGGAGGCAAATGCTGCTCGAAAGTTCACGTCTAAGAATATTTGCACCGGAGTATTATTGGGCTACCCCGGACCATAATTGGGCCAACCGTGAGCTAGAATTGTGTCACGCTGGGCCATAATTAGGCCACGCTATGAACTTCTGTCAGTTCTTAGATGCCATCAAGGTCTAAAATGTTGCAATGGTTTGTGAATTTGTTCTGTAGTTTCACTTGAAATCCATTTGTGTCCTGATTTATGACAAAGGCGCCAAAGAAGTCATTCAGGCCGGGGCCAGAATCAGGCTAGAATTAAGAATCGACTTTTTCCACCACCTGCCCTCATCTTCTTCACCTAGAGACAAACAGGCAAGAAACCCACCCTTCTGTAAGGGGAATCCTTTCCCGTGCATCGATCAATCCGCGACCGCTCGAAGCGACACCACGCGGCGATCGTCTGTCGAAGCTTTCGTGTCGCCAACTTCTCCTAGGATGCAGCAGGGCTTCCGATGCGTCTGTCAGTCGAAACGACCGCTGACAGATGGGCGATAACGTCATCGATGACGTGTTTCTTCAACCATATCGTGATAACCGATAGTTGGCCTGAACCGACTTCCGCCAACCGCACCACAAGCTAGCAACAGCCCGACGATAACTTAGTTACCGCTGACGATAACTTGTTTTACCCGCGGTGTCGTGTTGATATCGGGGATGAAAAAAGGGAGTAAAGCAGGGAGGAACGGAGCGGGGGAGGAATAGAAGGATGGAGGAAAGGAGGGCACAAGGAAGGGCAGATGGAAAGGGATTGCTAAGTAAACCGAGACCAATTTATCTGGGCATAATACGAAGCTGTCTTCTGCGCGATGCGTCACCGATGGAGGAAATCAGCTGCTATTGAAGACAGTTTAATTCGATCACATCACGTGATCGTTCACTCTGCGTCTACCTCTGTGTCTGCCTCTGTCTCTGGTTCTGTCTGGCTCTGTCTCTGTTTCAGTGGCTGTCTCTGTTTCTGCTTCTGCCAATGTCTCTGTTTTTGTCCGTGTGTCTCTGTTTCTGTGTCTGCCTCTGCCTTTATCTCTGTCCGTGTCTATGTTAGTTGCCTAAGTAAGCGTTTCTGTAACTGTATATGCCTTTGTCTCTTCATCTACCTCTATCTCTGTGTATGCCTTTGTAGCTGTCTCTGTCTTTGTCTCAGTAAGTGTATCTTCAACTGTCTCTGTCTATCTATCGGTCTCTGCTGCTGCCTCTGCCTCTGTCTCACTGTATCTCTCTCCCGCTGTCACCCTGTCTCTGCATTTGTCCTTCTCTCTTCCTCTTCTTCTGTCTCTATATATCCGTTTTCTCTGTCTCACTATCTGCCTTTGTAACTGTTACTGTTTCCTTGTCTCCCTCTCCATTCTCTCCCTCTGCTCCCTGTCTAATTAAACACGATACGCGGTATTAACCGTCGCTATGAGTCGGGTCGCTGAGATTAGTAGCCGCAGATACAACTCAGCTGAGACGACGGACGGATTGATTAATTGGCGGACGATGGTTGGAGGAGAAGCCGAACCAAAACGTCATGGAATAAAACCCAAGCACAAACAGATTACATGTGACTCGTCTAGCATAATATAACGAACACATCCATATTATGTCTTGTGTATTATTAATGCCGTACATATTACGAGAACATTGTGTAAGTCTTATAATTACGAGTTCATATGTCGACGATCTTTCGAAGTATCAATCGATCGAGCTTCAAACTGTCAACATGTCCGATTTGTAGCCTAGCGTTAACCCTAGGAAAGACAAACAGTCTTTGTTTTTTGTATATATAATTAGGAAACCGAACAGTTCGACCACAGCAGCAACTCATCGACATACAATATCTAAACACATGAATCTATCAACTACATTTGTAACTCAAGCTATTAATTGAGCACACGACAGAATACGCCTCCAATTCTTTGCGCGTTCTAAACAATGCGCCCGTAATTGCATTATATAGGCTGTTTCCCGCCAAATTAGCAGACAAAACTAGACATGCTTCCAGATATTCTGCAATAGTGAATTTTCCCAAAACTTTCTGGTATTGCGCAATAGTGGGTTTTCCAAATACCCGCTGACTCATCGCAACTTAGGCTTGACGTTTACCCGCTTTAGCACACGCGAGATAAAATGTGCGTTCGCCAGAATCACTGCTGATGCCAGCTCCTCTGCATGCCGGGCAATCACGAACGAATAACCTGCATGACGCCAGGGAAATCTCCAGTTCAAGCGCGCTTAAAACAGGCTGAATTATCATAGGAAAAGTCACGTTCACATTACCTTTTGTGGCGCAACAGTCAAATACGTCAACGGATGTATGGACAGTGTATGCAACAATATGCAATTCTAAAACAATGTCTTTCAGTTTAGACTACGCCCATAGGACAGAATAAACTTTTTTCTCAATAGTTGCCAATTTTCTTTAGGTTTCAGACAGTTTTTGACTAACAAACAAAACAGTTTTTCTCGACCTACACAATCAAATTGTGTTAACGCATCACTAATTGCAACTTCACTGCTGTCACAGTGAGTTTACATCACCAACGCGAATGATTGCCAAAACAGAATTTGAAGATCGTTTATTTGTGGAAGTCGGGTACAACGCAATCACGGTTTCTCTCGGTTCAAAAGACTTTTCTTTAGCCTTTGTTTTACTGGCCGCATTCGAAATTTGTTTTTCTTCAGCACGGATTTGCTCTCATTTCATTGCTTCGACAAATTTTCTTATAATTCCATAATATATTTTGTTGATTTCCATCTGATTTTAGGCCTAGCTGGTATCTAAATTTCGCTGGACCATGTTTCTTTAAGAACGTTTCAGTGGTTCCAGTGGTATCTTCCCAAAACCAACAAATGAGGAGGAACCCCGTTGTTGCATTCAGCATCTCCCCAAGGGTCCATACCCTAACAGGTGCCAACGTATGCCACCGTTTTGAATTTTCTGTGATTACGTGGTGAATCATCTTTTCCAAAGATTGATTCCACCTGTCAACTAATCCAGACGCGTCATGATGACCCGATGTTTTGAATCCATGGACTGCACCCCATCAATCTAATAAATTCATGCGTAAAAATGACCGTGAAATTTGTGCTTTGGTCACTTGAATGACAGATCAATGGCTGATTATTGGCTCTTCGTCTCACTGATGATGACGCTTGCATTTGGCTGAGCACGAACCGCATACGCTTGATGAAAAAGAGTGATTGATGGTGCCACAAATAACTCAAACAAACAACTTTTGAGGTTAACTTCTTAGGTAGAAAGCTGCTGGTTATCGTGTACAGAAATCGACAACCGAAATCTCATAGTTCCAAAGATTTGCACTGCATTTGGCTCTCGTGGACGATGGCAATACTATGACCTATCGATGACTTTGGCTCAATCGGTCCACTGCAATCCATGTTAAGATGTAGATAAGGTTCATCCTCCCTGGGAATCGGTGTGATTGGTACCCGATCAATAACCAATTCTCGTGTCTTGATCTGGCACTTTTTACAAGACCGACATAACCCTTTAATGTCTTCCGCATTCTTGCCTGTGCAAAAGACAATGTCACTTTTCTTGTGTTTTATCTTCTGCAAAATGTCCTTCAAAACAGCTTAATATGCAAATTGCATCACCTTAACACGTCCGTCTTTAGCTAACACCAATTGAAAAACAACCTGATCCAAAATCTCGGGCTCTCAGATAAAGTAAACCGTTCACAATACGATATTTAGAATTTTTCACATCTATCATTTTTACTATTATTTCATTGACTACTCATAAATAAAAAGTTATTTTTCCATATGATGTTCACTTTGTCTACCATCTTCTTTCTCGTCTGTTCAGTACAGTATATAATATATAATCTGCCTGATCCAGTGCTGCTATCTGATGTCTATATTGCCCCGTCAACATGAGTACGTGACCTCGGAGTTCTAGCTGACAACCAGCTATCACTAACCCCGCATATCAATCACTTGACCAGCGTCTGCTACTATCATATGCGTCAATTGCGTGCTGTTCGTCGCTCGCTTACTCAGGAGACTGCGCATGCCTTGATGCGAGCTTTGGTTATGTGTCAACTTGATTACAGTAACGGTATTCTAGCAGTTTTACCCCGATACTTACACAGCAAACTTCAATCTGTCTTGCGTACTGCCGCGCACGACTCGTACTCCGCCTGCCAAGTTCAGCCAGTGTGTCAGATCTGATAAGGGAGAAATTGCATTGGCAGTCTTTTCCACAAAGAGTTAACAACAAACTAGCTATGATTGCCTACAATGCCAGCATGGACTGGCTCCATCATATCTATCCAGGTTCTGCATTCAGGTTGCGACAGTTTCTGGTCGATCCTGCTTCGTTCTGCGACCAATCGAAATCTTATAGTTCCAAAGATTTACAATGCATTTGGCTCTCGTGGATTTAGTTACTCTTGCCTCACAGTATGGAATGCCTTACCGACTAGCATCAAAGATAACACTCTTCCAATAACAAGTTTTAAAAAGAAGCTTAACACTTACATGTTTATCAGGTTTGCCTAGATTTTTGTGCATTTCTATAAACCATGAGGTTGCTCGATATTACTCGGTAGGACTTTTTAGGGTTATTGCAAGCGCCTTTGAGGCTGTTGTTAATTGCGCGCGTTATAATGTCTATTTAATAATAATAATTAATAATAATGCAATCTTCGGCGCCAAATAAATTTTCCAGATCTAAGTCTTCATCTTCCTCTCTAATTTCCTCTTAATTACCTTCTGCAGGCGCTATATTAAGGTTCCATATATAGGTCTACATCTCATATGCATGTACGATATTTATATGAACTAAAACGTAGAGCTCAGATATAATATATAATATATATTGGACTATATTTAGATATTATATACAATGGACATTATGGGACTTTGCCTGTGCCGCTGGCCGTGTTTCTTTGAGATTTTTATAGCGCCAATCTTCGTTGTTCGTTGTAGCTGAAGGCAATCACACTAGCATTAGCAATCGGAAATTGCTTAGGAATTTATGGGGGACCGTGATTCATATTCGGAGTTTGGCTCAGTTGAGCCGAAGAGACACTTGTGTGATATAATACTGATGTCTATCTCACTTTCCATACTCTTCAAATACGCAATGTCTCTGCTAAGAACAGACAGTACAGTGTGGTTAGAACTCTCGCAGGCATCGAGTGTCTGATTTTCACCCCAAATTTCGAAATTATTAGAAAGCAATGTCTTGTTAAGAGCTGCCATTAGTCTGACATAAAATGCCTGTTGCCAACCTCTTATAAGTAGTATCTATGTTAAGAGCAGACACTAGTGTACCCAGAACGCTTACAGACATCAAATGTGTAGTGTCTATATTCCGGTCCCAAAAAATCTCCAGCAGGTTTAATTAATGCCATCGTTAATTTATACGCGTATCCTGGTAGCTTTGTTCGGTTTTTCGTCGTTTTTTAACTGCTATGGTGTTGCCTGCGGACACTCCTTCCATTAGGAAACGCAATCGATCGCTGTTACGAGCGTACAATCGCTCTGGTCTTGAGGCTCGAAGCGTAAGGAAGACAATTTTCAGCCTGCACATGGGGCGCTCGGCTCACAACAGGACAGTTCGCGCCTCCCTCTGCGCACTCCTCCCGGCGAAATACTTACGCAGTTATACCAACAGAATCTACGCGGACGAGGATCTCTGGTCGTGACGGATGTGGTTTGCGACTGGATACGTGGAACGGTCGGTGGTTGAGCAAGAAGTTCGTGGACGTCGCCAATACAATCATCGCCCGCTACATGGACGTTTTTGTGACCATCGAATCGTTGAATTCCTCGTCTTCAGATGTCACGGTCTGCAGAGCAGAGCCGCCGGAATATTTTGTCTGCAATCTGCCTCTTGCGACGGCTCTCGATCAGCGGAACTCGATAATGGATCATTTCACGCGCCAATCGACTGATGCCTTGAGCATTATGATAACAGCTGTATTGCTGTCGTTAGAATGGCTTTGTTAAGGGACAGCGTTCCATCACACAAATTATTATAATAAAAAATGTATTTTTACATTAATTATGAATATGTTCATTTGTCTTAGAAGTCTTTATTATACAGCATAGCCTGTTCTGTTCTGTTCTCAGCCTTCCTCGTTCCGAGATTCGGCCGCATCATGCACAATGTTCCTCCAGTGTCCTCTGTCTTCCACCAGCCTGAGCATCTCCTCCATTGTTAGCCCAGTCCATGCCCTGATGTTGCCCAACCAGTTTATTCTCGGTCTTCCTCTTTTCCGTCCTCCCGGTATTGTGCCCTGTATTATCTCCTTCTCGATGCATGTTCCCTCCTTCCTCATGATGTGGCCAAAATAGATCAATTTCCTTTTCCTTACTGTCTTCAAAAGATTCCTCTCTACTCCAGCCGCTTCCAGTACCCATTCATTTGACCGCATTTCCATCCACGATATTTGCATGATCATTCTTAGACATTTCATCTCGAATGCTTCTATCCTCCTCTCTTCCTCCTTCCTCAAAGTCCAACTCTCACATCCGTACAGTGCCACCGGCCATACTAATGTCATCAAGAGCCTCATCTTTGTTACCAGTGATATGCCATGGCTTTTCCATATTTTTTTAAGATTTGTAGCCATTGCATATCCCTTTGCAAGTCGTACCCTTATCTCTGCTCCACAATCGCTGTCCCTGTCGATCCTCGAGCCCAAGTACATGAAAGTATTCACCTGCTCCACTGTTTCCTGACCTATGCTGATCTGACACCTGGTTTCTGCTGTTGTCATGACCTTTGTTTTATCCGTGTTAATCCGCATTCCATATTTCCTTCCTGCTCTGTCTAATCTTTCAACCAGTGTTTGTAATTCCTTCTCAGATTCTGTTATTAGTACTATGTCGTCTGCGTATCTTAAGTTTGTCAACCGCCTTCCCCCTATCTGCACTCCTCCGTCAAAACCCTCCAAAGCCTCTCTCATTACCCTCTCCGCCAAAATGTTAAATAAACTTGGAGACAACACGCATCCTTGTCTCACCCCTCTCCTGACTCTGAACTCTCCAGATAGTGTTCCTGCCACTTTGATCTTTGCGTTTTGTTTCTTGTACAGCAGCATAGCCTATGTTTTGTATATATAAAAATATTTTTGAAGTTCTTAGAATAGATAGAATGGATAAGATCAGACTAGATTAGAATAGATCAACTCAGATTGGATGAGATTAGAGCAGACACCATTTTAGGATTAGTTCCAGAGTCTCTTTTGTCCTGCAGCTATAGAGGATGATCAGCTACTCGGCTTTGGGATATGCGCTACATTATTTTTGTTTCCTTATTTTTGTTTAGAGTTGTCTATTACGTCAGTTTTATGGGAATTTCCTTTTTAGGATAAGGTCGTTTTGATTCCAAGCGATCAGCAAATGCAGCGATACGAAGAGGCGAGAATCGAATGCTTGCGTCGCATCGTCGAAGACCCCTATCCGCAGACAGGTGCCGTTCCTATTGCCACTGCAGTCTAATGTTATTCACTTCTAATATGATGTGATATGAAGTAGCATATTGTGTTGTACTGCATTGTCTACCTATCTACCAACCTACCTACCTACCTATCTGCCTATCTACTTATCTACCTATACGTATCTACGTATCTACCTGTCTACGTATCTACTTATCTATCTATCTACGTATCTATGTATCTTCCTACCTATCTATCTATCTATCTATCTATCTATCTATCTATCTATCTATCTATCTATCTATCTATCTATCTATCTATCTATCTATCTATCTATCTATCTATCTATCTATCTATCTATCTATCTATCTATCTATCTATCTATCTATCTATCTATCTATCTATCTATCTATCTATCTATCTATCTATCTATCTATCTATCTATCTATCTATCTATCTATCTATCTATCTATCTATCTATCTATCTATCTATCTATCTATCTATCTATCTATCTATCTATCTATCTATCTATCTATCTATCTATCTATCTACCTACCTACCTATACGTGCCTACCTGTCTGTCTGTCTGTCTATCTCTCCGTCTGTCCACTCGTTCATCCACCCATTTATCATCGCTCCAACCACCTACGCATTGTAATTGCAATTGTAATTAAAAATTTATATAGCGCCATTTCAAAAGAAAGTAATCAGAGGCGCCATCCATCCACCATCCATCCATCCACCCACCCACAACCAAGGTCTGAATACAGTCTGTGTATTCTTGGCTCTGACCTGCTCTAATCGAAGGAGACCGAACAACGGGCGCTACATAAACATCAATTACGCATACAGTCATTCGTAACGAAAGTGCTGGTCTTGTTCTCATGGAAAGGCTTTTGTGGTATGACCATTAGAGTATATGGGCAGGGTCAACGATGATGTTGATGACGACCATGATAATGATAATGATGACGACGATGACGATGATGATGATTATGTCAACGATGATGGTGAAGATGACGACGACGACGATGATAGTAATCGTAATCACAACCACCACCACCACCGCCACCCACAACGACAACGACAACAACGACTACAACAACGACTACAACAACGACTACAACAACGACTACAACAACGACTACAACAACGACTACTACAACAACGACTACTACAACAACGACTACTACAACAACGACTACTAGAACAACGACTACTACAACAACGACTACTACAAAAAACGACTACTAAAACAACGACTACTACAACAACGACTATTACAAAAAACGACTACTAAAACAACGACTACTACAACAACGACTACTACAACAAGACAAGAACACCAGCAACAGTACCAGCAGCAACAACAATAGCAATACTACTAATAATAATACCCTGTAAGTCGATGAGTCATTTAGTCACACATGTGTCTGCTGTTACCAGACAATACTTTTCCACTTATTAATCCGTTACACTTTATCTAATATTCTATTATTAACTTCGTAGGTCAGTTGTTCTGTAACCGTACCTGGGACAACATCATGTGTTGGCCAGACGTTCCGGCTGGCCAACTGAGCGTCCAACCGTGTCCACGCTACATCAACATGTTCCGAACCGACGGTGCGTGTCGATGTGTCATTCTTGCATGACCAATCGCAGGAACCACCAGTGCAGCCTGTGAAGACCCTGTGTGTGGTCCCTACAATCTCTACCTGATCTCACTTTAGCTTACCCTTCCTTACCTTCTCTTACCTTAATTATCTTACTTTACCTACCTTATCTTATGTTACCTTAACTTGCCTTGCCTTACCTTATAATGCTTTACCGTACTTCACCTTATCCTACCCTTCCCGTACCTGAACTTAACTGACCGCAACATACCCCTTGTGTTCCTTACCGTTTTGTCTTCCCTTTCCTATGGGGTAGGTTTCATTAAATACCTTCATACAGCAAGAGTGTAAACCAACCCAAACCAAAACCAGAAACACTACCTAGCGAGCAGAAAACTCTACATTCTATTCAGACCATTCAGTTGCACTGCGTTGCAATACATCACATGATATATGCTTCAACTTCATGAGCATCATTCATATACGGACTAAGCTACTGAGTTGTTCTTAAAGGCGCCATATAAATGCTCAGATTCATTACATTACGTTGCAGTGCATTATTATTTCTAATTAACAAGTTCTATAGCGCCGGTGTCTATTAAACAAGGCATCAACACTGGAGCACCAAAACTAAGCAGTAATCAGATCAATATCCAGAAGGTTAGTCCACAGAGACAGAGAGAGACAGCCTACGGTGGATGAGCAGTTTGAAAAAGTAAGTCTTGAGTTGAGAACGAAACGACACAAGCGACTGAGCAGAATGAACAGACAGAGAGAGGGAGTTCCAAAATTCAGGCCAAGCAATCGAAAAAGCTCGTTCACCAAGAATGGTTCTAGTTTTAGGCACAACCAAAGAACGGCAGTCAGACGATGTAGTTGAATAGTGATAAGAAGTGATAAGACTGGGAATAAGGAGTGATTTTAAATGCTATGGTTGATTAGAAAAGTTTTAAAAACCAAATTCCCAATTTGAAAAAGATTCTTTGTCGACGAGGAAGCCAATGCAATGATTTAATTCCAGGGCTTATAATATTATGTTCATCTCGTGATGTAACAGTTATGACTCTAGCAAAAGAGTTCTTAGTTTCTGCATATCTGACTCTATGATACGAGTAAGAAGCGAGTTACAGTAATCTAGGCGACTGGAGACTAATGTATTCGCCAGAGGTATTATAGAAGACATCGGAACATAGAACCTAATTCTGCGTATGTCACAAATATCCATGTAAAACGATTAAAAATACCATTCGTATAGTCGATGAGGGACATAGTGGAGTTCAATTACATTACACTGTATTGTATTGTAATGCATTACATTACATGAGATTACTTCGCTCAGTGCGATCATCCTTCTCCGGGCAATAAACATCAGAGACACTGAATTGCTCGCCTAGGATGACACTTGAACATTTCGCGCGATGACAGATTGCCAGCGGAAACATCTTCTTCCTTATTCTTGCTGACGGCTGTCTGCTTTTATGGGCAGACGTCAATAGCTCTAAGTTTTATTCGGCAAATCAGCGTTAAATTTCCTGTCTCCCGACGTTTAAGGCAGCGGCCAGTCGTAGAGGCGAAATCTGGGCCAGGGCTAAGCAAATGTCGTGGTAGTATTTCGCAAGTACTATTCAACCAACGACCTTTATATATGCATGCAGAAGAGACAGACAGACACAGACAGACACAGACAGACAGAGAGTTACAGAGAGAGTGAGATAGATAGATGGATAGATTGATGGATAGATGGATAGATAGATAGATAGATAGATAGATAAAGACAGAGAGAGAGAGACAAACAGAAATACAGTGGATAGTCATGAGGGGAGGAAGCATCAGCAGGTGGATAATTTGTTGGTTTTGGAAAGGAGAGATTAAAGAGAAAGATGGAGGGTACTAATTTTGTCCGAAAAGGAAGAACCGAACGAAACAGCTATTGAAGGGGGAAGAGAGTTTGAAAGTGGGCTTAAAAAGGACCGATGGAGGAGTTGGTTTATAGTTTTCCAGAGAATGCGATGGTTAGAGGTTTGGCAATGAACTAGTTAGGTGTAAAATCTCTTATTAACCGTAGCTTGAAAGTGATGGTATTTATTTGTGGCAGATTTAAGAGCAGAGGGACGTTGAGGATCACGGATGCGTTTGTAAGCGCGCTCAAGGAGTCGACGGAAAGATTTTAAGACCTGAAAATAGGAATTGTACCCAGGACTGTAAGAGTGGGAGCAGGATTTGGTAATAGTAGGAGCGTGCTTGTCAAGGATCGTGGGAAGAATGGTGTGGTAGGAAGACAGAAGTTCATAAAGGGAGAAAGTGAGATTTAAAACAATGCTTGAACAGAGGATATCTTGTATGAAGGCTTCAATGTTTACTGAACTAATGCGACAAATAAAATGGAAGTCGGGATCAGGACGTAGTGCAGGTAGGATGGGGTAAGGATTAGGGTGAATGTATCCGAAGAGTAGGAAAAGATGAAGAGGGCATGCCGTTTGGGGTGCTGCGGTGATCGTCTGCGGCAAGAGGTCAGAAAGAAAGTTTAACGGAATGAAGAATTATTGCCTCTAATGCGTTGTCGCGGTGCCAAATTGAGCAGAGTTAGAGTGTTTAGCTGTGAGAGTTATGGAGGGTAGGCAAGGGTGGGAGGTGTGGCGTGAAGGCGGTCACACAGCGTGGGCTGAACAGCAGGAGGACGATTGACCGATTTACCATGTGGGGGTGAAGATGGAGTGGACGTTGGATGGAGCTAACCTGGTGGCAGGCAGGATGGAAAGAGAACAAGGGTAAATTGTGACGATGAATATAAGGGGATAAAGCTGTTAGAAATTGCAAAAAAGAAATGGAACGAACTCACCAAGACAAAAGGATAAATCCATGAGCACAGGCGAAGTAACGGTGTCAAAGGAGAGGCCCAAAGTTAGGAAAGACAAATGATGAAGAGAGCTCGCTGCACATCCGATGGCTCCAGGTAGAGATAGAAACAGCCAGAGAGACAAAGACAGAGGGACAAAGACAGAGGAACACAAATAGACAGGAACAGATAAAACTGAAATACTGAGAGATATGAAGAAACAGAGAGACACAGACAGAGACATAGAGACAGAGACATAGACATAGATACAGACAGACACAGACAGAAAAGTGGACTTTTATCTCCTACATTTTCATGTGGCCTGATTCGATTGCGATCCAACGCACTGGCGCAGTATGAAGCTCTGTCAATCTAGACAAAGGACCGAAGAATTATTTGGGTACTTTTGAGCTCGAAAGCGGTTGTGTAATGGGCGTGATGAGTGAGCAATATCTACCCAATAACAAAATTGGGGTTTGGAACCATTAAACTAGAAGAGATGGATGACTTTAGTAGGCCTATGTTAATAAAATAACTTATGAGACGTTTTCTAATTCTATGATGTTTAAAATCGATGGACATCGTTCATTCATTTGTTTGCTTTTCGTTTTTAATTCGTTTGTTCATCCGTTCATTCGTTCATATGTTGGTTTCTTCCTTTGTTCATTCGTTCATTCGTTCATATGTTGGTTTCTTCCTTTGTTCATTCGTTCATTCGTTCACATGTTGGTTTCTTCCTTTGTTCATTCGTTCATTCGTTCATATGTTGGTTTCTTTCTTTGTTCAATCGTTCATTCGTTCATATGTTGGTTTCTTCCTTTGTTCATTCGTTCATTCGTTCATATGTTGGTTTCTTCCTTTGTTCATTCGTTCATTCGTTCATATGTTGGTTTCTTCCTTTGTTCATTCGTTCATTCGTTCATATGTTGGTTTCTTCCTTTGTTCATTCGTTCATTCGTTCATATGTTGGTTTCTTCCTTTGTTCATTCGTTCATTCGTTCATATGTTGGTTTCTTCCTTTGTTCATTCGTTCATTCGTTCATATGTTGGTTTCTTCCTTTGTTCATTCGTTCATTCGTTCATATGTTGGTTTCTTCCTTTGTTCATTCGTTCATTCGTTCATATGTTGGTTTCTTCCTTTGTTCATTCGTTCATTCGTTCATATGTTGGTTTCTTCCTTTGTTCATTCGTTCATTCGTTCATATGTTGGTTTCTTCCTTTGTTCATTCGTTCATTCGTTCATATGTTGGTTTCTTCCTTTGTTCATTCGTTCATTCGTTCATATGTTGGTTTCTTCCTTTGTTCATTCGTTCATTCGTTCATATGTTGGTTTCTTCCTTTGTTCATTCGTTCATTCGTTCATATGTTGGTTTCTTCCTTTGTTCATTCGTTCATTCGTTCATATGTTGGTTTCTTCCTTTGTTCATTCGTTCATTCGTTCATATGTTGGTTTCTTTCTTTGTTCATTCGTTCATTTTTCTTCATTCGTTCGTTCTTTCGTTCATCTATTTATTCTTTCAGAACATTCATATATCTCACTTTGCCTTACCTTGCTTCTCCTTACCATACCATACGATACCATATGGTACAATACCATAACATTCATGACCTTACTGTTCCTTGCTTTGCCTGACATGACCTGACCTTACCTTACCTTACTTTACCTTACCTTACCTGGTTTATGCAGCTTATGCCAACCGTTTCTGCCTTCCTGACGGTACCTGGTTCGTTCATCCCCTTCTCAACCGCACCTGGACAAATTACATCGGCTGCGCAGACAACATCACGCACCACGACCACCAGAACGCCAGGCTGATGGTTTGTGTTCTCGTTCATTTCTTATTACATCTAGAAATGGCCCCATATAAATTACATTCCTTAGTGCGTTGTCCCTACATATGCAAGCCTGAAATCATAAATTTAAAATGTATAAAAATAAGAAACTATGAAATAATGAAAAAGTAAATTATGATGAGCATAAGAAGTCGAATAAGGACTCCTATTGTGAAAATGAAATTATAGAGCTGCCTATTTTAAGAGTCGAACTAGTACCTCCTGTTAAATTCACATTCCTGTTATATTCCAGAATTCTCTTATAACCAACTGTTTCGTAATAAGCACAGTTATTGTGGTCTTAATAGTAATGTTCGGAAACAGCAGACACTCCTGAGCCAGAACGCTCAGAGACAGATTGCCAGGCATATTAAAGCGCAGTCACCGTGTTTTACGACAAAGCATTGTTGTGGCCTTCTGAAGAATTAGACAACACTGTCGTGCGGCAGGCGACAATAAATGTGTATGGCTCAGGAATTTATGCGATTATGCAATTTTTCGCCTAATAATTTATGGGATATGGATCGAAGCCTGGGAAGCCAATGCATTTTGCAGCATTTAATATAAAAATGGACACATTTATAAGATACATGTTTGTGCAACTTTCTAACCAGGGAGTCCAGCACCTGGATGAAAATTGAGGATGTCTGAGTCAGTGAGCGCCAAAGACGCGAAACCCCTAACGAATAGGGATCTGGGGACGTCGTAAGCTCCCAGTTGATTCAGTGCAAGGCTCCGGAAGCAAGCGCATTTTACCAAAATAGGGATGGATAAGTGAAATCGTCCTGGCAAATGCATTTTATTGCATGATGCTCGTATCCATTGACAAAGTGGAGTCGAATCATCAATCTGTGGGGTAACCTAGAGATCTTATCGGATTTAAACGAATCCCAAGGTTTGAGGTCTTAGCCTCAGGGGTTCGGACCCCAGTACCTCCACCAGGCACGCCACTGTTCCTATGAACATAACCACACTAGTGTCTGCTCTTGGTATACATTACTTTTACGAATGAAACAGATGTTTCGGTAGAGAGCTGTCTCCTGATTTTTTAATTATCTTCTCGAAATGACAAATGAACGCTATCGAGGTCAGCAAACCTGACGCACAAAATTAGAATCGAAATCCGGTATCACGAGAAACTGTCGCGAAACCTATAACCGAATCCAGTTTCTTTCGGTTACAATAACGACGACGTCCTAAGAGTCATGTATTTTGCATACACGGCTACTTTGGGCTGGATGATCGATCGATCGATCGATCGACTGATTGATTACTATGCCTTTGAAAATTAATATCGCGTTCCGAGCAAGACACCGATTCTTTCCTCTTTTGTTTCCTATTTGCTGCCTTGCTTCTATGACGAGGCCGTGGCGCAAATAGGATTTGAAGTTTGGGGAGGCGTGACGAAGAGATGCAGAGATATGGTGCACGATGCGAAGTTAATTAGAAAAAGTCCGTCCGCCGAGTTTAGCGGGTCGAACTACATTTTGCCCCTTTGAATCAGCCGCTAGTAATGCTACATATGCAATGCAAAATCTAAAATGTAATGTAATGTAATATATGTCTATGTGTGAACGTATGTATTCATTTTTAAAAGTACATACAGTGTTACGTGGCAGTCAGTCAATCTGACTCTGAGATGCGAATAAATGTGGGTCCAAGACAGTCCTGCAAAGAAAGGCGAGAGTAAAATAACGGGTCTTGACAAGTGATTTAGAAGACAAATTGGCCTGATTTTTGTGGTGGACGATTCCAGACACGCAGGAACAGCAATTGAAAATTCGTGATCCCAGAAGTATGTATATATGTATGCCTGCCTGCCTGCATGTATGTGTGCATGTGTGCATGTATGTATGTATGTATGTTTGTAGGCATATATTTGTATCTTTGTATGTATGGCCACTAATCGGGCGGCACAGTTGAAGACCGTTTGCAGCTGAGGTATTCTGAACTTTGGCAGTTCTGTTAGGATCGAGTTACAGTAGTCAACCCGTTTCAGTACGAATGTGTGAAGAATGAATGAACTAGAGTAACAACAGAACTTAACGACAGATTATTCCGTATGACTCAGATCTGTCGCAGTTGACAGATCTGTCACAGGTTCATACATAGGTTCACACATATGTGTGTATATATGTATGTATGCATGCATGAATGTATGTATGTATGCATGCATGCATATATGTATGACTAGACTCTACCGTCGACCAGCAGCAGCAGCTGGCTAGACTAGACGATGAATCAGTTGCTGGATAGACTCAGCCTACGCGATGGTAGTCGATTTCCCATCGACGTCGGTCTAACGGCGTCATTGAATCCGTCACCGAGTGGCAGCTGTCGGAAATGGCTGTCAGAAGAGACAACACTAGACTCTGACATCCGACGACGTCTGCGTTTTCCAAGCTCAACATTGTGTCTATATATGAGCAAGTGACAGATTTCCTGCTAGGCATCCTATGACTCTCCCAACAATTCTTTTAGATTTTTGCCAAATGCTTCAAATCATAGATCCGTCCTGTCTTAATTATTTCTCTATACATGTGTCTGTCTATGTGGATGTGCGTGTGCATGTACGTATTTATGTATGTATAGATGTATGTATGTATTTATGTATGTATGTATGTATGTATGTATGTATGTATGTATGTATGTATGTATGTATGTATGTATGTATGTATGTATGTATGTATGTATGTATGTATGTATGTATGTATCTGATCATTTGCATAACAACTTCTGTGGCTAGGTAGCTACATTGGTTAAAGCGTACGTCAAGGCTTCTCTGTATATAAGGATGCCGTTTAGCGTCCCGGTCGTGGCTTATTTAAGAGATTTGAATCTCGGGCTAGCACGGTCCGTGCACGGGGACCTTCAGTGGCATGGCAACCATCAAAACGGGCAGCGGTGTTGAAGGATTTCACCCCAAAAATTCATTGAAAAATGAAGAGGGTCGAGGCCGTCCGGTCATTTAGCGAAGATTCTGTGGAAGAAAGCCAGTTGTTGTAGTCTCACTCAATACATTACATACAGAATCGAGGTAAAAAGTAACAAAGGAAGATCAGGACTGCGATGGATAGACAACATATACGAAGACATAACGAGACTTAGGCAGAAGATGGACTTGACAAATGACCGAATAAAATGGAGATCAAACGATTCGCACCCATCGCCGCCAAATGGCTGGCTTCAAAAGCTGATGATGTAGATGATGATACTGTAAATATATCAGCCGTTGTAAATTTTATATTAAATGTTGTTACATAGCACATGAAGTTAATTTGCGCTTTTGAGAAATGTAAATATACACGCAGGTCCTAAGTGTATAGACATAGCAGGAACGAGCTTATCCAAGATCCAGATTAATTCGAATTTAGTTGGGTAGCAAGATCGGCAGACGTCTGTGCTGGACACGACCACAGGGTGGAGGCATGGATGTTAGCTTAGAAGATGGAAACGTTGAGCATTTCCAAAGTAACTGGTGAAAGATTAAGTAGGAAGCGGCTTAAGGTGGAAAGAAACCGAAGCATTAATGACAGCAGTCAGACAATTTTGACTCGGAAGGGGAGTTATTCGTAAGAGCAGAATAGCTGAACAGGGTTATAAGGAGATCAAGTGTATGGCCCATGTCGTGAGTTGGGAAGGAGACGTGCTGCCTAGGATGCAAGAATTTTCTTGCAACATAGTCCAGAGAATCTATGTTTGTAGCAAATCCTTCCCTTATTATAAGTTCAGAAGAAGAGGAGGCCAGAAAACCTAACGGTGACTTGAATTTAGGGAAAAAGTCAGAAAGTGAAAGGAAGGACGGACGGTGAAGATGAGTACATATACAAGGACGTAAGTCCTTAAGTATACAAGCCACCATACAAGTCGGCCGCCCCAGGCGGAAACAAAGCGGAGGGCAGACATTCCTACCCAGATACTCAAGCCCCACGGTCGCCGTCCAGCTCATTCCAAGACGCAGTTCCTCCCTTGTGCGCTCATCGCCCTTTCCACCACCGTCAGCCGCAGCCGCCACAACCACGGGCTAAAGACATCACCACCAGGTAAACAACTGAGCAAGTGCATACCGCCCGGTCCACGACTTGAGTTCGCCGAAAATCAAACCTCAGGAGGCTCGGGTCCGTTCATAGATGGTAGCCCTCCTCGTCCCGGCACAACCGTCTTACCGTATTCTAGAGGTGTTACGATTTTCCCGCTCTATCCCGTATCCTTGTCCCCTACCCGAATGGCGAAACATTATGTGTATTCTGCAAACTATTCCTTGTTTGTGTGTCCATGACTAAATCAAACTGATACTCCGCCCGTCCTGTATGTTGAGCTTTGTAAGATCTTCTGCTTTATCTTGTCTAATCCAATCGAATCATGTCTTATCCCTAATCCTGTATGCTATTCTTTATAAGTTCCTTTGTGTTACCACAAATCAGCCATTCTGACAAGCTGTCTTACCTAAAATAATCATTTGTAGCATCCGCTGTCTTATCTTGAATAGTCCAATCTGAAAAGCTGTCTTACCTCGGATCTTGCGTCTACTCCTTTGTAAATTTCTTGGTGTTTCTACAGATAAGCCAGTCTGAAAAGCTGTTTTTTTCATAGGTCAGTAATCATCATCATTATGATTATGACGATCCATCACCAGTTGGTAAACAGTTTCACATGTTTACGTGAAAGCAAAATGTTTTGCTGTGGAGAGACTGTCTTCCACTTTGTTTTCCTGTTTAATTATTTATGCAATCACCTCCGCTCCGTTCCTTCTACGCATCTCTTCTTTAAATAATAATGTTTTATTAGATACCCTTTCGACGGTGATGTAACGACCGCCGTCCAGTCTATCTTTGTTATCTTCTTTTCTCGCCTTTTCTGGTGGCAATTCAGTAGGCCTACTTTGTCCATCCCTTGATTGTTGTGTTCCCTTCTTATGCTGTGAATTCTGCACTTCCCGGAGCTGGGATATGCTGTCAGCCGGCGATCCAACCCTAGTCCCTGTTTTGGAGGATGAGGGAGGTATGATTTCCAAATGCTGTGAACAGCGTGGGGAAGTTTTCTCTTCTTCGCCTCTGATCTGGTTTCTGCTTGTTTGCCTGCTGTTATTTTCCTATCCTGTTTGTCTTTGTCATAGGCTGATGATGCTGATATCGACTTTCAATTTCAAATAAATGTTGCTCAAAACATTGTGGCTAAATATGGCGATCGCCAAGTATTGGCTGATAAAATAGCACGTTCGTGGTGGCCGACAGCCAGTCACACTGTTTTCTGGAGCAGTAAAGAGCGTTGTAGTGCTTCTGCGAATTTATTTAGCGCCTTTTACGAAGATAGAACTATTTCCAGGCGATCGAAGAGCGGCTGTGTTATTTGTCAGCATTCAGACACCTGAATTTTTTATACATTAAACAGCGATGCAAGGGCGGATCCAGGGCGGATCCAGGGCGGATCCAGGACACACTCCGGCTATGCCTCCCCCTAATTTCAGATTGGAAACATGGCAGGTATGGCTTCCTGAATTCGGTCTCGAAAAGAGATGCGTCTATGGGGTGTAATTGGCGAAGGAAAGGGAGAACTGGGGTTTATTAAAGGGCGATGGACGAGGATCTTCTGATGAGACGCCCTGTCATCAGGAACTGTTGCGGTTTGATGGATATTTTAGACGCATGTCGGTCGCATCAAAACCATCTATCACGTCGGATATGGCCTCTCGATTGTCACGCTGGTAGCCGCAGTTGTCATTATGACCTGCTTCAAGTAAGCCATTCTCAGTATGTCGTTCTATGCAGGCTATTACAAGTATGTCGCTCTGAGTATGTCATTCTAAGTTTCTCGTTCTAAGACTGTCATATTATCTAACCGTTACCAAACAGCATCATCTAGATAAATCAATCTAACTACGTCATTCTATTCAAGCCATTTAGAGCAAACACTTTTAAGCAAGTCTACACTAGTAATGCATTCTAAGTAAGATGAGCAATTCTATCGAACCCCAAAACACTACATTGCATTACATTAAATTACAGTGTTCTTTAATAACCCGTTGTTTCTGTTGTACAGAAAGTTGCGTTGTCCTCGCAACACGTTGCACATCAACCTGTTTGCGTCCTTCATTCTGAGAGCCGTGTTTTCCTTCTTAAGGGAATCGCTTCTTGTCTCTGGCCTTGGCCTGCCGAAGGACATCTATCGTTCCGATAATGGCACATTCCTCTTCAGGGAAGATGTCACGGTAGGCCTCGTCTGTCTCTCTGTAGGCCTATGTCTGTCTGTACTTATGCATGTGTACGCACGTCTATATATGGGTATGTATGTATTTGTATGAAAGTAAATACGCATATTCATAAATAGGGTTTACCTTACTTAATCTTACCTTGCCTGACCTACCATACCTTTAACTTTTTATTACATCGTATTGCATCATTTTGACTTACCTTATCTTCGCTCACCTTATCTTACCTACCGTACCCCACCTTACCTTACCTTATCTCGCCATGACTTACCTTATCTTACCATGTCTTACTTACCCTGCTTCACCTTACTTTATCACACCTCACCATGACTTACATTATCTTACATCCCATTGGCTTACCTGACCTTACTTGACCTTATTTCACCTTACCTAACCTTAAAAAATTACGTCACTTCGCCTTGACAAACCTTACCTTACCTCGCCTTGACTTGCCTTCTTACCTTACCTCACCTTGACGAACCTTACATTAACTCACCTTGACGAACCTTACATTAACTCTCCTAGATGAACATTAATTTGCCTTCCTTCGTTGTTCATCTCTAGCACTGGGAGTGTCGCCTCTTGATGACCGTCTTCAACTACGCCATCTCCACTAATTACATATGGATCTTCGTCGAAGGACTTTATCTCCACACTCTCGTCTTCATGGAGGTGTTTCTCGAGAGCAGCTGCGTCACGTGGTACATCGTCTTCGGCTGGGGTACGCTTTCGCTTCCGGTTTCACTTCCGGTTCTAATTTCGGTTCCACTTCAACTTTCACTTTGATTTAACTTTAGAAGTTGGAACACAAATCTATGTAGACCTATGCATTATTGTATCCATTAACACAAACATTACTAATACATGCATGCATACATACATACATACATACCTACATACCTACATACATACATGCATACATGCATACATGCATACATGCATACATACATTCATACATACATACATACATACATTCATACATACATACATACATGCATGCATACATACACACATGCCTATCTACATACACACAAATGTGGGGCACGGTAGTCGATTGGGTAGAGCGCTCAGCTATTAACACGGACAGTACGGGTTCGAGCCTCCCTGAGACAATTACTGTGTGTAGGAACCTTGAGCAAGTTCTTCACTCACAGTTGCTGCGCACGGTCTCTGATTCAGATTTACTGATCTTGCGCGCGTAATAAATGCAAAATAATAATAATAAAATATGCACACATGCATGCATACATACTCATGTGTGCATACATAATACAAACACATAAATAAATACATACACAAACATCAATAAGTCGCTACAGTAATTTACAAAATATAAAGAAAGTTAATTGCGTGGCGGATTAAAGTTAATGAAAGCAAATGGAGACAGGACTCCACGCATGGTTTTAAGTAAAGCCAAAACACAGAATTGACCACGTTCTGGTTGTGCGTGATACCTAGACCTAAAAGAAAATAATTAGGTCTAATTAGATTTAATTAGGACTGTTTTGTCAGACAGACAGACAGACAGACAGGCAGACAGACAGAAAGTCAGAAGGGACGGTCATACAGACAGCTAGACGGACAGACATAGTTGATTGGTAGACTTTTTAAAGATACCTTTGGCTGCTAATAATCGTCTAATGGCGACATCTGTTGCCTGTTTGCAGCCGCATCGTTGACGTTCGTTCTGCCGTGGGTCGTCGTCCGAACTCTGCTTGAAAATGTCTAGTAAGTGATGTCGTGACTATGCTCGAAAATGTCTAGTAAGTGATGTCGTGATCATTAATTTGATCACCAATCCTTTTCTTCCTCCTCTTTCGCTTTTCTTTCGTTTTTCCTTCTCGTTTTCTTTCTTTTTTCCCTACTTCTATATATCCTCTTCTTTCTCCTCGTCCTCTTCCTCCTATCCTTATCCTTCTATTCTTCCTCTCCTCTTGTTTGTCTTCTTCCTTCTTGCCTTCGGGATCCTCCCTTCCTCGTCCTCCTCATCCTCATCTTCTTCCTCGTCGTCACCCTCTTCTATCTTCTTCTCGTGGTCCTTCTCCTATTTCTCCTCGTCCTCTTCCTCCTCATACTCTTCATCTTATTCCTTTTCCTATTCTCTTCTTTCTCCTCGATCTTCCTCGTCTTTTTTCTTCTCATCTTTCTTCGTTTTCTTCTTTCTTCTATTCTCCTCCTCCTTCTCCTCTTCGTCATCCTACACTTCCACCTCTTCCTCGTCCTTATCCTCTTCCTTTTCCTCTTTCTTTTTATGCACCTCTTCTTCTTTGCCCTACCCTTCCTCCCTTGCTTTGCATCATCTCTTCCTCCATCTCCTCGTAACCTTCGTGATTTTTGAAAATAAACTTCAAGACTGTCTGGTAATAATGAGACTGACTGCTGGCGAATGACTTTTCGATTTCGTAAATTTATTTCCCAAACTCATAAAGCATCAGTTGTGCGTAAAGGCTTTTCTCAAGATTCCTGCAGAGTAACCGTTTAAGGGAAGAGCCGAAACATGCGCTATATGAAAATAATTAGGAAAGAGCCGAAGCAGTTATATAAAAAGCTCTGGTACTATCGGCTACAGTGTTAGAGAGGTAAGGTAATGTAATGTAGGTTACAGCAGTCTGTTCCGTAGTTCTGGAATCGCCATAGTATATAATGTGTAACCGCTGTGCATTTAAAGCGCTATATAAATGTTGTGGATGCGTTTTCTGTCTTTGTAGTTGTTGGAACACTCATCCGAATCCTGGATATTTCTGGATAATCAAGCTACCGATTGCTATCACCGTTCTGGTAATTTCACGCTGTTCTTTTATCTGTTTTACACTATTATCACAACCAGGATGCATTATTGTTTGAATGCCAATTGAAAGCTGCGAGAAGGCGTTACCTAGCCTTACCCGACCTTACCTAGCCTTACCTGATCTTACCTTGCCTTACCTGATCTTATATTGGTTTATCTTACGTTACGTTGAAGATGAAGAAAGGTGAAGGATCAAGTAGTGACTGATTGTGACGGACTGTGCGTCTGCATTGTCTTCTAGGTCAACTTCATCTTCTTCGTGAACATCGTTCGAGTTCTCTTCATCAAACTGAACGCCATGAACACAGCGGATACGCAGAGACACAGGCACAGGTAGGAAGATTAGAGAACAGGCAACGATATCCCAGGTGGGTTGGTGAGTGGAAACACACACAGATAGGAAGGTCAGAGGAAATGCTAATCCAATGCCTTGTCTAATTTGGCCTAGTCTCATAACTGGAAAGGTCTATAAGATATCATACTGTGCAAAGCATAACTCGATGGTCGCTTAATTCATCTTACTTTAGATTACCATAATTTACCTTATTTTACCTTACTTAGTCACATTTTAAGATATGTTCGAAATCTATGTTTCAGTGTTTTTGTGAGGTACACAAAAGGCGCTATATAAATCCTCAGATACATGCATACCATACCTTAACTTACTTTACCTCAGTTCACAATACCTTACCTTACCTGAATTGACCTGACCCAAAAATTACATCACCGATATCCGTACCTTTTTCCTTACTTTACCCCACCTTGCCTTATTTTACCCCACATTACCTAACCTTATCTTAGTGCACCTAACCTTACCTTTCCTTGCCTAATCTTACCTTTCCTTACCTTAACTTTTCATACCATACCTTACCCTTATCTCACCCATACCTTACCCTGTCTTCATGATCCTTGACATCTGTATAGGACACCTGTTGATGCTTTTATTAAATGTCATGCGACTCACACACAGGAAGCTGGCCAAGTCAACACTTGTGCTGATCCCACTGTTTGGAGTCCCCTACATGATCTTTCTCTTTCTACCGGACAACCTAAACGAAACGATGGAGATCGTTAAGCTCTACTACGAAATGACATTCAACTCTTTCAACGTAAGTTATGTTGAATCTTTCCAACCACGTGCATCAGCCGGCTAATGCATATCCCGTCTGTATGCC
Organism: Norana najaformis; assembly: GCA_964023275.1. NCBI lineage: Eukaryota > Metazoa > Annelida > Clitellata > Crassiclitellata > Hormogastridae > Norana > Norana najaformis. The sequence goes on along the minus strand of OZ029913.1, from coordinate 39,861,920 downwards.
TGTTATCTCACCGAAATGGGATCAATTAATCAATCAATTGGGCCATCAATATTCATCTAGAACATTTATATAGCGCCCCTTAAAGTAATATACCCAGATGCGCTCCCAGCCCAGCTCCTGCGAAACGGAACAGGTTTTTAACTGTTGGTGAAAAGTGTATTTAGGATCCCTCATTAGAAGAACGCGCAGATTAAGAGGGAGGCCATTCCATGTAGGGGATCAACCACCGAGAAGGCGTGACGCTGCATTGCTGTAGTGCGTGCAAAAGGAACAACAATTTCGCCTCGGCTCGCGGAACGAAGATTTCCGCGTCCAGCCAATCAGGAAACAGGGCAACAGAGCTCACGCAAGTAGGAAGGTGTATGCCCCAACTGACATCACCAGACCCACATCTTAAAATCGCTCTATAAATGAATAATAAATGAGTTTATAATTGAGCAATCGTTCGATCAATAAATTCATCAGTTCACTCGTCAGTTGACGAATCGATGTATAAAAAAACGCGATCGTGCATGAGAAAGGGTAGGCCTACCAAAGACGGCAAAAATCAAAACTGAGTTTGATACAGCACTGACGGGCTGGAATTGTTGAATAATTAGGTGAAAACCGCGTGTTTCTATCACGAATAGTAAAGCAGTTACACTTGTTTAAAGATGACGTTGTCTTTGCAGCTACTTTGAGAAATCACGTGTTTAAAGTTTGCCATAGCTATGGCTCGATCTAAGTCGTTGTGCCTAGCGGAAGTAAAGATTTATGAGTATAGTAAATTGAAGCACCTCATGCACCTCTGAGCCTATCATCAATGAAGTCTCCATAAAAACTGTTTAAGAGAAATGTTTACATGACTCGTTCATTTGCATGATTATCGATGTATACTTCTTCAAATTTAGGGACCAAAGGTACATGTTAAATTAAGTTTTTGTTGTGGGGCATCATAAAATAATTAAAACAAAAATACGAAGACATCCAAATTTTGCACAAGAAGTTACCGTTTGATAGTTACAACAGCAAGGAATATGAATCTGGAAAGAACCGATTTTGAACAATTTTATGCCTAACCGTCTTCTGAGTGCGTTTCTCGCAAATTTACTTAACCGACTTTGGTAAGCCTGCTTTTAGGTCACAAAGCGATTTTAAAAATTCATTGTTCTGTGTCTGTGCAGGGATTTGTTGTGGCTATGCTCTTCTGTTTTCTCAACGGAGAGGTAATCCTTGGTTATCCATTCGTCCGTCCGTCCGTCCGTCCGTCCGTCCGTCTGATCTCTCATTCATTCATTCATTCACTGATATATTCATTCATTCATTTATAGTGACATTCACTGGTTCCATTGATTAGTGGAAAACGCCCGGTGGTTAAAGCTGTCCCTACAGATGTCGCTAGGCAAACACGAGAGTCGCCAGATATTAGTTATTGCGTGATTTCAGGTCAGGAACGAATTCCAGAAGCTGTTGGAGCGCCATCGACTTCGTAGTTCCGACTTTATCGCCGGGCGGCGCCACAGTCGCACTCTGCTCAGCACGACCGCTGTCTATTCCCCACGATCAGTCCATAGCGGTGCAGGGCAACCGAAGATGAGCCACCCCACCCCACAAGATGTTTCTTCCCCTCCTGTTCGGGGGATTGAGCACTCTCCCGAGGCTGAGGGGAGCCCCAACAAAGGAACCATGGACTCAGTAAGAGGACGATCAGGTTACGGACAAAAGTCGAAGCCTGGACAGAGGAAGGATACGCAAGTGTTGTTTCTTATGTCTGATACGTTGTCTACTGTTGTCGAGGTCGACAAGGAGCAACGACAACCGTTTCTCAACTCATCGATGGATATATACTTCTGAACAGCCGTTACATGTAGGCACCTTTGTCTCGTCGATACTCTTGCGAATCGGGCGCTATATGAATGTTCTAGCCACTCCTGAGCAAAGCATCTGCACGCTAGTTTGGCGAAATGTACATTCTGGGAAAATTCTGTTGCTCCCGGTTAGCTACATCTTTGACCGGTCGCTGTCGCTGTCCCTGTCCCTGTCCCTGTCCATGTCCCTGTCCCTGTCCCTTAACTCTTCGCCTCACCTTCCTCTCTCTATCTCTCTGTCCAATGTATAGAAATTACTTTGTTCTCATATCATTGCCGAGATGGCGCCGGCGTTGTATATCGCATGTGGTGTATGTTCTAATAGGACCATGGACCAGTTCGTGTCTAAGCCTTTCATTATACAGACGGTCACGTAGCACTGCGTCTAGGCTTCCAGATGGGAAGCTAGTTTCGGACTGACAGACCATGGGTTGTATTTCATTGCCCTCCTGTAGTGCAAAATTGGAAAACAATGAGGGTTTTAGGTTCTTGCATATTGTAGATTGTTTTGTGTCGGATAATTTAGCCATATGTGTTTGTGTAATTAATTTGTACGGAACAATGGGGAACAGTTAGACAAGGCGGATAGGACGCCCGTGAAGGTAAATGGAAGAGAACGAGAGAGAGAGAGAGAGAGAGAGAGAGAGAAGGAGGGAGAGAGAGAGGCGGAACAGAGAAACGCCGATCGGAGGGCGAAAGGGAGAAGAGGGATGATTGACAGACGGCGGGGAATGTTACGCAAGGGTGCCAAGCGAAGAAGGCATTCGCTGGATAGCGGTCGAGCAGGCGTTAGGTCCGGAAAGCAGAAATAAAATAATACTGCATCTCATAAACGGGCGGCGAAGTTAAGCAGACCGATGTGAATCAATTGACCCTGATGTTACTGAAGTTGCTGTAAATATTTGTAATAGTAATAGTAATACACATGTGAAAGAAATTAGTCAGTTCTTATCAATTTGTATGTGCTGAACACGAATATGACAGTGAAAATGCCGAATTGGCTCTAGTTTTTTGTAATCTGAAATGAAGTAATTTTATATCGCACAATGCATGCCAATAGTGATACACTTACAGTTAATATTTGTAAAAACCAGGTCATAGACTAGTTCTTAGATTTTTTTGCCTGTCTCTTGTACAGCTGTTCGGGAGCATCTCTGCGGAGTGTCCAGCAGTAGTCAGCCAACATTGTAGTGGACCATTTTCCCTGGTACCTTTGCTCCATTGTTGCGATATCTTGATGAAAACGTTCGCCATGTTCGTCACTAACCATACCACAGTTGTCAGGGAAGAAATCCAGATGGGAATGAAGGAAATGCATCTTCAGAGACATATTGCAGCGAAATTTCTGGTACTGCTTGAGCATGTCTTCTACTAGTTCCTTGTAGTTTTCTGCCCTAACATTCCCCAGAAAGTCTGTAGACACTAGACGAAAAGCATTCCATGCTTGTTTCGCATCACCCTCCAGCAAGTTGTTGAAGCGGTCATCTTTGAAGAGTTCTCTAATCTGAGGACCCACAAAAACTCCCTCTTTAATCTTTGCTTCGCTGAGTCGAGGGAATTTTTCATGCAGGTATCGGAAAGCTGGCGAAGTGCGGTCCATGGCTTTCACGAAGTTCTTCACCAAACCTAGTTTGATGTGAAGGGGTGGTAGTAGGATTTTGTGAGCCTCGACCAGACCTGGGTGCTGGATATTCTTCTGTCCAACTGCCATGTTTTGTCTGGGAGTCCATTCCTTCCGCACGTAGTGCAACTCTCTTGCTCGGCTATCCCATTCACACAAGAAACACATATATTTTGTATATCCTTGCTGCAGTCCCATTAAAATGGCAACTACCTTCAAATCACCACACAGGTGCCATTTGTACCTGTTATAGTCAATGGAATGCAGTAGCTGTTTTAGGTTATCGTATGTCTCTTTCATGTGGACAGCATGCGCTAATGGAATAGATGGAAGACGGTTTCCATTGTGCAAAAGCACATCCTTAAGACTCAGTGTTGAAGAGTCTACAAAGAGTCTCCATTCTTGTGTGTCATGAGTGATCTGTAAGGCATTCATGAGGTCGTCAATATTGGAACAGAATACCAGATTACCTTCCTTCATAAAGAAAGGTTCCAACTGCTGATGGCGCTTTCTATATGAAGTAATTGTGACATCTTCTTCTAGAAGATTCCATTGTTGGAGTCTTGATCCTAGCAATTCTGCCTTGTTTTTGGATAAGTCCAAATCACGAACAAGGTCATTTAGTTCTTCCTGTGTTATTCTGTGTGGGGTTGATGATGCAGCACAGTGAAAATCGGGATCACTGCACGCTGACGGACCAGGAGAAGAACATGTCGGCTCACCCTTGTCCTCATCAGATGAATCAAGGAAAATATATTCTGCTGGAGGTTCTGGAATAGGAAGTCCATCACCATGTGGAACTGGTCTCAATGCTGACGGAATGTTTGGGTAGACTATTGTCGACTTCTTTTGCTTCGTTATTCCACCGAAAAGAGGAGGAACCAAGCAGAAGTAACAGTCATCTACGTGGTTGCTTTGCTCTCTCCACACCATGGGAACTGCAAACGGCATTGATGGTCTTTTGCCATTCAACCACTGTGAAAGCTGTGTTGTACATGTAGCACAGCATATATGCGGGGCCCATGGCTTGTCTTGGTCACCAACCTTGCATTCGAAGTAAGCATGATATGCCTTCTTGACTTGATAAGTGATACTTTTCTTCTGGTTGGCAAATGTCACTTCCCCACAAATGTAACAAAAGTTGTCCACAGTATTTACGCACTTCCGAGGCATTACTGTTCTGTATTGTATCTAAATGGATAAAGTAATAATAGTTTTATAAAACAGTAACTGAAACTGTCTCCCACAAAGTCTGTAATATTGTAAATGCTCAACTGTTCCGACTCGCTTTATATAGTACACTGCTGACGTCTTCTTACGTCAGCAGCCGACTGGCTGTAGTTTTACATTGCATCAGAAAATGACGTAATCAACTGTGCATGATGTGTCCATGATGGGATTATGCAATGAGGTGGAATATTACATCATTCTAGACTTATTTAGGATATTGTCGCAGTCCTACTGCATAAATTTACATGGTGAAACATAAAAAATGAACTATATGAAATATTTTCAAAACGAGAGCCAATAAAAAATTTTTATGGTTATATTCGTGTTCAGCACACCAAGATGCTACACATTAGGGCCTTTTCCAGTCAGTAACGATTTCTATGTTGACCAGTGTAATCGTCGTTACGTCTCTTTACGACCGGACAGATCCATCAACAACCCGCGTGGTGTTAAAGGCCTAAGAGACCCGAAGATTAAGCCGCTGATCAATAGCACCGCTCGCCACCAAGATACCGAAAGGAGATTTGTGTTCGCCGGCGACCCTTTGGCGGCGCAGGATTCACAAAAAACAGCCTTTCTTTCAGTACTTTTTTCCATTTGTTGGTCCACGGCATTATAAGAAATTTAGAATTTAGAAAGCTCGCTACGTGTTTGATGTTTGAGGTCTTGAAAAATGTAGAGTTTGCATTAACTTTCTTCGAAGAAGAAGAATAGGACGAATGCTGCATAATAATGAGGAGGAGAAGGAGGAGGAGGACGTGGAGGAGGAGGAGGACGAGGAGGATGAGGAGGAGGACGAGGAGGACGAGGAGGAGGAGGAGGAGGAGTAGGACGAGGAGGAGGAGGAGGAGGAGGAGGAGGAGGGCGAGGAGGAGGAGGAGGACGAGGAGGAGGAGGAGGACGAGAAGGAGGAAGAGGAGGGCGAGGAGGAGGAGGAGGAGGACGAGGAGGAGGAGGAGGACGAGGAGGAGGAGGAGGAGAAAGCGATGAAGAGCTCAACTTTCCTTCAGACAAACGGTTGAATGAACTAATATTCTAGTTACGTTCGTTACGGGGCGCGAATCGAACAGAAATCTCGAAATATTCTTCTGTTCTGGCGAGGATTTGAACCCTCGGTTGACAGTCCAACATGCTAACCACTAGGCTATCGCTTACCCCGTACGATGTTAGAGTTTTACAAAATCTTGAGCTTGCACCAAGTTTCTCGATAAACAATGAATTACAAATCAATACCCAATTAACGCAATCAACCAACAGCGAATCATTTGTAAACACTCGGCAAAATTTATCGCTCGTTTTCAGATTTTGTGACTTGGACTGAACATTTTGCAAGGACTCTTAAAATACTATGTGCAGAATTTATCTACGTATGTACTAGTCTCTTTTTTCCAGTTACGTGTCCTTGCTTCAACCAAATCCTACTAAGCATGCATGTATGCATGAATCCGGCTGTTTATGTAGCGCCTCTAAAATCCTCACGAAAGCGCCAGACCTCACAGGGCTCTAAGTGAAACGAGCATAATAACGGATTCCACTGTTGGCCTACAAGTCTTACTTCGCAAGTTGACGAACGAGATGGCAACACGACTGATCTCTCATGAACACAAATGTCACAACAGGAAAAAACTGCAATTAAGATAAAACTATGAAACATTCTATAACTGTTGTGGTAAGGAAACGCCATGATGGAATGCTATGTGATCAAGTGCAGTGATCTTCAGTTAAGTAACTGTGGTAAAAAGTTTGCGGATTCAGTGGAAAATACCGTAATGTAATGTGATGTAATCTAATACGATGAGATTTTAAATAACAAAGAGTGATTATATATTTATGTAACGCCCTCTGACGTATACCTGTCGAAGGCTGTCCCCGTGATGTAGTATAATGCAATGTATTTGTAATGTAATGTACTGTATTATAAAAACGATAGTGAAGAACAGAACATCAATAGAACTTCATTGAGTAATGCGATGTAGTGTAACACGTAATGCAGTGTACTGTAATACAATTTGTATAGCGCCGCTTCAAGATAACACCTCGCCTGTGCACTTTAGTCCCACGAAGCTGCCCTCGAATCTCCTGGGATTAGTCTAGAGCTGGCTCAGCCGACGAAATGTAACCACAGAGATCAGATCTACTCCCACCTTGACTCAAAGATATCGCCGGAGTTCCGGTCCACACTTGCGCCATCTGCCGAACGCAGCTGCGCCATCACAAACCATATCGAGCGATAAGAGTAGGCCTACATGTAACAGAAAGGTTAGCTGACTTTTAGACCTGCTCTGCATTATATTGTATTGCATTATACATTGCATCACATTATATCACATCATATCACATTATACTACCATGTGTTGTCAGGTTTCTAAATAGACGCTATATAAACAGGAAGTTACAGTCGCGATTATATTACATTAATTGATGGTGATGGACAAAGTCGGATCAACATGCGCATGAAGTGAAGCGATAATCCGAAGGTAATGGTTGCCTGGCAACAGCATCATCTGATGCAGCAGAAGTTACAATAACAACAGCATCGCACGGTTGGGTCTTCCTCAGTTCGACGAGTAAATCGTCTTCCGAAGTTCAGACAGACAGACACAGACAGACAGACAGACAACCGAGGGATTTGGTATGATGACGTCAACGGCAAACAGTTAAAATACGGAGCTAATTGTGTAGAAAGGTTTCTCTCTGCCTTTCATCCGTTTGTCTGTCTGTCTGCCTGCCTGCCTACCTGCCTGCCTGCCTGTCTGTTTGTCGGATATGTCTGTTAGTCTGTCTAAGGGACATTCAGGAAGAAACATGCAGACACAGTGAAAGGGACAAATGGAAAGGTTCAGTTGGAAAGGGAAAATGGAAAGACAGAACAAATATGAATGAAGAGAAGCATGGAGAAGCACAAACGAAGAGGGACAGAGATGAAGGGACACTGAGACAAACTCATGAAGAGGGACAAGTGAGAAGAGAGAGAGAGATACGAAGGGACATAGTGCAGGATCATAAAATAAACGAGGCCTACGTATCGCTCGTTGAGAGCATCTCGTATTGCTCGGCCCAGTGACATCTACATGTACAGTAACAAGAACGAAGCATCCTGAGGGAACGGACGACTTGAAAGGCACACATGGGAGGCGACTGTCACGACCAAGGCCGTCCGTCAGCACGATAAGTGTTACAGATGTCGCCAATGTATACAAGGAATGTCAGGGCTATTCGTGAGATGTCGTTATAGATCAACTTCCGGCCTCACAAGGTGTCATTACAGACCATCTTCCTGAACATTCTAGGACATTCTAGCAACTTCTAGTACGCGCTACTAGACAACAGACGTCAGTGGTCTGTAGGCTCATAGCTATTGAATGAATAGTTTCTGAAAACAGCTAGAAGATTCTCGAATCTGCCTGCATAAATATACACGCAGTGTCCGCCAATGCGAGAAAAAAGGGAAGGCATAATTGCAAACAGGTTCGAAGCCTTTTCAGACAGTAGTTACGCAGAGGCAGTTTGAAATGGAACGTAACTGTAGGCGGCAGTGGCTTTGACTGTGTTTTTCTCCAAGATACAATTAACTATCACTCTTGAGTGAACCAGTCACGTGTCGTCACTTCGAGGATAGAGTAGGAGCGAAGACCATGACAGCGACCTCGCTCAGCGCCGCTATTTAATCTGTCAAGGAATTGACCTGTTATTGAACTGTCATGGACGCCTTGGAAATAGCAATTAATCACAAGACTTGAATTATTGGGTTGGTCGAACTGCAGACAGCTTGAAAACAGCATGTGGTCACGGCGACGTTTTTGATTTGTCATGGACGTCTTGAAAATAGCAGTTGGTTACGAGACTTGAATTATTATATACTGTCGTTTTGAGGACTCCTGCAAACGCCGATAAGATCAGCTCATGTTTTGAATGTATTGTAGGCTTATTAAAATAGCGATGATAGTTTCTGCTCTAATACAATGGCCTGCCTATGCAGCTTGAGGGAAGCAGCAAAGCGGTCTCTATACTGAAGTCTCGCCTTAAGAGTTGTCATTTTGTTTGCCATATTAGCTGTGCGTTTAACTGCTGCTAGGAAGAAGACCACAATGGATCGCATCAATTTGCGAATTGGATGCAACAACCTCTTGTATGAAGTAGACTGAACATTCTTTGTCTAGCTGAATAGACGCCCACATGGAAGAGAGCATTGAACCCAGCTATTAGCCATTGTATGAGAAATCGTCGAGTCTGTGCGATTAACTGCAATGCATTTCCGTTATTATCAGAGTGTAATTTGAAATAATTGATTATACGCAATCCAATTCCATTTAAGGGTAATAGGATGCAAAAATGTTGCATAAGTAGACTTTGCCTATGTTGGCCCCACTTGCTGGAATCGTCTCCCTCGAGTATTGCGACTTGGGCTCCTTTCTCTCCCCCTCTCAGTGTTCCGCAGGCGCCTGAAGACTGTAATGTTCAACAGTGATTTTACTTTTTCGGGTCGGAAGCACCTCTGTTGAGTTTATCCTCTAAGAGGCGCTTTATAAATCTCAAATTACAAATTACAATTACAATTAGACACTAATCGCCGATGTGTCCCGACTGCAGGAATTATCTTTCAATACTGTTTGATCATTGCTACCTAAAACCAAACATTTTTTTTATCTAATTCCCTTCAAAGACTGCACTAAGTAGCTGAATATTAAGCAATGACGGAATCTGTTATCAGCAGCAAAACTGAGCCTGTAACCGTTTGATAGGCATACTATAGCTTTTACACGAATTACATTTTAAAGTAAGGTTATAAGCGCAACTTAAGGTAATGCGTGGTGAGTTACTACTTGGCACCAGAAAACCTGTGAACTCAATACCTTGGACAAGTACTTAAATATGCGCGAAGTAAATGTTCGTATACACAGCGTTTTAGTTGTTTGGGGTTAGCGGTTCAACCCCCAAGTTCTTTTTCTAACCCCTCAGCTAAGTCACTGAAAAGATGTTGGGGTCATGAAGGTTTACCCCTCCTCCCCATCTCTGTCATGAAGTGCAGAAAAACCGACAGTCCAATTACTTAAAGTGTGTTTTTAAGTAAATTAATAACTTACCTACTGATATGGTTGATGGCTGAGAACAGGGAACTAGCATGCAGAATTAAAGATTAATCCAAATTCTCTAACGCGTTCCCGTTTCATTTCGTGACGCTGTGGGTTGAAGGCGATTTTGTTCGCAAAACTGACAAATATTCCTTGTTGGAAATCAATTTCTTTCTTGGAAAACTTCCGGAGAATGAGTTTGTTGGGGTTTGGGTTTAAGAGAGTGAAGCGGCGGAAAATCGTTTCAGAAGGATGACAATTTGCAGCAGAGATTTCCATTCACTGATTTTTGAGAGGCGGCTAATTCCTTAAATAATAGAGCATGGCCAAAGGACCTTATGCTAAGGGCACTGTTTGGAGAAAGACACGTTGCATTATTGTGCAAACAGTTTGGAATGAATAAAATTCCAAGGCAGCTGATACTTTGCTTGGATGTTCTGTTTAAAAGAGTGATGGTGTAATGATTGGCCAGAAATTACTAACGCTTATTAATTTGTTGGAAGTTCTACCTGTTTTGTCTGCAGAGTGAGAAAGAGAATTCAGTCAAATGAATCTGTATCACACTAGTGGAAGAAACAGGCTTCTGGTGAGTTCAGTGAATGATCTGTTTGACGATTGGCATCAATGGTCCACCTCTTGAAGCACGGAATGTAGAAAATATGTTATTTCTTGGCTTAAAGCTGTCAGGCTTGTTGATTTGAACAAAGCCATTGGACTAATAAAGAAAAAGAAGTTACAAAACATAGTTCAAAATTATTTTTGTAAAGTAAAGTGTAAGAGTTCTGTAAATTATATTTTCTGTAATTTTTGCATACACCTATCTATGAGATGGCTTGTTCATTAAAATTCTTGTTTATTGCGTAAATAAATTTGAAAAGAAAACTCTAAAATATCTGATGAATCAATCACCAGTTGTTTTGTGTGACACATTTTAGCAACATTATATTTTGACCTGCGTTGGTGTAAAATTTTCGACCCCTAGCTCATTTTTTACTACTAAAGCTCTTAGTATACATAAATGCGAACAAATATATATAATGTGCACTTGTAAACCGTAAGACAAGTTAAAGCCTGGATTAATTTGACGAGAAGTCCCCACTGTACTGATCCGGCTCATTTATACACGTTTTAAGGCTTAAAAATTAGTTCTGTTGCCAGACTTTACATTTATGAGTGATCAGGCACCATTTGCAGCCTAAAATATCTGGACATGAGTTTTCAAAATGGGAAACAGAATCCTGTCTGAACCTGTCATTTATTAACAAAACAAAATTAAAGGGAAACAAAATAAAAGTGAAATTGTTAGAAACAAAGCTTTGGTTAGACATTCATACTAAATCGAAAGACAATAACTGAACTATTTAGTGACATTACATGTAGATGTGTAGTTTTACATTTACACTGGAACAAGACACAGATATAGATAGGCCTATGTTCCAAATATAGGACCAAGGAAACATACAAGGCAATGATGAAAGCCTCGAATAGGCAATAAATGTCTTAATGAGGAAACTATATCAATTACCCATAATGTAATATGTGTTTCTCTTTCAAAAATTACAATTTTACATAGCACTTATTAAAAGATTTTACAATGCAGTCAAATAGTGTCCTTCGTATGTTACAGTTTTGCATAACACTTAAAAAATTTGCAACTACAGTAAATCCTTCAGCAGGAACACTGTGATCAATTAAGAGTAATTCATTATTGTTCTTTACCAGTTACAATTAGTAGCAGAAATGTTTAACGGTAACAGCGAGATCAATTTCCAGTAACAATAAATCATTACTGACCCTTAGAAAATTACAATTTTACTCAAAACTGACAATCAGCCTTGACCCTGCAGTAAACGTGTCACAGTTTAGCACTGGTTTTTAAATTTATTTTTGCATTTATTAAGCGTCACTATCTAATGACAAAGCATCAATCGATTTTTAAGATCAAAATATTTTATCGACTCGCCATCACGAAGTCGAATAGTCCATCTAGTCATTTTAGTAAATATCCAAACAATCAGGTGTGAAGTGGGTTGAGCAGACAAGTGTGGTAGCTTTAAATTTCTTCTGGGGCATGGCATGCTTCTATTTTTATCACAAGATCTGGCTTCAACCAAGAAAAGCTATCATGTAAAAACAAAAGCTCTTCAGCGTCAATTGTAAATTACCACAAAACATAGAGCATTAGTAAATTCAAATTAGGTTACTCCAGTGGTATTTTTATACTCAGTGCTGAGTCGAGATTCAGAGGTTGTAGAGTACAAAACGAGCGGATAGTTATGGCGGACAGTGTCCAATTTCAAAGAAGGAAGAAATCTTCAACTGGAAAGCCTAATGAAAGGCTGAAAGTGTGAGTTATCTCAAAACATTGCACCATATTACTGACGCGTGAAATGTGATTCCTTGATGTTTGGAGCATTCGCCGCATAATTGTTTACATCAAGTTTTTTCATCCAATCGTTTTATCACTTTTTCAAGAAGCTTTTACTTTTTATATTTGGTTTTGACTATTGTGAAGACTGTTTTAAACCAGCGTGCTTATGCAATCCTTATGTCTCTTCCTCGAGTTTCTGCATATTTCACTTGGTGATAACAATAAGAAGCGAGTTACAGTAATCAAGGCGACTTTGCAGATAAATTTCTGATATAAAGCTAAAATTTTGCTGTTATTCTATATGTGATAAATTTCTTCATCCTAATTCTCCACCTGTCTTAGATTACTTTCAGCCAACAACTCTAGCAGATATTTGCAGGCTCATTTTTTCTTCTAACAAGCTCTCTCTCTCTCTTTCCTTCTTTCTTTCTTTCTCTCTCTCTCTCTCTCTCTCTCTCTCTCTCTCTCTCTCTCTCTTCTTGACGCCATTCCTACATCTTTTCTGAAACAGTGCCTTGATGTCCTGAACCCCACCACTATTTCGATAATCAATTTCTCGATAATTTAAGTGCAACAAACGATAAAACATTTTTAATGCGACAAGAAATTATAAATCAACATATCTTGTAGACTGCCTCCCAGCTCCTTTGCTGAAACTAGTTGCATTGAGTAAAACTAGAAGCTGTTTTAAGCTGTAGACAGATGTATGAATCAAAGAGCATTTGCCGCAAGTTAGAAACAGTAGCGTGAACTTTCAAGACGACTGACAACTTTCTACTTAGGAGATGATGCAATCGCTAGAGAACCAATCGATCGATGCAATAAAATCTTACAGTTTGAAGCATTTTACAGTTTGCTATACGACGACCACAAATGTAAAGTTGCAAATAAAATTAAAATGTATATTTAATAAATGGTATAACAAATCTGTTGATCAACTGTAATTTGATATGTGCTATAAAAACGCCGTGACTAAACAAAGCAGAGAGCCAGATTGAAGCTGGTGCATTTTCTGTTGTAATGGCAGTTGATTTATTGATAAACTCAATGGTCTCTGTGATGGATGCTTCGTAATACAGGGTATGAATAATGTAAAGAACAGGTCACTGAAAACAACAGCCCCCTGTACACAAGTATTGTTCAAAGCGTGTAACAAATCCTCAGCATTGTGCTGCACTAAATGTTTTAAACGCCGTTCTTGGGGAGTTGGCTGACCTCTGTGAAATTTTTCAGAAAAGCTCTTTGGCTCTGATCGAAATAAATCAATTAGTGAAGCAACAGTTGCCAAGTTGCGCTCGCAGTACCTCTGATAATGCTTATGATCGAGTGATGATGTCCACGAGGTTTTAAGCAGATACGAGATCCTTAGCAAAGCCGCTGTAGCTCGGTTAACTGAGCTAGTCTGCAACCATTTGGACTCCAGATTTCCAGATGAATGGAAGATTGCTAGAATGGAAGATGTTGGCAGACGCAAAGAGCCCTGACGCTGGACAGGTTGAGATTACTAGATTAGCCTTAAAGTTTTGTTGTAGGACAAAACTGAAGACGAATATATGAAGCAGACTTTCAAACAGCATAGTGATTATATAAATATATATATATGTAGCGACTGAGAAATTTAAGGCAAAAAATGATCAAGACTTTTGACGATTTAGTTAGTTATCTGGAGATTTTGATATAGTGCATTTTAAGCACCTTACAAAATCGCTGCCTATGCTAGCCTAAATAATATTAATTTCGTTTAAAACAGAAACTGCGTCAGCAAGCGAAACAATGCATAAATAACTAGAAATGTCATCAGTCGCGGGCTCACGCACACACTGTCGCGCCCAAGATCAGCGGTCAACATGAAGGCGACTACGACACCCGCCGGAGGTCGCCATTAAGACATCGGATAACATGCTAGGCTCCAATGAGCCTATCTTGGGAGGAAAACGTGAATCACCCACAGACTCCGACAGAGGCAGCGAGGGACATGTGTAGGGGATAGACAATGCAGCTGTCTGGTTATGAATAGACACCCCTTATACATTCGACGATCCCAGGGGAAGGGGGTTATGTTCGATGGACTTGTATAAAGGGAATGCATTCAGGCGAGTGGAGGAGATTAAGATTCGAGACAGACTGAACAGAAATCGGACAGAATACAGCAGCGAACGCGAGCTAAGAAGGTCTCAATGGATCGAACGCTAACTTTCTTTCCGCTAATTTAATTAATTAATATATTCTTTATTAAAATATCGCTTCGTACTAAGCGAACCCATCACGTCTTGTTCCTGCTACACCAGAGGGGAATCAAGGACGTGACACACACGTGAAGCCCAACCAACGGATTCCTATCCGGAGAGGATAGAGGGCACGATGTTCAGAGTTTCTGGACCAAGTTGCGTCGATGGTGTAGAACGACAACGGGTGGTAGGGTCCATGATACACCACAACACCACCGTTCAGCAGTCTCTCATTGGTGGTAGATATCGCAGCGTCCAGATATCCCTTGAATCACCGGATCTGAGTGGAACAGGTATTCGTCGCCTGCTGATTGACAGGTCGAAGGGCTGACCCGGTCGAGGTTACGCCAAAGTCCCTCGTCGCTCCTCCTTTCCATGCTCGGCTGAAGACACGATTAAGTCCATAGATTTGAGGCTTGACCGTATACTGGGAAGCCCATCCCCCTCATGCAGTCCCATACTCCGAAATGATATGGTAAAATATACCGTCGAAATTGTTCAAAATCTGCAGCGGAAACAAAGATTAATTTCGACACGCAAATTTAGGAACAGCAAACGTCCAAACATGTCAAAAATTACCGGGCAAAAAGTTCTGCATCGTCAAAAAAGCAGAATGCGAATCAACAACCGACGTGACTGCTGACATGCGTGGGATGTACTGTTCTACATCCTGAAGGTTGAAGAACTGCGTGAATTTGCGCAGCTTGTAGATGTATGTGCCACCTCCCAGGCGTCTAATATGGAGCATAAGCACACCTGAGCCTTGTGGATGCAACGAAGGAAAAATAGTTGATGTAATCGGGGCTGTCTGATAAGAATGAAAATTTAATTTTGGTCAAACAATCAACATGTATAGGCTGCGCTTGTTTTCAATCGCATAAGGACAGACGAGAGAGACATTCTAATAGAAGTTTAACTGGTCTTTAGTCTTTTTCTTTTTATACAGCACAATTTTATAGCCTTATAGTTTAGGCCTCATAGACGTGCAACCTTGCACGGACCAGAGCGAAGGTGCAAAATATTACTGCCCACTCGGTAGTCAGTGCGCGAACAGCAGAAAAATTAGAGAGTACGTTGCATATATAGACCAAATTACTCTAAACTACAGTTGCATTGCAATGATAATATATATCATATCCAACTAACAGTTAAAACTTTCTGTTTACTCTCTTACTCTAGTATCAACATTTGATTTCGTGCGTCACTTATTTATCATTTATTATTGGACTCTTGTGCGCGCCGATATATTTGACATTGTAAAGCAACATTTTACATCACGCTAGGTTACACTTATGATGCTTTATAAATTGTTGTGATTACAATTAGAATATTACAATTGTATTGCAATTACATTACAATTACAGTTCATTGCATTGCTTTACATGATCTTACTACATTTTACATCACGCTCGATTATACTGTATCATATGCATTAAATCACATCGCATTACCTTACGTCGATTGTTGTACATTACATCGGACTAAAACGCTCGACCGTCGATCAGTGACAAAATAGTAGTTGGGGCGTGAAAGAATGCACTCGAGCGCATCACGTGTTGGCGGCGTTTCTTCTGAAGGCCAGCAACTCCTTGTGACGCACTCAGTCTCGTGAAGCGGCGCGGCGCCGTACATTCGATCGCCGATGTTCACATAAGAAACTGAATAATGTTTCAAGTTGACGTGTGTTGTTGACCTGGCATCAGTACGCCAACGGCCAACCCATTTATCGACATCTCTTTCACTGGCGGGGTTTAAGGATGGGTAAGAGGGAAACGAGGAGGGTTTACCAATCTCCCGGGTTGGGAGGAAGAGTGCGGATCCAGCGGGAAGTGAAATGACTTTGTTCTAATCGCCTGTCGCGATTGGTCTGCGTTTTATACTAAGTTGAGCGGAATCGAATTTCATCACGACTGTCCATCCATGCGACCTGCCATCTATCCAACCTTTTTTGCCTTCTACTCCATGTCTCCATCCAAGCATCCTTACCTACCTTCGAGTAACGGATCCGCTCGACCCACGATAAACTAATGGTGAAAGGCGTTGCATTTGTTGCATTGCATTACATTGCATCGTATCGTGTGACCCGGCGTTCAAACGACGTTTGGAGAGCGCAATCCACCTAATTTCGGCAGAGAGATTGAAAGGCCTTTGCTGTTTGGGCTGAGGACAGTCCTGGTCACGGCGCGATTCGTGGGTAGGAGAGGATGAAGCACACATTCGGCGAAAGGGGGGACGTCTTCGCCTCGCTGGCTCAGACTAACTCCCGCTGAGACAAGGGCGTATTCATGAGGCCTAGTTCACCCTCGACTTTCGAACCGGAAAATGCGTTCCTATTTTGCCGAAAAAGCTTTCTTCCGGTTGACCAGGACGATTAGGTTGCCTTTATGTGGACTTCAGATGTATGTTGGCGTCAACATTCGGCTTGCGTTATGCGAAGTTAAAGGAAAGATTTGTAGGATGGGGCGTTGCAAATTCAATTCAGAAGACGAATGAGGAGGAGGAGGACGTTGTGGTGGAATGCAAAGCCTACGAACTGCAAGTCCTCGACACTAATCGATCAGACCAAAGAAATTGATTGCAGCTGATTGCACTTGGGAGCGGATAGATAGGCAGACAGAGAGACAGAGAGAGATAGAGATAAACAAGCAAGCAACAAGGCGGTGGGTTACATGGCGTACAAGAAGACAAAAGACAGACAGACAGAAAGAGTGAGTGAATTAATGAATGAATAAAAAGATAGAAAACAAACAGCCAGCCATAGAGATAATAAGACAAACAGGCAGATAGAAAGAAAGACAGACAAAAAGACAGGAAGATACTGAGGCAAACATGTCGACGACCGGATAGCCAGTCATGTGATCAGCTAGGCAGACAGAAAGACATGTATACTTGCAGACAGACAGAGAAATGAGGCAAACAGACAGGCAGATAAACACACAGAAAAACAGGTAAATCATCCAGGCAGGCAGGCAGGCAGGCAGGCAGGCAGGCAGGCAGGCAGGCAGGCAGGCAGGCAGGCAGGCAGGCAGGCAGGCAGGCAGGCAGGCAGGCAGGCAGGCAGGCAGGCAGGCAGGCAGGCAGGCAGGAGGCAGGCAGGCAGGCAGGCAGGCAGGCAGGCAGGCAGCTCCGCTGAGATGAACCAAGAGGTGGAACGAGATTCAGTTGAATAACTGGATATCTATCATGCAGAGTTAAAGTTGGATTTCCGGTTCTCTTGGTTCGTCGATTTCAAAAACTCTTAGTGCGCATGCGTGTCTCTGACCGATCGTTCTGTACTAAGACGCCATTTTGTGCATTAGAGTCTTCGTAGGGCTACGTATTATGCATGTGCATTAAATTTATTGAAATCAAATCAAATTAAATTAAATTAAAATCACACAAGAAGAATACACCAGTCAACTTCGCTTCGAATGAAGACAATTTCAGACAGCACAGCTTCAGAGGGAAGACTATTTCAATGAACTTAGCTTCAAAGGAAGACAACCTAAGCTGCTGAATAAAGCGTAAGCCGGCTGCAGTCAAATTAGCATCTAAAATGAAGAACCGAGCGGCACTGAGCGCCCGTGCATTCTTATCACGAATGCCGGTGGAATAAGACGCATACGATGTTTCCATTTGTTATTAATTTTGTACTTAATAATAAAATAAAAGCGGAAGTAGCCGCGTTCGAATCCATTTCTCTTTCCAAGTCAAAGTCACAGCGATTACACTGGATCACACGAAAACTTTTTTCGCCTGCTACTAGGCATATGTTATGTGTACTACACTAAATCGAATCTGCTCATTCCAAATCTGAAGTCAGATTTTGTGTAGCACGTCAGGATCTTAAGATATGCAGCATACATGCTAATAATTATGCAAACTCTTTACAGAACTAGTATTTCCTTATAACTGTGTAATTATGCAAACTCAGAGTATTTCTAACAAGAAACAAAATGTTATTCTTTTATAACTTGAAATTAAAATATGTTTTAAAATGTAATATAAATATATGTATGTTATTCAGATGAAAGCATACATTTCGAAATTTTGTCTCTAGCTTAACTCTATACGAGTTCAAAAGTGCTTTAGACACTTGCTCTTGCGCTTGTGAGTGGCCGCTGTTGCCCGCTGCAAAAAACCAGCAGTAATCGCCCATCATGTTGGAATTGCAGTGGCCCTGATATCTTGCTTCAAAGGTGGAGATGTCTTGATGGAATCTCTCTCCATGCTCATCGCTTACATCACCCAAGAAGTTTGGTGGGAAAAAATCCAGATGGGAATGTAAGAAATGTATTTTTAGTGACATCTGGCACCCGAGTTGCTTATATGCTGTTAGCATGTTGCTAACGAGTTCAGCATAGTTCTCAGCTCGGTGATTCCCAAGGAAGTTTTGCACCACCAACGTACATGCATCCCAAGCGGCAAATTCCAGTGGGTTGAGCTTGGTTCTAAATACAGTATCACGCATTAGTTCGCGGATTTCTGGCCCAATAAAAATTCCACCCTTCAGCTTAGCATCAGTTTGACGGCTCCAAATTTATCTCTCAGATACTGGAAGCCTTGTCCAGTACGATCCATTGCCACTACGAAATTCCTCATGAGGCCCAGTTTAATGTGAAGTGGTGGTAAGTACACTTTCAATGAATCAACCAATGGTTCGTGTTGCACGTTGTGCCGACCAACAATGTGCTCAGATCTAGGAGGCCACAGTTTCACTTTGTAATGGTTGCTGTCATCACGACTGTTCCACAAGCACAAAAAGCACATATGTTTTGTGTACCCCAGCTGTAGGCCTAGAATAAGTGCTACCACTCTGAGGTCCGCACAGATGTTCCATTTGTGGTCTGAGTAGTTGATCACTTTCAAAATGAGTTTCATTGAATCATATGTCTCTTTGAGGCCTACAGCGTGGGCTATAGGAACAGACGGCTTTTCGTTACCATTGTGCACCAACACAGCTTCAAGCTCGCTTGGCTGGAATCTATGAACAGTCTCCACTGATCAGGAACGTATTCGCAACCTAAATTCAGCATGAGACCGTTCACGTCAGTACAGAAACAGATATCGTTTTCCAGTTTGTAATATGTAGCTAACTTTTTGTGACGATAACGGAAGTGTGATGTTGTGGTACCTTTTTGAAGCAAGTTCCACTCCCCTAGTCTGGAGGCTAACAGTTCAGATTTCTCCTTTGACAAAGATAGGTCCCTCACCAGATCATCTGTCTCACCTTGCCTTATCAAATGCGGCCTACCCTCTTCCAAATCTTGATCACTGGATTCATAAATAGTAACGTCATCTTCTGTATTACCATCAGAACTGTCCGTTTCATCAGCACCCGCAGCAGGCGGAAATGGTATTGGATTCTCTTCATCATGCGGCACTGGCTTTAGAGCGGACTCGCAATCAGGATAAACGATTTTAGACTTATTTTTCTTTGAAAATCCAGCAACTTTAGTAATGCAGAAATAACAGTCCGCATGATGATTTCTTGGCTCGCGCCGCACCATAGGCACAGCAAACGGCATTGAATTCCTTTTGCCATTCAGCCACTGTGTAAGCCCAGAGTAGCACACGGTGCAGCAGACATGAGGTGCCCAGCTTTTATCCTGGTCTCCGATTTGACATCCAAAATAATACTTGTAAGCAATCATCACTCTCTTAGTTAACTTCTTGCGCTGGTCACAAAGAGTGTATTTACCACAAACATAGCAAAAATTGTCTGGATGGTTAACATAGCCTCGCCTATTCATTTCAAAATTAAATCTCACACACTAGCTACAGCTATATAAGAAAACTTCACCTTCGTTCTACGCAATCTCGCCTTATATACTGGTACTGATGCTGACGTCAGCTCGCTGACATGCCCAATCACGTCTAGCGGCTGATGCAGGCTTGCTGTTAGGAATATTTCAGGCGACACTTGCAGGCATGCACGTATCACTGGCAGCAATCGTGGAGACACATACAACAGAATGTACAGAAATAACCGAAAACGAGTCCTTACGTCATTACTTAAATGCATGCGTAACTTAAAATCTAGACGTGCTGGGCAGATTCTGACTTCATATTTGGAATCAGCACATTATAAGGCACATGCATTACTTTCAGTAGCAAAATCGTTGTGATCCAGTGTTATCCTTCAGCTGGCCTGCCTGCCTCTTTTCATATTCGCTGAGGATAAACAGGGGCGCATCCAGGATTTGCAGTTGCAGGTCTAGCGGAATATTTGATTTTACTGAAGGTTTACGGGGGTATACATTCCCCTTACGAAGCCCTGAATCCATCACTGATAATCATCCGAACTGATACAGATATAGATACAGTTAAGGATACAGATACAAATAAAGAACAGTGTATAATTATGTGCCTGTGTCTGCATCTGTAATGTACCTGTGATTGTTTCCTTCTTCTGAGTTCTTGTTCTAATTTCCAAATTTTTGTTTTAATTGCTCCTTTTTGTTCTAATTTCTAATTTTTTGGCCTATTTTCTATTTGCTTATTATAATTTCCATTTTTTTGCTCTTTGTTCTAGTTTCCAGATTTCTTTTGAGTTCGCGGAAGCAGTCGCATGCGGGTGGCAACAGCATAAGCCACTTGTTCAGGACTTGAATTTCAAGGTCAGCCCTAGAATACGCAATTTTTTGAAAGCTATCTATCATCACTGATGACTTGGATGAACGTAAAAATAATTGCTTTAACTTTTGCTGTTGTGACTGATAATTAAAAAAAGTGTGTGCATGATGGTTGTGATTTTCTGAAACTAGTTCTGATAAGTTCAACTTCCAGTAACCAGGATGAGGTTTTTTTGCTAGACAATAGCATATTAGCCTGTCAATGATTTATTTTAAATTTATTTATTTATTCGAAAAAAGTTTTGGTCCTCTGTTATATTTTTATAGCATTTCATGTAATAATTTATGTCTAATTTTGCAGACAAAAATGTGAGGTGGCATTGAAATACCTAGTACATCTATTACCTAATTGACGAAAAGCTGTGTTTAAAGACGTCAAACTCTTTCTGCGTAAATATATATGCATACATATATATATATATGATTCTAAGGCCAACCATATGCAGTAAACAACTTTCTAGCAATATTTTATATCCTACCAGTTAAGAAGGATTTTTAAAGGATAAGTGAGAACAGTACACGAGCCGACAAATTCAGTACAACCATTTACCAGAAACGCTGATTTCTGCTTGCAATAAAACAACGCATACAACGCGATTGCTGAACAGAATACAAGATGATTTAGTGCAGGGAGAGAAGAGTGACTTGGCCAGTGTTCAGATCATGTCACTGGTCTTCTGCGTGACAGCCCATACTATTTGATTTTCTTCAGCGGATCAACTAGAAACTGCCTAATCACTTACAAGCCCTAAATGGCCTTACCAGGACACAACGGAATCAGGATGACCAGAAAATGATGTCCGCCTCATGTCTGAGTCGCTTGTCCGATGACTAATAATAGCATAATAGTAATAGTAATAGTAGTGGTAGTAGGGGTAGTAGTAGTAGTGGTAGTGGTGGTAAGGGTAGTAGTGGTAGTGTTAGTGGTAGTAGTAGTAGTAGTGGTAGTGGTAGTAGTAACAACAACAACAATAATAATTTTTTTTATTCTCATATTAGGCCTACATTCCTTTTTTGTAGCTTTCTATGCTATGTCATCCTATTCTATTCCATTGGATTCTATTCTTTTCTTAACCGACAATAATTTATGTGCTAGATTTGTTACACGTTTCTTACTGTGAAATTCACTTTGAACTTTTTGAGATCTCTGATTTGATTAAGAGCTGACGAATGAGATTGTCCTAACACGTTTAGTAACAACGCTGCTGAAAAATTCCTTAACTGGCTGACTCATTACTTATTGAAATGTTTCTAAATACCTTATCCTATTCGGGTTTCCGCTCTGCAACAGATATAAAGACAACGCCATCGCGCGTACAGAAAGGAAAAGGGCAAAGGTCGCACACAATGCTTTAAAGCGAACGCCTGTGCAGGTATGGTCCCAGGGTTGAGATCATTCGACCAAAACGCAAACATGGGCACAGCAGTTCGACAAGAGCACTCCTTTTAACGTTCCCACAATTGTAATTGTAATCGCAGATTTATATGGCGCCACCTCAAAAGAAACTCATCAGAGGGACTGAAACCACGATTGAACAGAATGATCTTCAAGAGCTTGTGGGAAAAGAGGCAATAAAAGGAGCTGATATCCTAGGTTGCTAGGCAACTTATTCCTGAAAGATGGACGGCGTTGCTTTTGTTATACAGTGCTGGCCATAAGTTTGGAATCACTTAGAAATGTATGAAATTTTCTTATAAAAAGCCTCAGAAGAAATTGTAACTGTAATTTTTCTCAATGAAACTGTAACAGTTTATTCAAAACTCACATACTAAGTAAATGGATAGTCAAATGTCAACTTCAGACTTCAGTACTTTGAGTGCTGTCCTTTGTTAGCCAGGACAGCCTTGAGTCTTGCTGGCATGGAATTCACAAGACTTTCACAATAAGCTGGGCTGATGTGGTTGACCCAGACTCGCTTTATGGCGTCAACCAACGATACCTTTGATGTTGGATGCTCCTCAGACACCTTCTGCTTCATAAACATCCACAGGTTTTCGATGGGATTGAGGTCGGGACTGGATCCAGGATATGAATTCCCCGTCTATTGATCCATCTTGTCACAGTCCTTGCCCGGTGGCAAGGAGCTCCATCATGTTGGAAAGTGGTGCAATTGAGGATCCCCATGTGTGTTTCTAGTTTATCCTCAAGGATTGGTATACCTGACCATTTATACAAAGTAACCATCGCCGACTCAATAGCTTGATAGACTCGACTGCTATAGCGATCAAATATGGTTTTCAACAGATTGCGCCTGGGTGATTCCAAACTTATGGCCAGCACTGTATGTTGCTCTGCTAATAGAGCGTTATTTAATGTCCGCTCAGTGCTCCAAGTTGCACAATAATTTAATCACAGATAATATGACGAGGTAAGGTAGTGCGGACGTCAAAGACTCTAACAGCCAAGAGATAGCGTTAGCACTCGATACTACTACTGTATATTGTTAATTGCATGGCTAATGAATAATTGAATGGCAAGGTAGGGTCGACGTCAACATGTCCTGGCAGCTGTAAGATGTCGTTAGAATTTCGTAATAACGACTTAACTTATGTAGAGCTCAATATAATCAATTATTCAGAATCCACCAGAGTTGAGGAGGTGAACCTAGCGCCACGAAGCGACTGGTGTTGGAAAAATACAGCTTGGTAAGTACGTAGTCAGTTTATAAACAATTATAAACAAATAACAACAAACAAGTAAGTGTAATTGTTGATATACATATCATAACTTGCACCTAACCTGGTCAAGGTAAGATAAGATATGGAGGGAAGTTATGCAATGTCTGTTTAAGGCCAGACAAGACAAAGCAGAGAGATAAGTCAGGTTAAGTCCAAACACACACACACATACACACACCTGCATACATATATACATATAGCACAGCATAGCATAACATATTATGGTATAGTGTAGCATTGTACACTACAGTATAATGTAGTATAGCATAGCTCAGGGTACTAGACTATAGTTTGTAATATAGTAATACAGTAATCGTGTAGTGTAGTATGTGATTGCGTAAAATTGCGCAGCATGTCACATCACGCAAAGCCTAACATAGTGTATTAGACGAAATGCCCCATAGAGCGCGTGCGACTGTCTTAATTGCGGCTCTTCCATTAGAAACCAATCATCGTAGCGTGCAATGAACCTCGGCTTCGGTTCAATTGGCTGCCGTCGCAATTGGCAGCGTGATCGTCGTGGCGTGCATTTTAAACGCTTAATTGCACAGTCGCATTAATCTTGTCGGCTATCCCGTCAAAATTCAAAACATCCCGTATTTTTCCCGACAAAAAACCACAATAGCGTCTACGCAGTTGCAGACTGACAGGCCTGCAAAAGTCTGTGCACAAAACCTTTTCTCCTGCACGAATGCATCGATGCGTGAAATTAAATGACGAAAGGATTTTCGGGCGCCATTGTTTACGAAATGCTCGTGCAGCACTAAACATGAAGGGTACGTTCGAAACAGATAAAGGTAAACAGAAAATCTGTCACGTATGAGTGGTATTGCTTCTAAATTACATTCTAACATCATTCCACATTGCTTTCCGTATTACATAGGAGCATCGTTTTGCCTGCAGATGATCTTGCTGTTCTTAACAAACTCTAACGTCGTTCAGGTTAGCGAGGAGCGAGGGGAACTCAGAGGGGCCTATCAGAATGATCGGTTGTATAGGCCTATAAACAGAGATACTGAAAGCAAGGCGAGGAACAAAGCTAAGGTGACTTGCAATGCGAAGGTAAGACAAGGTTTAGATAGTGTAGGAAGGTAAGGCAAATAGTTCATAATTAATTAGAAGAACTGGTCCCTATTACAGGAACCGTTCTGGATATCAAAATTGAAAGAACTGTTCAGGGTTAAAGACTGATCACAATTAAGGGACTGGTCACGATTAAAGTTCAGGATTAAAGGAACTGAACTGGATTAAAGGATCTGTGTAGGATCAAATGAACAGATCAGGGTAAAAGAAATTGATCGTGATTAAAAGAACTGTTTGGGATTAAAGAAATTGATCAGGACTAAAGAGACTGTTCAGGATTAAAGTGCAGAATTAAATTATCTTAACTGGATCAAAGGAACTGCTCAGGATTAAAGCAACTCTTCGTAAATTAAAGAATTGAGCAGAATTAAAGGGACTGATCAAGATTAAAGAACTGATCAGGAATAAAAAATGAGCTGAACTGAATTAAAGAACTGTTCAGATTAAAGGATTAAAGGAACTGTTCGCGATTAAAGGACCTGTTCGCGATTAAAGGAACTGAACAGAATAACAGGAACTGATAGGATTAAAAGCACTATTCAGGATTAAACGAATTGTTCAGGATTAAAGGAAGTGCTCAGGATTAAAGGAAGTGCTCAGGGTTAAAGGAACTGAACTTTATTAAATGAACTGACACATATGACCAGTTGCTGTTCATGCTGACTCGACGCTACCCCACGTACAGAATCTTACCAAGTCAAACGACATCAATGCAGCTTGCCTACTGTCGAGTTTGATAGTCGTCGAACCAAATTGTGACTAATGTAAAGGCGAGTTAGCCAGAGGAACAAACAGCGGTTTGCCAATCGACGGCATTTTTTGAGACAATACGAGAGGCAACCGTAAGCGGATGTCAACAAATGACAGGGTGATCCAGATTATTATCTGTTTCTTCTGGATTTCATGGAAGGTAAGAAGCGTAAGTTATTCATTTCCTCACTACCCTACACTACAAGAAATTAAACTACGCAAAACTACATTGAACTGCAGGAAACTACAATACACTGCATTACACTAATCTAATCTTACTAAGCTACACTACACCGAACTACACTAAACTACACTACACTAAATGAGGCTAATCTAGTTACTTCTGTTGCGCCATTAATACAATGCCCAAGGCATCAACGTTTGATAGCTTCAAGTTAAACCGTAGTAAAACCAGAACCCGTTGGATAAGTTCAATCAAACTCCAAAGGTTTTGGAAATCAGAAATCTGGCTTTGGGTTGTTAAAGATGTTGAAATAGACGAGTCTTAAGTTTAGACCTGAGTGAGATTAACGAACTGACAGAACGTACAGAACTGGACAGTGTATTGCAAAGCCACAAAAATTTCATTATTCTACACTATTCTGCACTAACTATACTGCATTGCACAACATTATACTATACAATATGTCATGCGCTCTACTACGCACTATACTATATACTGTAGGCTACTGTACACTATGCCATACGCTGTACCATACGTTGTACACCTCTCCATAGGGCCTAACACACGCTATTCTACAGTCACTATACTACACACTGTACCTTAAACTATACCATACCTCATATATCTCATACTATACTGCACACTATACTACACACTGTACCTTAAACTATACCATACCTCATATATCTCATACTACACTGCACACTATACTGTACACTATGCTCTATACAATATGCTATACACTCTGCTAATATGAACGTCGAGTAGCTTGATGAACAAATCAACCAAAAGCAAAGATAATGTTTCTCAGCGGGGGTTTGCTTAAGCGTAAGAGCTGAGTATTAAAGAGCGAATGAGTGATTTTGCTTCAGCAGTTTTTTCGTTTCGCACTAGGAAATCCGGCAGGGCAGGGGGCGATTTCCAAAAACGTGCGCTAAATAAATTTGCGCTCTGGAAATCCCAATTTAATAATGAGCACTTTGGCACGTTCCCTGGGGGTGTAATTTACATGCGTGGAGGAGGGACAATGAAGCAATGGAGGGAGGAAAGAGAGGAATGGAGATTAACGAGAGTAAGAAAGATTGAGGGGGAGAGAGAGAGAGAAGGAACGAGGGAGGGATAGAGAGACAGAAAGATAAAGCGAGATAGAGCAAAATCCATTCTGATCTAGTCTAATATAATATGAAATGATATGATACATGATACATGATATAATAATTACAATAATAATCTAATATCATACAGTGTAATGTAGGCCTAATATAATCCAATCCAATCAAACCTATTTCAAACTAATACAATCCAATGGAATCTAATCCATTCTAGTCCAATCCAGTATAACCTAATCTCGTCTAGCCTAGTCTAGGCTAATCTAATACAACCTAATGATTTTTCTAGCGCCAGGCCTGTAGATTGCTGCGTTTCCTGACCGGGCGGCTAGTCATCCATCTTCCAGTGCGCAATTGTCGTCCATTTGAACCGAACCGCCGTCTGATGCAGATACAAAACAATAAACTAATCAGTGTATTGATCATGACACGCCGCCGCCAAAAGTTCTTCTCGTTCGAAGGTGTTAGTAAGGGAACGTCGGCTCTAAACAGATATTCGTTCAGTGCACGAAATGTATGAAAACACCAGCAGACGATGATGTCTGGATAAAGCCCGCTACTGCTGATCTCTCGACACCTAACTTAAATCTACTAGTCTCATTTTTGGCGGTCTAGACATAACTTCATGGGGCGGGGTGACTCAGATCCGCCCACATCACTGCGACCTACCTAACCTTGATCATAAGATTTGACTTCGTTATTCTACATGGAACTAATTAGACAGGGCGACACACTTCGCTCTTTTATAGGAAATCTATTTGTTTAAAAAGGTGTCTAAATTATCGGCAGTTACTTTTAATATAAGTGGCGTAATGTCTGCAATGGCAACAGACACTAGCGTCACTAAGAATTTTGTATACCGCCACTTATAATAAAAGCAACTGCCGATAATTTAGACACCTTTTTAAACAAATAGCTTTCCTATAAAAGAACAAAGTGTGTCGCCCTGTCTAATTAGTTCCAGCCGGACCGCTTTAAGCCGTGAAATTAACTTAAGAGACATTGATGATGCCCTTTATTATCGTATTGCCCATATTAGTGGCTGCTTACGAGAAGTTTTACGAATTATTCAATAAAAATAGCTAGCACGTCTTGTAGAAAAAATGGGCGCTATATCATTCTGTATAGGGCCTACTACGTCCCACGCAAACGGTGTCGTCATTTGTGAATTTGTCACTAACTCGATTTCGTAATCTAACAGTAGCCTCTGAATAGGTTGATTTGTCTGACTCGGGCGCAGGGGAATTTTGAGGCAGGCAATCTTACCTGTAACAATAGGGCGCTTGTTGCTAGCATATTTCTCTGATTCAAATGAACATACATTTTGATAATGCCTAATAAGTAGACAGTGACGTGGGGACAGAAATGTGTCCCATTCCAGCCCTGCATTTCTAGTTTAAACCCCATCCCATCCCGTCCTGTTTCCGCCCCATCACCATCCCCGTAACCTTTGTCCCCATTTAGTAATCATGCAGGCAAGTTTGAGTTTTACTTGTGACCGAAGAGACCTAAGACTAAAATGTCATATGTCGGGCTTGCTTTCTTATAAACACAGTCTTTGTATAAAAGTTACTATTCACTATTCTATTGTATTGTTTATTCTATTCCAACACCACTTACAAACCCCAATTGTTCACAAGAACCAAATTCTCATAAGAATTAAATTATTATAAGAACAAACTGCTCATGAAGCCAAATCCTTTTGAGTATCAACATCTCATAAGAATCGACTGCCCGTGAGAACAAATTCTTGTAAGGTCAGATGCTTATAAGGATGTCTTTAAATACCAACTGCTTGTGAAGTCAATGCTTGTAAAGAAAAAATGCGGATAAGGCCAGCTGTGTGGAAAGCCAAATACTTATCCAGTCCAAGTGCATGTGAGGCCAAGGATGAAATGCCGATAGGGCCAGCTGCGCTTAAGAGACGGCACAACCAACGGAGACGTCTCTGATCGTGTAGTTAAACGCTGTCGCTTTTCAATGAGACAGTCAATGGGTGCAGCCTATTCCTCACGCATATCGTCCGTCGATTCTCTCGCCCAATTGCGTCGATTAGTTCTGAACATTGGGAAAAATCTTTTCGTTTTTAATAAATGAATGGATGAAAGAATGAACGAATCACCGAACGAATCAACGAACAAACGAAGTAACCGTCTACCAAAGCAATTTGAAAGCATTCTGAAATATTGGGGAAACATAACCATGAGCATCATCCAGCCTAAATGTTGGGGTATAGATGTTCCTCTGTCCCTCAGAAATTGACACGTCATGTTCTTCTGTCAAAATATTGGCTGACATGACCATGCGTGTCCCGATCTATAAAAGGAACATGTCCCTCCGTCTCACTGGGTTCGACCTCTGTGCCTTGTTATATTCTCCATCGCCCGAGACAAATTAGATGCAACATCCACTCTGTAAATATGTGGATGAACCGAAATGACAGCAAACGAGCGAGGCCAGTTCTATCTCTTCAATTGACCGCTTGGAAGCGCTGAAGCACCGTCAGTGCGAGAGGGGAGAAAGGCCGACTGTCGGGTGCAAAGTACTTACTTTTCTTTCTTACTCCGTTGTAAGTAGTAGCAGCAGCAGCAGTAGCAGTAGTAGTAGTAGCAGTAATAGTAGTAGTAATTATAGTAGTAGTAATTATAGTAGTAGTAGTGGTAGTACTGGTAGTGGTAGTGGTAGTAGTGGTAGTAGTAGTAGTAGTAGTAGTAAAAATAATAATAATTTCTGACACGAGGCCTGAATTTACAAAGATCTGATTTCCACATACGCCTACCTTAATGTTACATTCCGGAGTTGTCATTCCTACCTCTGGTAAAATAATAACATTCTTCTTCTGTTGTTCTTACAATATATGTCCCTTAGCATTTCAGAATAATTTATTCTTCCTGTTCATGTTCTTGTTCTTGTTCGTGTTCTTTCTCTTCTTGTTTTTGTTCTTGCTCAGTTAGTTGTTGTTCTTCTACTACTACTACTACTACTACTACTACCACTACCACCTCCACCATCACCACTACTACCACTTCTACTGCTACTACTACTGGTGCTGCTGTTTCTGCTGCTGCTGCTGTCGCTGAGCAGCACTACTGCTACTGCTACTGCTGCTGCTGCTACTGCTGCTACTGCTGCTACTGCTGCTACTGCTGCTACTGCTACTACTGCTACTGCTGCTGCTGCTGCTACTGCTACAGTTATGGCGTCTAAATTTAAAGAACAAGAAAACAAGTGAAAAATCCTCACAAAATAAAACTCTTGGAAAAATCAGAGCAACCTGGTCAGTCAGTTTCGTCGTCCGTACGCCTTATGGAACAATAACAGGGAGGAGAAGATGCCAATGATGGAGAAGATGATGACGTAGGTGATGCAGAAGAAGATGCTGATGATAAAGATAATGATGACAAAGAACAAGAAAAGGAAGAGCAGTCCCTAAATTAGTTCCTTAAACCGAGAGGCAGCCACGGGGTTTGAAGTATTACGCGACTTCGTTTTCTTGGCCTTGGCATGCGAGAGTTCCCTAAGAGGAAGCTGTGGGTATGGAGAGTCAATGAATTTGCTTTATCTTACCTCATTTTACCTTACCTGACGTTGCTTTTCATATCCTTACCTTACCTTAATCATTCACCTCATCTAAAACAATACGCGCTAAGCATTAAGCATTAGAGTAAAAGCTCTTAATTTTTGTAGCGACTTTTAAAAAGGATGTCTTAAAATTTAACCTCGACTGCGTCTGATCATCGCCTTGCATACTTATTTTTCTTTTCATTTAAGTATTTTGTTAATTTTTATCCTTACTTCATCGCATGAATTTTTATTTTAACTATTAATTAATCGTAAACATAATCGTCGCCAAGTACTATCTAAACCTTTAAACAAAAATTCCAGAAGCCAGCTGTCTTCAACTTTTTAATTTTAAAGACAAATTGATCATAATGGTCGCCATGACAGAGTTTCATGTAAACCCACGTGCACAAGCTACTTGTTATTAACAAGGGAAGCTACTCTACTATTTGGTTCAACCCTCATCCTTCAGAAGAAACTGGATACTGAAATCACCAGCCGACCGATACTTGTGAATATCAGATACTGTTGTGTGAACAAAACACAATGTCTGACTATGATGTTCATACATATCTATGCAGAGCTAAATTCATCCATTCGTTTCTTAAATCGTCTACTCGTTCATCGGTCGTTCGTTCCTTGGCTCGTTCGTTCATCCATCCATTCACTCAACTGGTTCGTTGATTGATTCGTTCTTGTGCATTCATTCAGCCGTTCTTTCGTTCGCTCGTTTGTTCATTCATTCTTTCATTGGTTCTTTCATTCATTCATTCGTTCGTTTGTTCATTCATTCGTTCATTCATTCGTTCGTTCCTTCAGTGCATTTATGTAGCGCCATTTCAAGATATTCACTCACAAACTTACTGTTAATTCCATGTGACGCAACGGGATTCGGACAAACCCACGTTCTATATTTGTACTTTATAGATGGAGAGATGAATGAATGGTGATCAGCTCGGCTGCTGAGGCGGAGAAAGAGGAAGAGGAGGAGGTGGAGGAGGAGAAAGAAGGGAGGAGGAAGAGACGTTGGTGCCTTGCGTTGGCCGAGACTGTCGAGTCACTTCACGGAATACACGACTAGAAGAGGTCGGTTTTGCTGGTTTCTACTCTGAGTCTAAGTGGACGAACAGAACGGAAAGGAAGGACAGGAGAGGGACAGGGACAGACATAGAGACAAAGACAGATAAAGAGAGAAAGTCAGATACGGAAACAAATACAGAGACAAAGATAGAGACACAGACAAAGACAACAGCAAAGATAGAGATAAATAGAGAGAGAGGGATAGTGCGTAAGGAGATGGAGAGAGTGAGACAAACAGACAGAGACAAGTAGGCAAAGAAATAGAAACAAAGGAAGAGACGGAGACATGGATAGGGGCAGACAGAAAGAATTAAGTTGAAAGTGAAACGTGGAGAGAAGTAGAGATACAGTGCGAGAGTGATTGAAACAGACAGCGTGCGAGAGGATAAGCTGCCGAAAGATAGACTTACAGAGACAGATTAACATATAGATAGAAAAAGAGACAGAATTACAGGATACAGACATTCATACACATATATCAAAAGAGGCACAGAAACAGACAGACAGACAGACGGATAGACAGAGCTTTGGTCTGGAACCTGTCAGCAGTTCACACTTGATATCTGATGTATCTCTAAATTGTAGCGTCATCGACCGACTCCATCGACTCTAACTCTCGGTTATTCATCAGACGGATATTCAGAAAAATGTGTGAATTGCTAGAATTATTCCGATGGATTGGTAACAAACAACTGTAAGAGTTGCTAAATTGATCAGTAAACAACTCTGGGAGTTGCAGGAATTGTTTCGATGGCTCGGTAAACAAACGAGAAAATTATCAGAATTGTTCCGATGGATGGTTTAACGACTCTGGACACAATACCGGAAGCGGAAGTCGACTCATCGCATCACATGGCCGCAGCGGCAGGTCCGCGGCAGGGGACGGGCAACGGGACGGCGGCGGAAGTCGATTTCCCGCCGCGCGACGAAGATTTGGCACGCTTCGAGATCGGCGTCCTTGCGACGGTGTTCAGCATCGCCGTACTGGGGAACTTCATGGTACTCGCGGCTATCGTTCGACTGGCGAGGCGCAAGAAAATGAACCGAATGAATGAGATGACACTTCACCTTGTGGGAGCCGACCTCGTCGTAGCAGTTTTCGGGATCTTCCCGCAGATGTGCTGGGACATCACGGAAGACTTCCGCGGGAATGATTTCCTCTGCCGCTTCGTCAAGTACACCCAATCCGTCTCGATGTTCGCCTCATCCTACGTACTTCTGACGACGGCCATCGACCGGTACTTGGCTATCTGCCACCCGCTTCAGTTCGCCGTCTTCAGCAACTACCGGATGCACGCGCTTGCAGGAGTGGCCTGGCTTATTTCGTTCCTATTCTCCATTCCACAGCTGGTCCTCTTTAGCGCTCGCGTTCAGTTCGGCTACTACAGCTGCTGGGCGAATTTCGGGTCGTTGTTATTCGCCCAGCTCTATGTGACCTGGTTCGCCTTTGCCATCTACGTCGTTCCTGCCATCCTTCTCATTGTACTCTACCTGAGGGTCTATTGGGTAGTGAGGTCGAGCGCCCGATCCAACCGGAAGATGATGGAGGAGAGGAGTTCGTACATTTCGTCGACGACGATCCGATCTCCCACAAGGTCCTCTGACGAGAATGAGTCATCGGGGCATCCGGTGCAGCGCCGCGAGATGAGGAACGCGGCCAAGGTGGCCAAGCAGCAGGCACGGCGCTCACAGATCTCCAGTGCCAAGCTCAAGACAGCCAACTATACGCTGACGGTGATCAGCAGTTACCTGTTCTGCTGGGGTCCGTACTTCTTTGCAATGCTTTGGCGCATGTGGGACGAAACGGCGCCATCCGAAGGTACGCATCTGTCTCTAGGCCTGCAACGAAAGGAGTGGCAGCTGGCAAGGTAACGAAAAGTAAGATAAGGTAGAGTAGGCCTTACGGTAACAGTAAAGGTAACGTAAGATAAAGCCATGCAAGGTAAGGTAAGGTGAGGTCAAGCAAAGCAGGCTTAGCGGAAGGTAGTTAGGTAATGTGCCTCTGATTCAAATTGTTTGGATGCCTGGCACGTTAATCTCTTAATATTCATTCAGTTTAGACAAGACAAGGCAAAGTGAGCTAAAATAAATAAAGTAAAATAAGTAAGGTAAGGTTATTTATATTTCTCTCTTTATGGTGGCAAACTCAGGTGAGCGTAGCCATGTCCACGATGCGATGCCAAACTGTTCTGTAATGTGCCTTTCCTCCATGCTGTATAAAGGCCAAAATTAAGGTCTGTCAGCAGATCCTTCTCCGCGACTCTAGTCCAAGCAGTCCTAGTTGGACGTCCCATGGTCTTCTCCAATTCCTCGGGGGCTTGTTCATTGCCGCCCACGGGACTCTTCGGTCGGTGGTCTTCACTCTCTCGAGCGCGAGCGACATGCCCAAAGAAACGCAGTCTGCATTTTCGGAAAGTGGCAGAGACCGGTACCATCGTTGTTCTCGTCCTGATCCAGATGGTTGCTTATATGGTCCGACTAGGAAATCCTGAGGATCCTCCTGATACACCACGTGTCGAAGGTGTCGAACATGTTGTTTAGGGTCTCTGTGGTTTACCAAGTTTCACATCTGCAGAGGAGAAGGTGCAGCACGGACAGTCTGTAAAGCCGAAGTTTGGTATTCAGTTCAATTGCATAGAGTCAGAGGATTTTATCGAGGGAAACCATGCAGGATCTGGCAATTAATATTCCTGTTTGCTGGATCCACTCGGCACTGTCGGGCTGCCGAGATAAGCAAAGGCCTCAACCACCTCCAACTTATAGCCGCTGACGGTAACTGGCCAGGTGGGTAATAGGGTGGAGCGAATACAATAGGCGAAAATTTTCTCTGATTTTTCAATTGGCAGGGGATGCGAAACTTGCGTACGGGTATTAGACTTGTGAGCATGAAATATCATACCTCTGTTGTTATATTTTGAGGTGCCCACGGTCGGTTTTACGCAGCTTTACTGAAACATATACCTCGCAGATAATGGAAATGTTGACATGTATTCACATGTTTCGTAATCGTCACCGTAAATATGAGATTTCCACAAAGCCAAAAAGATAGCTAAGTTGCAGGAACCAGCTTATTCACAGGCGCTCAGTCAAAACAAAATCGATAGACAGTAAGGTTCGGTTAAAGGTCACGACCTTAGAGGCAGGCAGGCAGGCAGTCAGACGGCAACGCTGGATGGTGTATATAACTGGACCGGAAAGAGAGATAAAGGGAAGAAGAAGAATCAGGATAGGATTTGTGGAAGAAGAATGTTTTCAGTTTTGAGTGAAAGTCCTGCGCAGAGTTTGCAAGGGGTGAAGCGCTGGTGAGTTTCTAGGATGGGTCAGATAATTTTCGTAATTCTAGTGGGAGTTTATTCCAGAGGGGTAGAGTGGCTATATTTGGCCAGAAAATGCTCTCGGGGCATGTGCTACGCCATCAAAGTTACGCAGGAGATGTCTCAATGGTATGCAACGATGCAGACGAGGCATTGCAGTGGATTTTCTATCCTCACTTCTAGTAGCTGAGTAACACCTTTTAGGGTATCAGTGTCATCGTACCCAACAGCAAGCGGGTTACCCATTGCTATCAGCTTAAGGGTAAGTTTAATTTTGCCTATTCCTCATATTCGTTCAGTCACCAGTGGGTCCGCTGAAATGATTCACACAGTTTGAATCGAGCTCTGTGACCACAGAAACATGCTGCGTTTTATTCGTATTTAAGTAATACCTTGTTTCTACAAGTTTTCAAGATTTCTGGAGTTATATAATATTGCCTGCCTTTAAAGGTTTAAGTAATTTTGATGCTTGTTATAATATTACCTGCCTGTAAGACACTAGCTTGTGAGGTATCGTTGGGATGGAGGATTAGGTCTTAACCTACATACACCATAGTTCCTCGACCGCATGTGCCACCTGTTCTGATATATCAGCAACTGCTGGGTCCTTCTGTGGGGTTCTTCTGTGTTCTTACAGTAACAGTAGAAGAGGAAGAACTTCATAATTTCTGCATATGCCAGAAGCACTGTTTGACACAAATCCCTTCTTTTGCTTAAACTCCCTCAGCGCATTTACTACAAACTAAATTTGTGCCTCTCACTTACAGTGCTGCTCACAATTCAACCCCCCGCCTAAATCACAAAGAACAGATACTCGTTTTTCGACTAAGGTTTCGATATTTAGACCTCCAGTCTCTTCCTCTCAAATTCTGTAGTCGCTTATTAATATTTGGTGAACAAGTTATATGTGAGAACTCCATAAGGACCTCTGCCACTTCACCCTTCCTCCATTTTTGTGTCACTTTGATTTCTTTAATTTATTATACTAACAATAACTCTAACAATTCTGACGCGTTTCACTCCAGGCCTAAAACCGATATTTTTTCGCTGATTTTTGTCTCACTCTGCGGCACAATATGACCACCGTCGTCTCCATAATCACTTTCGATCACCACGCTGGAGCCCCTGACTTGAGCCCCATCATATTCTGACATGGTACCGAAACTGACGAAAGAACCTAGCGCTTGTGGACTTGACTAAGCGTTGGCGAATAACTGGATCTCTTTGACACATCTTATGCGTCGAGCTAAGAAATTTTATACATTTCCATTACATTACATTACATTGTTGTAGGAATGCAAATACGGAACAGTGGTCATTTGTTCTTGTTTAAGGCTTCATGGCCGTCATTTCTACAATTCCTAGATCAGCCTTAACACAAAGATTACTTCAAAAACTTAACAGTATAGCATTGCCAAATAACATGTAAGTCAACCTTTTGCGTCTAAAATTAATTAGTTAAGGATTTTTGAGTCGCCTTGGGGCACCTCAATATGTAGACGAAATCCAGTAGTATTTTGCAGGCAAGTTACAGTACATATTACGCAAATTTTGCCATCCGTGCCGATCTCTTAATATCATTTTCTTTTTGTTCACGCTATCCTAATGGGTAATCCAAAGAGGTATGGATCTTGGTCTTACCCCAGCTGATCTCCAGACCATAACCTTTGGCCTTCCTGCCTGGTCATAACCTCCAGCGATCTGAATAATACCCTTGCCATTTCTGCCAGCAGTGAAACATCGTCTGCAAAATCTAGATCTGTGAAGACCTTCTCCCTGATGGCAGCCATCATTCCACAATGGACTTTGGGCTCCGTCATTTCGTCTATTATTGCTGCAAAGAGTTTTGAAGCCATCAGATCACCATGTCGTACCTTACTGTGGACTTTAAACCAGTCTGATGCTTCCCCTTCTATTAGCACACAGTCCAGGGTGTCAGCATGCAAGGCGTGCATGAGTTCGATGATCTAGGCCGAGATGCCCCTGCGACGAAGTAAATGCCTATCCACCGACTCAAAAGCGGCCTCCAGACCCACGTAAGCAATCCACAATAGTTGGCTGGTCTGAATGAGGCTGTTTATGTTGAAAATCCTGTCTGTTGTCGACGTCATTGGAGTAAATCCTCCTTGTTCCCATCTTGGCCACGCCAGTTAAATGAGGTTAGGTATTGTGAGGTTAGACTTAAAAGTACCAGTTTAGATTAGGTTTGGTTAGGTGAGGTAAGCTACGGTGAGACATTTGTGAAGTCAAGAGTAGAGATAGGGTAAGGTGAGGTAAGGTAAGACCGGTAATGTAAAATATTCGGGGACCTTAAAAGGCGTGGCGCCCATTCAAACGGGCAGCGGTGGTGAAGGATCTCAACCGATTAATTCATAGCAAAAAGAGCAGGGTCGAGGCCATACGGTCGCTATATAAAAACCGTGTACACTCACATTAATTTACATCTATTGCATGTCAAGGCAAGGCAAGGCAGTACAAGGCAGGCCTAATTTAATAGCTCCTTCGTGCGTACAAATACACAAACGTGCAGTTTGAACTTACAAACTGAAGAGCCCAATACTGATTATTGTATTTAGGTCAAAGAAAATGAGTGTTTTCACCGGTCCAAAGTTGAAATTCAAAACCCAGGCACAACGTCAGCAGCTGAAAAACAGCTGGTAGCGATTAAGCTCGAATAAACATGCCACAGAAGCTTAGTACGAAGAAAGGACGATCGGCTACATTATGCTTAAATGTAATGGGTCATTGGCATAAATTATCAGGTTGTTTGCATAAAAAACGACAGCAGGCAGAGGAATGGGGAGGGAGAGAGGCTGATATAGATAGGGAAAGACAGAGAAAGAGAATGAATGGAGTGGTTGCGAGAAAGACAGACAGAGAGATAAGGGGCATCGCTTGTATAATGTCATCATTATTGTAATCATCTACCATAGTGATGTTGATGATTACGACGATGAGCATTATAAAAACGATGTTGATGATGATAATTATGGTGGTGATGATGATTGTGATGATGACGATGATGATGATGATGGTGATGGTGATGGTGATGATGATGATGATGATGATGATGATTTCAAACGCAATATTGTGTTGTGTCGTCGTTTCAGCTCCAGTGATGGTAATTCTACAGCTACTGGCTGGTCTCAATAGTTGCACGAATCCTCTAATCTACCTTGTCTTCAACGTATATCCCATTCGACACTTCGTCTGTTGTTGTTGCCCCTGCTGCAAAGCCAAGCATCTGTGCCACTGCAGAAGATCTGAAGAAATGCGAACGAGTTACAGCAGTTGCGCTCATGGCACCATGCGATCGAACTAACATTTGGAACCGCGATTATTTTCATAGATCCAATTTCAGTTTAGGTTTCAGTTTGGAATTTGCTTCAGTTTCGGTTTTGGTTTCAGTTTCAAATTCGTTGTCACTTTCGGTTTCAGCAGTTGCGCTCATGGCAACATACGATCGAATTAACATTTGGTACTGCGATTATTTTTATATGATCCAGTTTTGGTTTCGTTTTAGTTTCAGTTTTGGTTTCATTTTTTTTATTATAGTGCAGTTTCAGTTTCAGTTTCAGTGCGGTTTCTTCTCAGACGCACACTACAGTGCACAAATCGAACCAAAGTCTGTCGCTATGTACAAATCGAACCAAAGTCTGTCGCTATGCACAAATCGAACCAAAGTCTGCAACTCGGCTTATTTTGACGTGATGCGGTTTGTAGCACATAGCGGTTTTAAACGGTCTCCAAGGTTGTGCCATATGATTATGCATTATTATTCTATTTCTTAAAAACTGTCACATTTTTCCAACTTACTAACTTACTAGTGACCGTTGAATAACACTGTTTACTCTTTCTAAGGTTACATTTGCGCAATTAGTTAAGGAATTAGTTTTTTTGTAGACTTTGATGTGTGACACTTATGATCTCATTCTTCCTTATCGTTCCTCACCTTGCCTTATCTTACTCCTCCGCCGGAAAAGCTGTGTTGGCACAACGCCGTTGCATTCTTGTATTATTCCTCAAACATTTGGAGCAGTTAGAGATATTAAATGAAACAACTTCTTCAGGGACGCCTACCGGCGCCACTGCAAATGAGATAGCATGCGTTCGATGAATGTGCGTTTTCAACAGCCAATATCGCGTGACAGCAGGAGATGAAATATTCTCCCATCAAAATATTTGCTTATGCTTTCTACGTCTCCGCATTACTGTGCTTTGCTGGCAACTGAGTAGCCGCTTGACGCTGTCGATGCGACGCTGGCAGGCACAGGTTCAGCAACTCCAGCATGGTTAATGAATCTTCGAAGGGTGATTCGATTCAATACGAGACGACTTAATTCTAAAACTGGAATATAGAATTAAGACATTAACGGGTGAGATATTTATAAACTTAACATATTCGTAGGAAATTTAAACTAGGCGCTATAGAAATTATAAGTCAGGGAAGGGGGAATGTGCGTTTTCAACAGCCAATGACCTAATGACCTACGCCTGAAGCGCCTCTGAGGAGTTTATCTTGAAGTGGCTCTTTATAAATTTTCTATAATATTACAATACATTACAAGGAAAGATAGGAAGTAAAGAACATGAACTCTGAAGTAGAGACACCTGGTTTCCATTAATTATAAGTTTGGCATATGATAAAGCTTTCAAGACGCCTTTACAGAGTGGCTACTGATGAAGTAAGCATGGTAGATAGACTGTTTCCATTTATTATAAGCTTGGCATAAGATAATGATTTCAAGACCGCCTTAACAGAGCCATGGCCACGGATGAAGTAAGGCGTGGGAAGTAGACAGGTAAGACGGTAGTCAACAGCTGTGTCGGATGGGTTTCAACTTCTGAAGCGCCACTTTCCCTCCCTCTAGGTATAGAGTGAGATCAGTTTGCTTAGATTAGAGGTCACCTTGAACTATCTTCAGAAAGATTAGAGGTCACCTTGAACTATCTTCAGAAAGATTAGAGGTCACCTTGAACTATCATCCAGAAAGATTAGAGGTCACCTTGAACTATCATCCAGAAAGAACTCATAATGCAGCAGCCGCAGCAGGTTGTTGCATTACGAGTTCTTTCTCAAGAAACAGCATCAGCGGCATTAGCAGTCGTGACAGCAGTGATGATTATAGCAGCAGCCGTAGCAGCGACGACAAAGCCGCAGTAGTCCAGGATGATAATAGTAGTAATTGTACAGCAGAGGCAGACAGATAAGGTTAGCATAGAATAGCTATTCCTCTGAGAAGCTTAAAGGTGTAAAAAATTAGACACAGGTGAATGCGCAAGCTAGTAATGTGAGTAGAAGCAAGACCGACGCCATGAACACAGACAGACCGGATAGGTTATAGAAGGTGCACCAGAGACAGACGACGTTCTGATACGTAATTTGTGGCTGCAGGTCGGTCTGACGACGTGTCTGTGTCAGCTTCTAGGCTTCAAACTCGATCTAGTATAGTGTCTGGACCGTTTCCTGTTTCATTTGGGCATGGTTCTTATCTTGTAATAAATCTTTTGTATGCAAGCGAGTTCGCTCTTTAGCTAGTTCCTAACCTTCCAACATATATAGAGTTAGGACATTCATAGACTTGGGCTATTTATAGTTCTGATATTTTAGTTCAAATATATATGTGGTCGGAATATTTGTGGATTAAGATTTTGATAGAGTTTATTTGTAGGATTAGGATCTTTACAGAATTTGCAAATTAATACATTAGGTACACATCTAGAAATATAAATTTCACAAAATCGGGGTATTTATAGAATTAGGTGATTTAAAGATTTAGGATATTTATTAAATTCAGAATATTTATTGAATTAGGCTATTCATAGGATCTGGATATTCTTAAATTCATGAGGGCATTTCTAGCTTTAGCTGTTAACATAATCAGGAATACAATGTAAGTATATAAATATACAAGGCTTCTAACTAACGCTGATGGTTTCTCTACAGCTTGCAGGAACACAGAATCCTATCGCAATAGTTTGAATAATTACCAACGAAGCCCGTTCATTGGCAGCCTGTTTGCATCGTTGGAGAGGTCATGCATATAAAATGAATGAAAGGACGGACGTCCGGGCAAACCGCTAATCAGTCACAGAGTCAGAAACAATCATTGTTGTTCCAGACTGCCTTCGCTGATCCGACAGGGTTGTAAGATCTCGAGACGGTCCAAGTCCCGATAGCAGGACACAAGAGATCGTGGGGAACTCGGGGACGTCCCGTTCGTGATAATTAAATAAATAGCAGGTGTGTGTAACACGAGGGGTAACGTAATGAAGCCTACCCGATCGGTACCGTTCGAGAAACTGGTCAACGTGTTCCCGGGTAAATCACATCTTAATATTTCCTCGCCTGATTCAAAGACCGACATTGATCCGATCTGCAGCCGAATAGCAAGAAGATGACTAGAACCTGCCAAACTTGGGGAAGGACACCCAATATAGGTCTGTGTGAACCAAAGGGGTAACGTTACAAAAGCTTACTCCACCGGTTCCGGTTAAGAAATCGGTAAGTAAGCTCCCGGGATAATCGCACCTCATTCTTCCCTCAACTGATTCAAAGACCGGCATTGAAGCGATGTCCAACTGTGTAGCGAGAGGATAAATAGATGTTGCGCGAAGTATATATTCGGATAATTCAGACGGCAGAAAGATATAACGGGAAGATACAGTGGGTCAGAGTTCAAAGGCGAAGACTAAGAGAATCCACACCTAAACGTAACCGGGTAAAACGAGATTAAATCAGACCAAGCGAAAAACCGATTCGTCAGAGTTTTAATCGGGCTGCTCGTGTAGAATAGGAGTCGACACGCTTGATACTGACTCAATAGGGACATGTCACAATACACAGCTCAGAGAACTGAGTGGAATGTGGGAGCTGGCCCCTCGTACTTAGGTCAGGACGAAGGCCTGTGTGCAAATAGCGAAGTTTATAGAGAGAGGACCTTCACTGCCAGAAGTCCATAGAGATATCGTAGCTTCTGAAGTAGAATTCTTTAACGGTTTAGGCTGTGAATTGCCCACACAGGTGGGAGTGCTTATCCGTAAGTTGTGAGACAGAGCTTTACAATGTTGCTTCTCTTAAAGAAGCGATCAATCCTGAACCTTCCTTTGGACAGAATGGACTCTATAGGCAGAAACTGGTAGAGAACGGCCAACATTTCACGTCGAGTATGGAAGGAGCAATGATGCGGGTGACTCTGGACGTAGAACTGGGTTGGAGTCAAACCCGCCTCTTGAAGTTATGTTTAGTCCGCGACTGCCGCAAATACATACACACATACATATATATATATACATACATGCATGCAGTTTGCCGTACGTACCTACGCACTTAACCTACTTTGGTTTAAATTACGTCAACTTACCTTCCTTCCTTTTACCTTACCTTGCCTCAACTTCACTTACAATCTCTTTACCTACTGCTACATTACACTACATAACCATGTCTTTATGGACGCGTTAATGTGGTCTGTAGGTAGAGCTTCATGCTCCATTTTCATTCCCCTTAGCCATCCACGCGTGAAATCCGTATAATTATCAGCGGTTGGTTTCACACGGAACTTGGCCTCCAGCAGATCTATCACCGGAAGTAATTATGTCGAGGTCTTGTGAAAATCGAGAGGTGAAATGCCCTCTTGTAGATCATGGCTCGTCGACCGATCTATTACATTACAACGGCAACAGAATACAAGAGGTCAGACAATCGGGGTCATGGAAAGGTCAAAGGGTCGAATCTGTATTGCGCCCTCATTGACGTCGTTGATGTCCTTCTGAAGTAAAGTATTCGATTTCTAGTTCATCTCGTCTGAAGGTCGCTTTCTGCCTCTGAGTGTTATTAATCTCAAGATCGATAGTTCTTGAAGATTGTCACAAAATGCACTACATTCCGAGACCTTACTAGATGCGTGGGATATTTTGCTTTGTTGGCGGGAAAGTAGGATGGGCTGTTGTGGACGGAGAACGAGGAACAGACATTATAGAGGAGCTTACATCAATCGCTGGCTGACAGAGCGAGCTGCAGAAGGATGCGGGGAATTCAAAGGATTTTTTTCAGTCGGGCGGACAGGAAAAGCGAGGCTGTGACTGAAATGGATGAAGCTTGAGAAACGGCAAAGTGATTAGCTTCTATTTGTCTTTGCTTTCATACGTGAAGATATATATATATAAGTATATATATATATATATATATATATGTGTGTGTGTGTGTAGGTGTATGTGTGTTTGTGTATAATATGCTGGTTTGCTGATGATCGTATGTAATCAAAGCATATTATGCGCATGTGTGCGTTTATTTGAAGAGTCTATACCATATTTGTACACACGGTTTCAAGCGTTTGAATAATTTCTGTTTTGAGACGAGTTGCTGCACAAGTATCAATGCAGTACTGTTGACATGGGAAACTATACAGAGGTCTCTCGTATCGAGACAGCTTTACGGCAGCTTTTACGGCTGTGTAGTTGGATACGGAGACATTTTCTACATGGGATTTTTATGCCAGAGATACGTGAGGTATTTAATTAAGTCTTGCTATGGACACTCGTCGAAGTTTAATGTTTGTCTGAGATAGCGTATCT
Organism: Norana najaformis; assembly: GCA_964023275.1. Lineage (NCBI taxonomy): Eukaryota > Metazoa > Annelida > Clitellata > Crassiclitellata > Hormogastridae > Norana > Norana najaformis. The sequence goes on along the minus strand of OZ029913.1, from coordinate 39,818,603 downwards.
CGTGCTTGTCTGACATGTAGAGTTTTGGGCGAACTATAGAGGTTTATATAGGGAAGCCCATAGAGGACGTGCCATTATTTTTATTTATCTAGCGCGCACTAGATATTATCTAGTACGCATTATCTAGTACGCACTACATAAATAAAAATAATCGCATGGCACTTGTGGGCTTCCGTTTTTGTATGTTGAAAGCTGCTTATTGGAATTTATTGTGAAAGTATATTGAGAGGTTTATTTTTGTGTGAATTTAACCCGGTACGGGTGGTACTACTGGACTGGAGTTGAACCGTAGCTTGTGGACTGGTTGACAAGTGGCACGGAACCATTTCCGAACTTGTCGTTGCTTGTGGCGTCTACTGATGGAATCCTAGCCTAGTCAAGTCCCTTCGAGTGTCTTATTCAGCTGGTGAAGACGATCGGAGCCGAGATAATACTCAATGCCCGCGTCTTCTAAGCCTCCGTGTTACTGTGTTCTATGTTTGGGAAAGTTTGTTTTCCTTGCATTTTCTGTGTGGATCTGTATGACAGTCGCGGTTTATTATAACCAAGGAAGAGTCTTTGTAAAAGCCAAATTGTAAGTAGACGTTTTAACTAGAATCTTAGGTGTGTTTTGTGAATTAGAGAATTTGTGAATTTTTTTGAATGGATTCGCGACAAAGAGCATCACAGCTCGAGGGTCATATTCTTGAAGGTCAAGGCCATCGCTCCTATAAGGATGGCCTTCACGAGCAGAAAGCTTAAGGTGAAATTTCGATTAGTTTATTTTGAATGCTCTTCTCTAAAGAGTCTTAAGCCAGTAGTCAAGGTCATCTGCCATAGAGGTAATCGCTCTAAAGACCAATTTACCGTCAGTAAAGGTGACCTTCATAAAAAATGATAGCCTTCAGTTCTCAAGGTCATCTGTCATTGAAGTCATCGCTATGAGGTCAACTTCAACTTACTTTCTTTTAAACGCTCTTCTCTCGAGTAGTAGACTCGTGGTCGCCATTTCCTCGCCAGTTACCAAGGTCTTCTGCCAAAAAATTCATTACTGTGAAGGTCAACTTCCCACCAATGAAGCTGGACTTCATAAGTAGGAGATGACCTTCAGTTTTAAGATCATCTGCCATAAACGTCACCGCTGTAAAGATCAACGTCCCATCAGTTTCCACATCCGAGGGCTAAGTCTCCCTCGGCTGACGCTCTCGCAAAATAGCGGCGATCTCTGCGTTTTCTGGTACCTGCAGAGAGATGAACTGATCGGGAAAGGAATAGAGGGACAACCTGTCCTCGTCATCGCAGTCTTCATCGTCAATGAGTAGCACCTCTTCTTGTCCTCTTAACTGGTCTTCGAGCAGCTGATCAAGGACATTCTCTTGCGACGGATGCAAAACAACAGGACTGTCTACAAGGTAAAACCACAATATTCCAATACTGCTTGAGCTAAGGTGAAGTTAACATTTGTTCACACGCCTCTATAGAAACCCCTCGGAAGCGTAAAGACAAAGGTAACACATTTCTTCACACATCTCAATAGAAGCTCATCGGAAGCGTAATCTCGAGATCGAAGATTGTAAAAGATAAATGTAACAAACCTTTTAAAACTTTCTATAGAATTTTTTTCGGAGGCGTAAAGGTAAAGGCAACACACTTGTTACAGCCATAAGATGTTGCTAAACACAACTGGAGACAAGTTGAGATCTTTAGAGGCGTTTCTACAGAGGCATGTAAACAAGTATGTTGCCTTTACTTTTTTAACATTTTACTATCTCTTGCAAGCAAAATGCAAAACGCAGCCATGCTTTCGGAGGCTCTGTAATATTCGATTGGAGCGCGGCCACCGATAATTTCAAGTGGACGCAAATTTCCAGCTAATAAACAGCAAGTACGCAAATTTATTCTTTCCTAGCGGCCTACCTCCTGGTAGATCAACAATCAATCGCATATTCACCCTAGACAGTCTGACCCCAACTAGACGAGAATTTCGACAACCGCTGTGGATTGCCTATGTCGACTTGAGAGCAGCCTTTAACGCAGTGGATCGTGCTGCCATCTGGAGGCTGCTACTATCAATGCACCGCAATCGCTTTATATAGATAGCTGGCCTCGTGACGGAATTATATATGAAATCGACGAGAGCTGTTTGTATGGATGGTGAACATCGGAATGGTTCCGAGTGGATAGAGGAGTGCGACGGGAGTGCAAAATGGCGCAAGCACTGTTCCTAGGCCCTATGGATAAGATCATGGGTGAGACAGCTGGAAAGGTCACCCAGGTGAATGTATTCTGTCGGAGCGGTTTACTGATCTGGACTATTCTCATGATGTGGCCCTTCTCGCCGAAACGATAGAGATCCTGGTTCTGTTCTTTGAGACTATGGATCAGGAGGCACGTAAATTTGGAGTTGAACTCAGCTGGGCCAAGAAAAAATCCAGACGACAGTGGACCCATTCCCAACAGTGGATCTTGTGCAGGTACAGATGGTGGGAAACCTGGTGGAGCTGGTTTTTGGGTCCTCCTTCCTTCGTTCCCATGTTGAGGCTAATGGTGGCAGTGGATCTGTACATCGCGTGGCCATTTCCAGGGAACGTATGAGCAACCTACAACGAGGAATATGGAGTACTAGCATTCAGCTGAAGATCAAACTCCGCCATTTCCAGGCACTGCCTGTCCTTCTCCATGAAGCCGAGACTATGACGTTTACCAAGGACCTGGAGGCGAAGCTCGATGCCTTTCAGCAGTGGTGCCTGATGAGGAGAATCCTGCGCATTTTCCGACACGGAGGTCTATCGACGCACCCTGCACATCCCTATGTCGTGGATGATCAGGTGAAGGAAGCGCAGGCTGCTTAGACACATCACACGTTGTGACAGCGAACGGGATCGTGCCAGAGCTCTACAAACCACGATGTCTGGTCCCACAAGAGGTTGGAAGAGACCAGCTGGACGCCCTTGCCACATATAGACAACAGTGAAGGAGTCCGACCTGCGCCTGCTAAATTTCTGACTACACACTGCCTGGAAACGTGTCCATGACAGAGACAGCTACATTGTAGCTGCTTGTTGTGGAAACGGCAACGCTCCAGATAATGATGACGGTAGCGCGGCTAGAAACAGCTAGTGTCAAGGGCCAATCCATATATGATGATTACGATAGAACGGCTAGAAACAGCCTATATAAAGCGGTTACGAGTGCACTGTAAAGAGAGCGCTAAGAAGATTTTGTGGCAGTAATTAATCTCTCGTGTGCTCAGTTGGTAGTTTCAGTTGCAAATGTCTGATAGATTCGTGTATTTGGAACAGTATTGTTGATGTCTAAAGTACGGTTGTGATTGAACTGTTCGTTTTCTTAATTATGTATACACGAAAAGCAAAGCCTGTGTCTTTTCTCGAGTTAACGCTGTGCTACAAATCGGACGAGTCGATAGTTCGAAGCCCAGTTAATGGACACTTCGTCGACATATATTTGGAGATGAGTTTTAAGTTTTGATCTGAATGACATTAGCGGACTTACAGAATGCATAGAACTAGACAGTAGTACAGATGTCTTACATCTCTGCATATTATCTACAGGCACTGTCTTGGTCCCTTAGCGATTTACATTATGACTCATTTGATGAAATTGAGTTTTATTACTGAAAAAGTTGCCATTTTTAAGTTGTTGCAAACGGTTTTTCAAAGTAGCAAATGATGTGTATCGACTAAGAAAAGATTTTCTCAGACCGTAAAAATCAATCTCCAAACCAGGCCTACATTCTTCAGACTGATATCTGTAAAGTCAGACACTGCTGTGGCTAGAACACTGGTAGGTATAGTCCTAACATATTTAATTTCTCAGATTTTTCTAGGCCTCTTTTTTGGTTTTCAGTAATTTTTGTGAATTCTTTAATTTCTAAGATCTTTTATGACGTATTTCTTACTTTCCAAGTTTAATGCGCCACTGTCACCATGTCCCTAATCTTATCCATAACTATATCCACATTCCTAACCTAAACATTAACCCTTGCCCTAACCATAACTATATCTCTTTCCTAACCCTAACCATATCCCTAACCCTAACCCGAACTCTAACTTTTGCCATCGCCAGTTTGAGGAGGGCCCAATCCATTTACTTGCCTCTTCCCAGACCCTGATGGGGACGGGCCGTGACCTCTTTGAATCCGTCCTTAGATATGGACCACAAAAAACTGCTTTGAGCTAATTGACATCGTTTCGAGGAACACACCAGTGGCGCACGCGCGAAACGCTCAATCTAACTGCGAGTCTGTATGGCTGGATTCTGTAAGGATTTGATAACGTTATCTCTAATGGATTGAGACAGATCTTTGTTTTGAAAGCAGCTTTCGTAGATATCGCTATCGCGTAGTTTGGTAGAGCTGTAAAAATACAACGAAGGCCTTGACACTAGCTGTCTCTAGCCGCGCTATCGACATCATCATCAGTGTATTATGTAGCAGTAATCTCCCGTGTGCTCGTTTTTGGTAATTTGAGTTGCAAATGTCTTTGATAAATTCGTGTGTTTGAAACTATCGTTGACGTCTAAAGTACTGTTGTGATTGAACTGTTCGTTTTCTTAATTATATGTACGAAAAGCAAAGCCTGTGTCTTTTCTCGAGCTAACGCTGTGCTACAAATCGGACGAGTCGATAGTTGGAAGCCCAGTTAATTGGTCATCATCGGAAGATCACAGTATCAAAGTTAATTCAGCATGCCTTAAGAGCGCGTTTGTTTAGGAAATTTCCAAGGCGTATGTCGATGAGCCATCGGGTTGTTGCTTTGTTTCTGAATGGCTGGCGGAGCCTTGCGTGCAGGCAGGCTGCCGTCAGCAGTAATTCTTGCCGACGCTTATTTCATCACGCAGGCGCTTGCGCAGAAAAACGTCAAGCCTACGCTATGATAAGGCATCGGGTTTTTATGGAAATCCACAATTGCTCAGTAGCGGGTGGCATGTCTAGGCTTGTGTGCTGACTTAGGGGGGAAGCAGCCTATATAAAGCGATTGCAGGTGAATTGTTAGAAGAGCACAAAATGATTTTGGAGCGATAGTATGTTGTGTGTTCAGCAGATAAATTGAGTTATAAAAGTCGTTGATGGATTTGTGTGTTTAGAACTGTATATTCGACGTCTGAAGTACTGCTGTAATTTAACTCTTCGCTTCTCTAAATATATACACGAAACAAAAAGATGATCAGACGAGTAGACAGTCTGATGCAGTTCGAAAAGATTTTGAAAGATCGTCGACACAGATGTAAACTTAAGACTTATCTGCCTCAACTTGGTTACCCATCGCAGCCTGATTTCTGGTTATCCTGACCAAGTGGTTTCGACTGGGCTTCTCCAACCGATTGCGCTCTTTGACTACGGTTTCACTTGAATCGAACATTGATTGATGCCTTGTGAATTATAGTGGCCGCCCTGTAGCTGTCACTGGATTAGATTAGATTAGATTACTACTGACCTTCTGCCGCCTTCTGCTTCCAACGAGCTTTGTTCTCCACGAGACATGTCGACCACGACTGTTTCAACTCTTCAACTTTGACTATAACACGAAAGTGTAAAAAATCTGTCAAGATGTTAAGTTATTGTCTTTTTCAAACTTTAAGCCCGTAAGGAAAGGTTGGGTTGTCCATTTGTTGGATTGCTGTTGTCATGTTTGCGCTTCAGCCGAAATATCCTTAAACCCTAGGACTTTGAGGGCTAATGTGGATAGAAAGTACTGTATACTAATTGAGTTATAGGCCTATAACCTTATTATATCATACTTTACTTGACTTTACCTTACCATACCTTACCTTGCCTTACTTTACCTTAATGCTGTGGTGCGTGTATCAGAAGATGGACTACTTTCGACTTTTTGCTTTGAACAAATCTTGCTAGGATCATGTCCTCAAGTACACGAACTCATCAAGGTCAGGTTATCTGCTCAGCAGGCAAAGTAGCCAGAATAGAAAGCACAGAGTCTAGGATTAGAGCTTCTTTTCTGCCTAAACAACTGACCTATCTGAGGAAAGCTTCTTGAACTATTACATGACATTGCGTCACAACATTACATTGCAATAGAGATGTCCGATATGTAGATAAGAGAATCACGACCTGGGAAGTGTGGTGACTTGGGAGTGGAGGGCGTGCCAAGATCTGGCGTTGTCTTGTAAAGGACCTCGTCGCCAGTCGCTGAAGCCCTGCTGGAATCTTCCTTATCACTACTGATGGACGCACACTGCTGCTGAAGGCATACAACCAGCATTTCGATCGATTCGTTGAGGACGCTGAACGTTGGATCAACGATGAAGTCAATGAAACCTACAGTTAATATGAATCGTGTTGTACAACGGCACGAATAAATGAATGAATGAATCAATCAATCATTCAATCAATCAATCAATCAATCAATCAATGTATATATCAAACTAACTGTCAATCAGTCACTCAATCACTCAGTCACCTAAGTCATTCAAAGAAATAAATAAATCAATTCCTAAAATGTCACAAAATGAGCAGCTAGCAGACACCAAAACAAAATTGGTTTAAGGGTCGAGCTGACCATCTAGAATTGATCAGTGATTCGCAGACCAACAACTCGTGGATGACAAGGGGAGTGTAATGTAAACTGGAAATTTAAAGAGTTGAAGCATCTCTTACCAATCTGTGATTCAGCCACTAAGGTGTTGTTGCGATCACAAAGAGGTGAAATTGGTAGGCCGAGAACTGCTTCTCTATCACCCTAAAATTACGATAAATAAAAAAATAAACAAATATATAGATTAAATAAATTTATTGAACAAATTCAAGGGATTATCGTTAAGATGATTATCATGATTATTAGGGTTATAGAGCCCTGTATCACCAACTATCCATCATATAGAGGCTAGAAATCAGAGTTCAGAAAGCCGAGTTCTTAAGGCTCTCAACACATCCACCGGTAGAAATTGGTTGACAGTTTAGCAGCCCAGTGTCTTATGTGGACCAGATGAATAAGATTATGCCTTGTCTCTCCGTGGACACTTCAAAAAATAACGTGGAGTGTTAAATGGTTTCGCAACATAGGGCTTTGCGGGGCTTTGCCCTTCTGAACATCAGAACTAAATATGCCAGCAGCTGTAACAATAAACTAAATTTAACTTTGAAATAATGCGAATACTCAAGAAATATTTTGTTCGCAAGAATAAAATGGTTGGCGCGTTATCCTCAAAATTCGTGCGCACGCAGCTTAGAAAGAACAATGGGTTCTAGAGAAGAAGCTGGGTGCCATCCAGCAAGAGAATCATGCGAATTCCATATTCTGTGCATATCACCAACGTAGAAATACACAGGTGCACGAGACAGACCTCTGCTTTGGAGCTGATTGAAACAAGGAGACTCCGAATGTTTGGGAACTTCGCACAGTGCTGTGGCAGGCAAGACCATGTTTGGGCGCTCCGAGCACCCCTTCCCGAGGACCTGGAAGAGACCAGTCGGACGACGAAGGCACACATAAACCCGGAAGATGGAGGAGGATCTGCACCCATTTAACTTTGAGCTACAAAAAGCCTTGAGACAAGACGGTATGATTGGCAAAGAGTCTTGGAAATGGCAATGCTCCTGAGAAGGAAATGCCACTGATGATCATGACGATGATGATAATGATGATGATGACGATGATGATCTATCGTCACACTGATAATGCTTACCATAATTATATATTAGATTTAAATAGATCAGATCAGAATAGAATATATAACAGAATATGTTAGATTAGACCAGACCAGACTATATCAGATCAGATCAGATTAAATTAATTTAGTAACCTGTCTGAAGAACTCTTCCAGAAGGAGTTCCGTCCATCGATGATGGAGGTTCCAGTTTTTGGCAGGATGACTAATATCTGCGCAGTGGACAAGAAGAGCCAGGACCTGCGACTTCTCCATGCTGCATCAGCCATCATCATTATCAGCGGCAGCAGCAGCAACAACATCATCATCATCAACAATATCACCACCACCAGCAACATCAGCAGCAGCATTATCAATATCATCACCATCACTATCATCCCCATCATCATCATCATCATCATCATCATCATCTCATCATAATCTTTGTTACCTTGGGTAAATAATAATAATAATAATAATAATAATAATAATAATAATAACAATAATGCTAATAATAATAATAATAATAACAATAACAATAATGCTAATGCTAATAATAATAATAATAATAATAATAATAATAATAATAATATAATGCTAATGCTAATAATAATAATAATATTTATTATTATTATTATTATTATTATTATTATTATTATTATTATTATTATTATTATTAGCATTAGCATTAGCATTAGCATTATATTATTATTATTATTATATTATTATTATTATTATTATTATTTATTATTATTATTATAATAATAATAATAATAATTATTATTATTATTATTATTATTATTGTTATTGTTCTTATTATTATTGTTATGCATTTTTATAATTATAATTTGCCATGCGTGAACTTGACGAGATGTAGCCGTTTCAGATAATTTATCGTTTTCTCCCGACACTTTTTTAATCCTGAGGGATCAAATATACCTCGGGGAAAAGGTAACAATAATAATAACAGCAAAAACAATTGTCAATGACCTTAAGGTAGTTGTTAATGATCAGGGTTCGAACCGTCGACTTCCCCGATTCGTAGCGTTGCGTTTACTTGAGTAAAGACAGTCTATGATTTTGGATATCAAAATTTAACGCAGTTCAACCGCACCAGTATTTTAATCGTCACACTTTCTAAATGCACACAAAATAATAGCACTGACATTTGCAACTGAAACTTTCAGTTTAACGCACGACAATCTTCTTCGCGCTCTCTTCTAACAGCACAACAGTAATCGTTTTTTATAGACTGTTTCTCACAGTCAGCAGACAAGCATAGACATTGCGTCTCGCTAATTGCGCAGTCTTGGAATTTTCCAAAAACCCGCTGACTCAGCACAACGTAGGAGCGTTGTTTCCAGCGCGAGCGCTCACGTGATAAAATACAAGCCCTCAAGAAACACTGCGGACATCAGCCCGCTTGCACACAGGGCGCCTCTAGCCGATCAGACCACCCCACCAAGTGTCGAAGCGTGCTAGCCAGCACGTGATCCGCACGCGCACAAGCAAATTAATAACCGATAACTCACAAAAAATTTCCTATGCAAACGCTCGCTTAAAACTTGCTGACTAAGCGGCGCAAAATTACGTTCACAACAATATTAAAATTAATATCAATATTAATGATAATAATCATCCACATCGCCTTCAAAGCAGACACTAACACAGTTTAAGAACAAGGAAACAAGCACTCGACGAACGAAATATGAACCCAAAATACGCTGTATAAGCCTTTGCCTGGTTTACATTACGACCTCATTAGTAAATTTCGACTCATCTACACGTTTGGATTAAACCAGACAGCAGTCGGTGCCCCCGCTCAATAATGGCCGATACGACCCATGATCACGTGATCGTTATTACGGTCGGAAGCTGCTATTACTTCCTGTCGGTCGACGTAATACTCACTTGTCTGGAAGAAGGTTCTTCATCGACTTAATTTGCTGGAAATGGTTCGACATGTCGGTCGCCAGAACGAGTTCAATGACCAGCGACCGAAACTCCCTGTTAGCCGTCGAAGAACAACAAACGTCATGTGACTCATGTGTTTCGCTACAGCGCCCTCTACTAATGGTTGCTTACAGATGAACTTCTCCTTAATGAACTTGAGATGTAGGCCTACGTATGTATGTCTGTAGGCGTGTATTTTGGTGATTTATGGATCGCCTTTTAAGATGCAAAGCAATTCGATCTCTGCTATTTGATTTAGTACGCTGGGTCTGTAATTGTTGGGCAATTGCCTGCTGAAGGACCGAGGAACGAGAAATGGGCGCTCCCCCTACGTTCCATTAGGGACATTGATGCTTTACTTTTTACTTTTTCTTTAAGAACTTATAAAGGCGCCAAAGCATGGCTGTCTAACAGGTTTTAAAAGCCGCGCTTTATTGTGAGTCGAACAGATTCTTGAATCATCTCAGTCGTAGTCAAGTACGTAGGCCTATTCTTTCAGGCTCTAGCGAAGTGCGTCTTCGAGAGTTACTTAGAAAGCGTTAAAATACATTGCATTACACTACACCTCATGTCCTGAGGATGGAGGAGAACCGCAATCCAAAGAAAATCTTTAAATACAAACCGGACGGAAAGAGAGCAGTGGGAAGACCGAAAAGAAGATGGATAGATTGCCTTGAAGAGGATCTGAAAGGTGCCGGAGTTACTATCTATGGGAAAACGGAGGGCAGACGGAGAATGACCCTTGAGGAGATGGCCGGGAAACGAGATTTGTGGAGGGGTGTCATAGAGAAATCAACGACTGGATCCAGTCCAGAGATGATTACATGACATGACATGACACCTCATGACATTACATTACTTAAACTTACGTTATTAGCAATTATGCCACAGTTATAAGCATTTTTAAGCGCCTGCTCGGCAGGAAAATTATTTAACCGAGAGCGCCCAAACTTAGGCCAAAAGTAAGTTAATCTAGCGTCAAGTACTGTGATTTCGGAGAAGTGCGGTTTTGCTTAGATACGACAACTAGTTGATGATTTGTGTATTACAATAAGGGCGCTATAGAATTCTCCAGAATAGATTAGATCAAATCAGGTTGAAACTTCGATTATATATTACAGATTTTCTAGTACACTTCAGTATTTTTACCGACACAATATTTACCAAAATAACATTCGTATCCATACAACTTTTACCAAGACAGTTTTTTTACTCAAAGTTTTCTCCAGACAGTTAAACTGCGTTCACTGCACAACACTTCAAGCACCTGTACTCCTCTGGTTTCAGCCCGGAGAGGATGTTGAACTCTTCTTCTCGCAACAGACGGAATGCGGCGCTGGCATGGTAGTTTTCGAGTACAGCCCGGTCGTTATAGACGAGGGCCATTTCGGAACTGTAACACCAACACATCTAACGTAAGCTGAGGTCGTAAGGTCAGTCCAGGTAAGGTCAGATTAGCGCGAGGTAAGGTACGATAACGGAAAGTAAGATAAGGAAAAATTAATGCCAGAATGGATGACGGAAGGTGAGGTTAGATAAAGTGAGGTAAGATGCCGTAATTTAAAGTACGGTGAAGCAAATAAAAGTAAGTTAGGGTTAAGGTAACGCAGCGTTAAGCAAAAAATGGTAAGGTCGAGTAAAGTAAAGCCAGATGAGGTAAACTAAACTCAACTAAGGCAAGGTAATTTGCTTGTACTCCTATTTACCGCACCTCTGAGGGGTCCATAAATGGCGATATAAATTTTGTCCATATTGTTATGTATCGACCTATGTATATGTGTATGCATATATATAGGTACATAGGCCTGCATATCTGTATACATTCATATATACGTAGATGTAACTGTGTATATATATATATATAAATAATCATAATATTAAATGCACATATTCATCACCTCGTGTTAATGTGGAATGTGTTCGTTGTTCCCGTGTGTTCGTAATCGTGGACAAGTGATGACGTCAGCGTGGCAAATATTTCCAGATCAGTCATCCACAACTGAAAGCAATGCAGAAAATGCCACCAAACAAACTGACTGACAGACAGACAGACAGGCTCAGACAGACAGACAGACAAAGAAACAGAATGGTTGAGCGTCAGAATGGCAGACATACAAAAAGAAACACAAACAAAAAGAGATATGCCTACTTGTTTGTCCTTCAGTCTTTTTGTCTGTATGTCTGTATATCTGCCGTTCGGCAGACAGATAAAGGGACAAAAAACAGGATGACAGAATGACAGACATGCAAATGACATATAGAATGTCAGACAGACACACAGAAAAGACACAATGACAGAAAGGCAGAGAGATGGAGTGATAGACAGACAAACAGAGATGATGTCCTATCTCTCTGTCTGTCAGGTAGACAGATAGGACAGACATACAAACAGAGACAAAGAAACTGACAGGAGGAATAACTACCGCGAGGCCTGTTTGTGTCAGGATGACGTTAGTCGTTTGAGTGACGTCAGCAGCGTGCAGCAGATTGTGGTACGGATTACAGTACTTACGGTACCCTGCTTCCAACTTCGTCATGAAGTTCTCTAGAGTAATTTCGTTGATCTAAGAAAACCAGTAATAAATTAATCATTAATTGATTCATTGATGACTTTCTACCTGTCGTCCTGCAGGAAATGACTGGCAAACGACTGGAAACGAATGAGCTTAAGACGCCCAAGTGCGGATTGACCACCCGCTGACAATGTCGGTAAATTGGTATATTGGTCAGTATAGGTGTAAATGGGCGCCAGAAATGCGGTATTGCATTGCTTTCAATGCTTTGTAAGTGGTGTTCAGTCAGTCAGTCAGTCAGTCAGTCAGTCAGTCAGTCAGTCAGTCAGTCAGTCAGTCAGTCAGTCAGTCAGTTAGTCAGTCAATCAATCAGTCAGTCATTCAATCAGCCAGTCAGTCAATCAGTCAGTCAGCTAGTCAGTCAGTCAGTCAGTCAGCTAGTCAGTCAGTCAGCTAGTCAGTCAGTCAGTCAGTCAGTCAGTCAGTCAGTCAATCAGTCAGTCAGTCAATCACAGTCAGCTAATCAGTCAGTAAGTAATTAGACAAGTAAGTAAGTAAGTCAGTCAGTCAGCTAGTCAGTTAGTCAATCATTCAGTCAGTCAGTCAGTCAGTCAGCTAATCAGTTAGTAAGTAATTAGACAAGTAAGTAAGTCAGTCCGTCAGTCAATGAGTAAGATATGTAATGTAATGTAGTGGTCCAAAATGTTTTCCCCAGATGAAGTCAGTCATTTAGGCTGAAAAGGAGTTTCTAATCCTAGACGCTGTGCTTCCTATTTGTTTTACATTGCCTGCTGGGCAGATGACCTTGCCTTGAACTTGTTGATGAGGTCATGTCGGTGGAGCAATTCATGACAGATGTACTTGAGGGCATGACCGTCTCCAGCTTCGTTCAATGCAAAAACGTCGAATGACCAATCGTCCATTTTCTAATACACGCACCAAGACAGAGATGATGTAAGATTATCTAAGGTAAGGAATGTAATGCGAGTTAGAGTAAGCTAAAGCTAGGTAAGGTAAAGTGTAGTGTGATAAAGCTGGTTAAGACTAGCAAGGTGAGGTAAGGCAAAGTATGTAGAGGTAATGAAAGAAAAATAAAGTAAGGTTATATAAGGTAAGGTAAGGTAATGTAATTTTAGTTGAGGTAAGATTAGCTCAGAAAAGGTCAGGTAAGCTAATTTGAGGTTAGGTAAGCTAAGCTAAAGTGTGGAATGATAACAGTAAGACAAGGTAAAGTAAGGCTCATTAAGTAAGATATGGTCAGATCAGGTCGGTTACGTCTGATGATGTAAGCTGTGGTATGGTAAGCCTAAGGCAAGTTAAGGTAAGGTAAGGTAAAGTAAGGTAAGGTCAGGTAAGATTAGGCAAGGTAATGTGATTTACAGGGGAAGGCCATTCAAGGCAAAGTTTGTCAAATGTTGTCGCCGTCACCGCCACATGACATCGTTGTCGTTCTCCTTGTCGTCGTATTCACCACTTAGTGATAAAGTAGCGCAAACCTTAAGCAGAGCTTGAACGTCAGGGGGTGCATCATGATTAGTCAGACTAGACATTCGACGATAAATCCTATTGGAAAACAGACCAACTGCACTGTAAACAAAATATGATGAGACAATGGGTCATTCCTGAAGATATGTGGGTATGAGAAGCTGAGGTCAGATTATACTAAGTTTTGGACCGAAAGATTATATTATGTTAAACATGCCTGATATAATAAAACAACATATTCGACTTATACTTGAAGAATAATCTACATGTAGTTGATCGTTGCTGTACAGTATCAACGCGTTAACTCATAAACTTTCAATTACGAACTGATAGTCATCCAGGCTTCCCGTCGAGATGACTTTTGTTATCGTCGTTCGCTCTGTTGGAATGACAACAGCTATCCACGTTGCCCGACGATGATCCTCTTTATGAGAAGCAGAGGTGATTTTGGGAAGTGTAATGCAGCAGAGGACCATGCAGCGCAAATGTAAACACGGTGTTTTATCTGGCGCTCTGCTAAAATTACGAGCTCCTGGGGCTGAACTAAGAAACTGGGATCCACTGAATGTGGATGCAACGACAAATCCTCTTATAGAGATCTAGTGGAATATGCACATGTTTATTAGAACATTTTGTAGCGCCTTTCAAGGCACTTGCAAAGTCCCTGAACTGAAGGTAACGTGGATCAATTGGCGGCTCAAGCTTAGAAGTCTAAACAGTGAACATCACGATGGTCGCCTACTATTAGAATTACATTTACAGTTCCATTTACAATTACGGTCACATGTAGTTATAATCACAATCACAATTACTATTACGATACATTTACAGTTACAATTATGTTTAGCTACAGTAACAATTACAATTGCAATTATTATTTACGATTACACTTATTCTTACGCTTACATTCAAATTTGCATGCAAATATTTACATTTGCATTCCCATTTGCAATCACATTCACATTTACTCTTTCAATTACACTTAGATTTTCATTTCGAATGGGCAAATCAATTACTGATCAATTATTTAATTAAATTAACACTGGCGTTTCACATACTCGCACACTTACGATCTTACACTCAACATTTACACTTCGAACAGGCAGAAATTGATAAAACTAACTTATCGACCATGATACCCGCTCGGATGGCATTGGCGACGCTTCGAAACTTGAGCCTGTCCTCGCCGCGTCTTCCTCTCGTCTTCGAAGAGGTTCTCGTGAAGGTCATGGTCAGCCACTCGCGAACCTCACGTGGAACACTGTCCTGTTCCACTACACCCAACACATCGTCATCAGCCGCCGCGCCCCGTCGACTGGACACGTTTGTAATAAATACAGTGATACAACGTTGTAATCGTGTAATAATGGAATAATGTAAACTGTGATAATGTAATAATGTCACAATACCAAAATAATGTGAAAATGTAACATCATCATATAATATAATAATGCGAAAATGAAGTAATATCATAATGTTATAATATGATAACGTAACAGTGTAACAGTGTGGCAGTGTGATAAAGGCATATAAGAAATGGAATAATCCACAAGTATATCACAGTGTGATAATGTGGCTACTGCTGTATTGTGCAATAGAATAATTATATGATGAGATAATAATATAATAAATTAATAATGTGAAATTGTAATATATAATGTAATAATGTAACAATATGATATAGCGATCAAATAATAACGTGATAATAATGTAACAATGACTCGATGAACCTTGTAATATTTATTGAAGTCAGTAAGTACCACGACATTTATATAGCGCCTTCTAAACGCTGTCTAATGGCGCTCCTTGCTTAGCCGAATAATGTTATAGCATGCCATATATAATACGTAATACGCTGCATGTAAAGCGTAATATCTTCGTTTAGTTCTTTATGTAGCGCCTATATGTGGACATGAACCTGTTTTCAACGATGTAGATGTTTTCGGAAACACGTGCAGCGTAGTCGAGGTTGATGAGCAGCTCCTCCTTCGATGTCTTGTCCTTGTGGACCTTCTTCAGAAGGTGCTTCAGTCTGTAACGTAACGTTAACGAACATTTATGAAGCGCCATCTCAGGAAACAAGTATGCCAGGCGTGTTCAGAAGTCTGGTCTCCAGTTACTCGGAGACCAGAAGGTAAAAATGGAAACGGTAACGGTAAAGAAGAAAATTGTAAAGGTAAATAAAATAACGGTAAACCAACGACATCACACCTTGTCTAGCTTTATTTTACTTTACCTTATTGCTTTGCCTCTTTTTGCCTTACCTTATACTACCTTACTTCATCGTATCTTGTCTAACTTTACTTTACCTAATCCTATCTTGCATTACTTTACTTTATCTTCTGTCATCTTACCGTTATTGTTGGCATAATGTTATCGTTCTCAAAGGTAAGTGACGATAATTAGACTAATTCTGCTGTCTATTATTCTTATTCTTGTTCGTGCTGAATTTCCGGTCACCTGACTGAGCAGGCTCTGAGTGCTTCCGGTGAATCAGTCGGCGGAAGTGAATCGAGGCTTCCCAGGTCACCTTGCTCGTCGCCGCTGGTTCGAAGGGTCGAATCAACATCTAACTTTGACCCGGAACCGGAAACGAGCTGCATCGCGTTTTGTTGGCCGTCATGCGTCACTGATTCCGTTACATCACGACCCCGGTTGCTGGTGGTGGTGTCATCTCCGAAGAGATGGATCTGAAACGGCGGTCGCATCTTGTTGGTACCCGCCGACAGAGTGCGCTTCAGCACCGTCAAAGATCCTGCACCTTCAAAGAACATAACGTTGTCGTCGTCGTCGTAGTAGTAGTAGCAGCAGCAGCAGCAGTAGTAGTAGTAGTAGTAGTAGCAGCAGCAGCAGCAGCAGCAGCAGTAGTAGTGGTAGTAGTGGTAGTAGTTGTAGTAGTAATGTATACTATAATAATAATAATTATAACAACAATTGTGAACACTGTTGTTATCTGAGTTAGATCGTCATCATTATACTACATTATTAGCATTTAATATCCTCGTCATCATTATTACTGATGAAGCGAAAGTCGGTTATTGATCATCTAAAGAAATGGACCAAAATTCGGCCACCACGATGTTATTGCACTCTATGACTCCGAGTATCGCTTGACAAGTAAGACCGGATTCTGGCCTAAGAGATGACAGGTGCATTACTTAACAGCAAGGCGACCGATACGTGCAGAAGTAAATTCTGGATCTTTCTCTCTTCGTCTTCGAGTTTTACATCCATAGCCTATACTGCATACTTTTGGCGCATGGCATCCGTTAGTCTGTCTGCATATGCATCTTCCGATCCCTCAGGTGTCCTTCAGATATTAAATTCATCTGCTAATTAGCCATCCACAAGACATGCTGATTATAATCAGGCATGACCAGATAAATTTAATCTTAACACGGTCTTACTAAAATCAAGTGGTGCTGACCAACCTCCTAATTTTTCCAGACTAAGTCTCACAGAAATTGTGGACGCCGGGTATCATATTTGATGACTTGTATCTGGAGTTTCAGAAGGTCTTTGATAAGGTTCCATACCGGCGTTTGCTGGAAAAGATTAAGGCTCGTGGAATTCGAGGAAGTTGGTTTAAATGAATCACAAATTGGCTTAGTGAGATTTGTGATCCAAGAACTGGCATCTAGTTGGGAGAGATATGTTCAGTGTCTCCCACTCTGTTATATACTGGGTTCTCTAAGGTTTATAAATTTTTAAAATTACCTTGAGCTAACTATTCAAAGCGAAATTCTGATCTAGTCGCAGAATTGGGATAATAGGCCTTTACAGGCTGTAGTCCTCCCACTCATGCCATCCCACAAGGTGGTATGTTACTAAATTGCAATACTAATAATGACCAGCAAAACAGGATCTGAGTGAAGCCTGCATGTCTAACTAACATCACTATCATCAAAACTTAGCCTTATTGTCAATACTGCTATCGTTGTCGTTATCGTTATTGTTGTTGTTGTTATTATTATTATTATTATTATTATTATTATGAGATTATCATTATCTATCAAGAGAGCAAGAAGCAGAAGTAAGCGCATGAAAACGGGAAGCGCTGTTGCCGAAGTATATTATGATGTGTAAACCGGCCACTGTCATTACTTTATACAGAAAGGGAGAGGGAGGGAGAGAGGGGGAGAGAGAGGAAGGACAGGGAGAGGCAAGGGCGTAGGGAGGGCAAGAAGGCAGAGTAACGAGAGAGATGAAGAGGGAGGCAGAGAGGAAAGAAGGGATGGAGGCAGAGAGGAGAGAAAAAGGAAAAAAGGAAGAGAGGGATGGAGGGAGAATGGGAGAAAGCGAGGAAGGGAAGCGAGACAGAGTTAGGGAGGGAGGCAGCAGGGAGAGATGGGGAGGAAGGGCAGGCAGCATGGCAGGAGAGGGAGGCAAGAAGGGTGGGAAGAAAGGCAGGAAGAGACAGAGAGAAAGGGAAGGAGGGAGCAAGGGACACTGGTAGGGAAGAGTAGCAAATGGGGAGCAACAAGAATACTTCTCTAGAATAGATATTGAGTCAAACTAGCGCACAGATGAGCTGGGCGGAAGAGTCTAGATTATTATTATTATTACATTATTATTATTATTATTATTATTATTATTATTATTATTATTATTATTATTATTATTATTATTATTATTATTATTATTATTATTATTATTATTATTAACAGCATCCATCATCATCTTTTTCTTCACATCATATACACTAACGTCATCACAACAACAAAAACAACTTAATCACCAGATTTTATTTGTTGTTATTGTAACATAGTTCGCTGTCATCATCATCGTCATCAGTTTGACCACCATAATTGTCGTTCTTGTCAAGATCATTGTTAATTGCGCTCATTTTAAATGTCTGTTTAATAATAATTATTATTATAAAATCAGTTTTCGGAAATTCCTTACGTGGAAGGACTCTCGTTTTGACATGACGGGATTCTGAAATGTCTTCGACGCTGTTAGCAACTAAACAACAAAGAATTATAGAATTATTATTATTATTATTAAGAGAATAATTACATGACGTTTGTTATCATTAATAATATAAAAAGAAAAATAATAGGAAGCTCAGTGAATCGCATGATTATGTATCTAAAACACAGCAAAAGCCGCTGAGAATAATGAAAAACAGTTACATCATCATCGTTGTTGTCGTCTAGCAAATTCATCATAAACAAAAGCAAAGCAAAATAATCTTCAACAACAACATCATCATCATCCTCAATAACAACAACAACAACTGCACCATAATCATAATCATCATCCACAACAAAACATGGCGCTAACTGAGCGATTTGGGGATGTGGTCTATAATTGGGGGTATGAGTGGGTGCTAGAAGGCACGCTGATGGATGAGAACAACTACTGCCCTAAGTTTCTGATTTTGGCGAGGTTGACGGAAAACCTCTACGTTGAGCGAGTCTGCAACCACTTGCATTGCAGATTTCCATAAGACGAGTTGTACAATGGAAGTTTTTGAGTTATGGCGCTGGACGAAACCGAGATTGCTAGATTAGCAGTTATGTATTGTAATGATCTGGAAGCTGTGCGATAAATTGACGACGAATATGAGAAGCAGGTGAATACAATATCGTGATTTTAGGGCCTATATATATTGCGTTCGAAATAATTAAGGCAGGAATGATGAAGACAGACTACGAGTGTCTTCATCGTCGAGAATGAAGAACTCAGTGAGTCATCACAGCTCGCAGGTGTATAGTATATGCCACTTTCCAGGTATCTGATGTAGATTATCAGCACGGCTTCAACCTTATGAATGCAACGAAGGCAGAAATAAGTGATCGACTTCAGATTGACCAACTGGAATGTGTGATAAGAATCAAGACTCTTTTGAATTCTGGTGAAAAATCAATCGAGATCATGTGTACGCTCTTTTTCAATCGTGTGAGGACAAACGAGAGACACACTAATCTAAGTTCAACTTGTCTTCGGTCCCTTTGTTTTTATACAGCGTGATTTAGTCTTCTCGTTTATAGGTCTAATCGATGTGCAATTTTGCACGGACCAGAGCGAAGGTTCCAAATGTAACTACACATGCAATAGGTCAGTGCGCGCACAGCGCAAAAAAGAGGGAACATTGGCTAAGCTTCTGAGGAGCTTACACTTGCGTATGAACATGGGTCCTATCTTGACCTTTATCTTTACAGGTGATAGTATGATGATGAACCTAGATGTCTCAAATCCATTTGGATGAAGACGTTGGCTGATTACAGAGTAAGGCAGGGATATCTGTAGCACGTGAGAAATTAAATGAATCGTAAGCGACCACAGAGGGTCAGTCGCGTCCCGGCGTCCGCCCTCCTGCTCGCTGGGACATGTAGATAGCGGACTAGAACTTCATGCCAAACAATATGCTCGTCGAGGCCTACAACATACTCAACAGAGCGAACTGGTCGAGAGGGCTACGCGTCACCCTTGGGGCTTTGACCGCTTCATCCGATTTCCTCCCTCTGTCAGATGCGCGTCGTTCAGCGTCAAACAACTGGTGCACACGCTCTGATGACCTCTCTGAAGATCCACGAACACCAAGCAGCAAGTCCCGGGCATCCAGATCCCCGAACAGGCGCTCAGACAGGGTGCGGTTGAACCGCTCTACGATGCCCTGTCGGCGGTGGTTCACTGGCTGGCCCCGCCGCTCCTGCACTTTTTGTCTGGCAAAGAAGTTGCGGGACAGTGCCCATAAATTCGCGCCAAGGGTCGGAGGGCAGAAGATTTGGCCGCTTGTTTTGCTAAGCTCCAGCGCTTCAGCGACTTCACACGCCCTCTTGTCCGTCAGAGGCTCGGCGTCTTTGTACCGAGAGGCTACATCGACAGGGGTGAGGGCCTACTTGTACTTTCGGCGGTCAAACGATGTAGGAAGGATTAATTTGCTTGAGACCCAGTCTTGCGTGCCTCTTAATAATATTGCCTTGTGGTCAAGTTAATTGCCCAGCCTAATGTTGCTTTTAATAAAATTGCATTCGGAGCATGGTTAATTGCCATCGTTTGCCCTTAATATTGCCCTGTATTGCCACCATCTGTTTTCTCTTCGGATCTAATACCTCATCGCAATTTCTCTTACTCAGCATTCACCGCCATTCCGGTGCCTTAAATCGGTCATTCTCTCACCCACCCTCCGTCTGTTGTTGTCATTTTTATAGCGCCATTTATCTCGACGTGTCCTATGAATTTGCAATTCCATTTCATCGGGTCGCTCTCAATTAATTAGAGGAGCAAGGCGCGAGCTCGTTTTTATAGCGCTATATCTCACACGAATCTTGAAGCGCCCTGTGTGTTTTAGGCACCTAAAACTTGGGCGAGGATTGGGTTAGCGCCGTCCGCGCGTCCGCGAAATCTCTTTAGAACTCCTTTGAGGCTCGTAAATCCTCAGAACAGTCCGCAACACGTACAAGAAAAGATGCGAGGCCACCCCACAGTACCTCGCTGATACAGCGCAGGATGGTGAAACGGGTAAGCTACATCGGGCGACGTAAGATTTATCATCACTGTCATTATCATCATCATCATCATTGACAATAGCATAAACATCATCATCGTCTTCTTCTTCTTCCTCATCATCATTGTGAATTGTGCCTTGCGCACTTCGTTGATCTGTGTGCAGCCAGGTAATGTGTTGGCCGCTCCCTTAAGTTGGGAGTAGGTAGCTTGGCCTTCTCAGACTTTCTTTTCCATTGCTAAACTTCGTAGATTTATTTATTTTGATTGGCAGCAATTCTTAAGACACTTCATTCTATCGAGAAGTTTTCTCAGTAGTTTTATTGTAAGAAATCAACTCAAATACTCCGTTGAAACTACGTCCGGCACACAACGACCAACAAACAGCTGCCTAGGCCTAACTGTTACTCTGCCTAGACACAGACTATTGACTACTCGCTAACTAATCACACTTAACTAGTCTGAATGCACATCTTCATATGTATGCACCCTTTACACCAGAGCATCACGCTTTATTGATGATACTGATGACAAATCTTACGCCGCCCGGTGTATATTTGAGTGCGACTCAACTAATCTACATAAGTAACAAAAAAATCGCATAACATACAGAAGCAATCGCACCGCTTCGGCGTGCGGTTAGGCCTTGGGCACTACACGCGACAATCATTAGCAACATCGTCTGTTTTATCGATCCCAAGTCAAGAGTGATATATTTCACAAGTGCTGTGCAGTTACACGAGATGCAAAGGGCACCTAGATGGACAAATATCCAGATTAATCACGGCCGCATATTAAAGCAGAAACAAATGAGATGACTAAAAACGCAACAATATAACTGGCTGTCGCGATCGATCATAACTTTGCAGGGCGGGGTGACTGCACCCCCTCAGTTCTACGCCCAAAGCCACTGCATCTTCTACTCTCTACGTATAATTATAATGGCTGTTCCGTACCATCTCTGCCCATTGTATCCGTTCTTTCCACTGAAGGTGCAGGATTCCTTTAAAATTGCAACACTGCAAAGCTCTGCCTCTTCCTCGATCCGAGGATGGGTAATGCCCTGAGGATGGCCTTTCCTCAGAACATGATTAGTTCCTTAACCGGCAAAAGTCACAGCTTTTCTGTCTTCTTTAGTGTGGACTTTCTTTGCACCACCACTCTACATCTCGTAACCCTGGAACTCACGCCGATGGTCGGAGACAATAGTCGTTCTCTTAGTTTTTCTGACTGATTGAAATAGAATGATTGAAAAATTTATTGACATAAGTGCACCAACATACATGAAAGTGTAACTTAAAATACAATAGCATATGCGCACTGCTGGTGCAGGTCAATGGGTCAACCGAAAGGGTCAGACAGACCCGCTTAAAACTCGGCTGCCCATTTATAATGTTAACATATGGCGATAATACAAACATGATAACTTAGACATATTCGTAATCGTAATCGTAATCTCGAGATTTCTACAGCGTCCAACGAAAGCTAAGTCGCGGGAGCCAGCTTATTCACAGGCGCTCAGTCAAAACAAAATCGCTAGGCAAAAGGGTTCGGTTCCAGGTATGACATATGACAACTGTGCAAAGATTAAATGGAACAGAGAAGTTGTATGACAAATCTCGACTTTTCCCCCTATTCACATGTTCATCGGATGCCGTATCTTCCGAATATTATAGGTATCTCGTTCCATTTGTCCGTCTAGGACTAACGGCCTCACACGCTTACCCTATCTGTCATACAATACAGCCTCCTTAACTGGTTAAGTTTTTGTACCTTCGCTTGTGTCGGCCGTACCCTATCGACACAGTTAATAAATTCTGCTTCAAAAGATACTGATAGGATATCTCTAAAACAGTAAATGTTTCCCCCTCTCTCTATAACGTTTGCACGCAGACCTTCGTCCCGAAAAGCGAGGTGACCCGTTCTCGCAGGTCAGTCAGTTCTCTGGGCTGTTTTACGATATGCAAATGTGGAATTCGGTAGTGACTCGTCTGATCTGGTGTCTGGGTAACTCTACCCGTAATCTGCCCTCATCGTTTATTCTTCTTGTATGTTTATCTATGTATCTACCTACGTATCTACCTACCTCAGTCAATGTCTCTGTATGTCTGTTTTCCTGTCTTTCTCATTAGGAGTCTACAACCATACAGTCCATTATGTCATGTGTTCTTTCAGAAGAGACTAGGGTAACCAGAACGGATCTCCTCATGTACGTAATCTGTCTTAATCTACTTGGTCACTTTTTGGGTGGTGGCTGTTGTAGTCTTCATCATGGAATACAACCAGTCTGAATTCAGACAAGAGATATTGCGGGCGTGTCTTTCCCCGAGTTTCACACAACCTCTAAACTTCTCGCTATCTAGAATCAGTCCATCTCGCTACCTCGCAACAAGATTGGTCCAAATCCTGAAATCGGATCCGTTGAACTGATTCCTGAATCGGACACTGTTACTTTTCCGGGAGCGCTCTGGCCAGTTTGGTTTTGTCTCTTTGGTACTTGGACCCAACTCATTTCCATAACGGCGCCGGTGGGGTAAATTTCTGTAGATTTACCCCGTTGTCTCACACAGACCTACGCAATAGCTTCCCACAATAGGGACTCGGACTGTCTGGCCGGCCACGTGACTTTGGGGCAGACTCTTTCTGAGTGTTACAAAAGTGTCATATCGTTCACCGAGTTGTTCAAAAAGTCTTATCTATGAGAACTCAGTCCGTCTCGCGTCCTTGAAACCGAATGGGCCCGAACTCTGAAATCGGATCAGTTTTTCAGTTTCTAAATTGGAAATCAACGATTGGCTTGCGAGTATTTTGCCTGGAAACGTACACAATCAGTCTGTGGCTTACCAATGTGTGGAGAGACTTGTCTCTCAAACGGCACCTATGAGATAACCTTCACTTGTTCCATAGCATAACGCCTCTTTTTTTCACAGACCTGTGTTTTGCTTACAGATATATTACGAACGTATCATTCTTGAGTTTCGCACAATCTTTTGTCTTCTCGCTGTTGAGAATCAGTCTGTCTCGAAAATCTCGCAACAGGAGGGTCTGCACCTTGAAATCGAATCATTTGATATGGTGATAGTGGCAATATTTCAAAGATTCTAATCTAGGGTTTCTACGTTTGAAATAGGTACAAGTTAGATATTAAACGAATGCTTATAAAGAGCGAGAGTTCTATTCTTGGGTTTTGCCCATCTCTATTGTGATGCACAATAATACGTTCTGTAATGTTAAATCAGATTAATGCGTTCAAGGCTTGAGCTTTAATTAACAAAGCATATTTCTACCCACCTGAGCAAAAACCAGCTAAGAAAAATCACCAAATCCAGTAAAATTGAAGCCTCTGTCGCTAAATGGATCTCAACTGATTTTGCCCAAAGTGCTGCGACATCGGAAAGCGCTTTTGCTTAGAAGTGACTACCGATTGATGCCCTGTGCGTTAGAAATACGGCGCTGGAGAAGTTTCAAGATTAGATTAGGTCAGTATGATATTTTAAATGATCTTTTTAGGTGTCCACACCGGTCAGTTGAAATCAAAGTTTATGATGACTACATGTGGTTTAAAAGCCTTCCATGATTGACAAAATATTTACGCGGTATGCATAGTCGCTTGAAAGCGATTCACAAAAAGCCTTATAAACGCAACCTTGACTTCGAATGATAAAATCCGATCACATCCAGTGCGGTTGCCTCTGCCTCGGGTAAAGTCGTCACGTGCACGCCTTAAGCAGTTGATGTATAGGTGAACCGCGCGGATAAAGACACCGCGAGGATGAGCAATGACGTCAATAAATCTGATGAGTACGGCGACTCCGAAGGGCTACGTGTTTCGTAAGACGGTGGCTCTGAAAGGTACATGATGAATTAAAAATTGTATGCGTGTCGGCATGTATCTGAACGCTTATATATTGTCTGAAACCCTGTTTACAAAATGTTAATGGCATTATTCAGCAATGTTGAGGCTTTTGTTCTCAGGTGCATTGATTTGTCTTCGGAAAGATTCTATGTGTTTGTCTGTCTGTCTGTCTGTGCGTTGTTGTATGTCTGTCCCTCCGTCTGTTTATCTATCTAAGTCTATCTATCTAGCGATCGATCGATCGACCTATCTGTCTGTCTGTCTGTCTGTCTGTCTATCTATGTATCTATCTACGTATCTACCTACCTCAGTCAATGTCTCTGTATGTCTGTTTTCCTGTCTTTCTCATTTGGGGTCTACAAGCATACAGTCCATTCATAGCACGTATTCTTTCAGAAGAGACTAGGGTAACCAGAACTGATCTCCTCATGTACATAATCTGCCCAATTATAAACACAATCACTGCGGCCTATTGCAGACATTATTGTGGTCTTTTGAATCAAAACTGTGCGGCTACAGGCTACAGTGAATGTGTTTTGACGCCAACAAGTTTATGCCTGCGAGCCTTCTAGACGCACAAGTATCTGCTCTTGTATGAGTGATTTTAAGTCAAAAAAGGAGAAGCGGTGCACTTCAGTCAGGTAAAGTACATACGTTACTGGTATATAAATCTTCATCCACTCCTGGTTTCAACTTGCGATTCGAAGATGCAGGAAATACAGTCAGATACGGTATCGTGAGACTTACAAGATGACAAGGCTCCCCGGCATAAACTTTTTGGCGTCAAAATACATTCACTGTAGCCTGTAACCAGACAGTTTTGATACAAAAGGCCACAATAATGACTACGATAGGCCACAGTGATTATGTTTATTATTGGACAGACAGATAGTGATGCAGACCAACATACAAGCTGACAGACAGTGATGCAGGCAGTTAGACAAGCAGTCAGGCACGCCAACGTACAGACAGCCAGTAATACATGCAGACAGTCATAGAGACGTACATGGTCTGGTATATATGTCGATAGACGGATATACAGACGGACAGAGGGACTTCGGAAAGACACAAACAAACAAGCAAACAGACAAACAGAAGCATCTAAAAGCAGACGAAGACTTAATGATCACGTGCCGGTTCGGTTTTCAGTACCGGATATTAAACGAGCCATCTTCCGCAGCCAACAGGTAAAACAAAATGTCACATGTACACACATAGATTGCATATATTCTATATATATATATATATACATATATACATATATACACATATATATTAAATAGATATACATATATATGTGCATATGTGCAAGAACGGAAAATCCGATCCTTTCCATAACAAAAGCATATAATGTATAAAATTATTGTATATCCGATATATGAAAAATTGTATATACTATTAGCACCTATACATCAATTAGGTGAATTCACGTATATCAAATGTTTCATGTATTTATGTAGGAAATGCAAACGTTTATCATCATCGTCAGCAACAACAACATCATAGTCATCATCAACAACAACATCATCGTCATCATCAACAACAACATCGTCATCATCATCGTCTGTTCCTCACGTCAAACGTTTGACGGTGATATATATGAATAAATGATCTTCTTTTTTGAGTTATCTGTAAGCTCTTATGCTTTTCTCCTCGTTATTCGAAGTCATGTTTGGTCTTCGTTCATACAACCTATACTCCGCAGTCCACTTGGTCTTCCTTTGTTTCTTCCTTTGTAATTGTAATAGTAATTTGAAATTTGTATAGCGCCTCTCCAAGATAAATTCACCAGAGACGCTCTCTGCGTTAACGATGTTAAATGTCATTTAGAACGGAACATTCATCTGTTAGTAAACATTGCACAGATGGCTAGAAGAGTCACCAGTGGCAAGCACGAGCACACACGCAAAGCCCAACCAACAGGTTCCCAACTAGAGTAAAATGATGACAACATGTTCAGAGTTTCTGAAACACGCTGCGTCGAGTATGAGGAAACGAGAATGCAGATGTAATTTCTCTGCAAACGTTCAGTAATCAAGTAACGCACTTTGCGATCTGACTTTTAATCTAATCTGATCTAAACATCGTTCCAACTCGATCAATCTCATACAATCGCTTCTGTAGCGCCATGCTACTAAGAGATAGTAATCGATGGGTCTACGAACTGGTCAGACCTTCACAGATATATATGTATACAGAGAGATAAGAAGAGGGCAGAAAGTTATTTCGCAGAAATGTGTAAAAACCAATACATTAGTACATAATAGATGTTTACTCATATACATGTGTGTATAGATGTGAATAAGATATGTAATAATTCATATTACACTGTAAGTAAGTAAGTAAATAAGTATATTCTTTATTAACCAATAGCTCTATAGCTAATCGCATATCGGTGTACAAGTACAGTATTTAGCCTAAGAATACAAGAAAACACTTCTCAGGCATGTAACATCCTAATAATAAAAGATTTACGCGGGAGGAATAATGCGGTTATGGGCGCGGGGCCGTAGGGATAATAGGGGGTTTTAGCTGGCGGGAGTAGTTGTTGCAAGACATGGTTTGGGTTGTTCAAGATTGCATTAAAGAGACGAGCATACAGAGTTCATCGAGTCTCCACATCAAAACCTGCAGCCGATCCCTAACCTGCGCTCCAGTATAGCCCCACCTAGCGAGAGAGGCGTAGGGCATCCTGCCCAGTATTGTGGCTCGGACAACGTCGTAGAGCCGAGGGCCAGTGAGGCCGTGTGCAACATGAATTCGTGTGGCGTTCAAAGACTGGCGAGCCTGACTATGAATCCGATCAATATGAGAATCAAAACTTAGCATACTTGATAGGGTAACATCCGATACTGTCATCTCTGGTATCCTGGTTAAACCATGTTTAATCACATTAGGTAAAATTATTTGCTGATTTCTCATTCTTGGCCGGTGAATTATCATTTCACATATCTTTTTATGGTTAAGTTTTAAGTTACACGTAGCTGCCCAAATGGTAACATGATCCAGGTCAGCCTAGACCATCAAGCTATTGCAGGAAGGTATAAGAAAGTAACTGTCATCAGCGTGTTTAGTTAACCTACTGTTGGGTGCAAAGGGCTTAAACTTGGATATAGTAATTAAGAAGTTCACTGGTCCCAAACACGAACCCTGAACAATATTGGAATTCATTCCATCTGGAACATGGTACAATGTTGTTGGTTGGTTAGGTAGGAAATTGTCCAATTATAAATGTAATCAGGAATACCAAGATCAGCAAGTTTATCAGCGAGATAGGCATGTCTTACTCTATCAAAGGCCTTCGAGAAGTCAAGAGATATCAGATGGACATATTGGAAAGAAACAAAGCAGTTCAGACAGATGGTGAGTTAGAGAAACAAGAGCAACAGAGGTGGAACCAGTAGGTCGGAATGCAAGCTGGTCACCGAAGTCATGATTCAGAGGGCGTTGAGTAAGAATGGGATGGAAGAATTTTCGAACAATAAGTTTTTCAAGTAGTCGAGAGAGAATTGATGTCATAGATATTGGACGAAAATCATTTGGGAACAGAGGTGATGACGCTATTTTTCCACTGAGGTGGAGCATAGGATCTAAGGATGGATTGGTTAAGGAGCAAAGTGAGGGGTTTAACCAGGATGGGTGCCGATATAAGATATAAGATGGACATATCAGCCTTATAAGTGTTGTTTGTTTTTATATATAGGCTCACATGTACACACAAATATATGATTATTGTATACACTTAGACATAGATATTAAATGATAATGCATTGTATTTATAGATGTCCAGCGTTATATACATAAAAAATATTTCATACGTTACTGAAATCTGATAAATGCACTGGGAGCTCGTGGTGGTGTAATTATTTATGTATGTATGTATACGTATATTACCATTATTATCATAACTGTGGTCGTCGTCTTCTTGTGGCTCAGCACTTGTGCTGCAGCATAAATAAAGTCTATTACATGAAACTCGTCTCAGCTTTCCTCCATCCGTCCGTCCATCCGTCCGCCCTCTGGTACGTCTGTGTCTGTGTCGACGATCTTTCGTAGCTGTCAGTGATCGGTCTTCAACAGGCGAGTTGCCCGAAAAGTAGCGTATCGTAAACTCGAGTAAAGACACACAGCCCTCGATTTTTTGAAATTATAATTAAACGTTCATAACAACAGTACTTGAATCATCACAGTTTCTAAACGACGAATCTATCATCGACATTTGTAAGTCAAACTTTCAACTTTGCGAACGACAGACCAGTGCTACAAATCTTCGCGCTGTCTTAACAACGCATTTGCATCCGCTTATATAGGCCCTTTCCCGCCAGTACAGCAGATCAGTAAAACTGGCTTAGACCGGCCTACCGATATTGCGCAATCACGGAATTTCATTATATATGAGCATCGTTTTCCGTTGGAGCGCGAGCGCGACAAAATGTGCGTCTGCCAGAATCACTGCTGACGTCAGCCCACCTGCCCGCAGGGCGCCACCATCCAATTATACCTCCCCACCACATGTTCAGTGCCTGCCAACCAGCACGTGATCCGTGCATATTCGGCCAAATCAAGAACCTTTTGACTTAAACGTTCGCTCAAAACTTGCTGGCTAAGCAGCGCAATATTAAGTTATTAGTCTGCCTTTAGTCGGTTCTTTAATCCGTCCATCCGTCCATCTTTCCTTCCGCTTTTCATCCGTCCGTTGTTATCCGTCCGTTCTTATGTTTACTTCTCCCTGATCGTCCATCCATGCACCTGTGTCCCTCTATGCATCGCTACTGCCCCTTACGTCTACATTTCATTCAGTGTTCGTTCGTTCTTCTACTTATCTCTATATCTCTGCATCCGTTCGTCTGTCTACTTCTGTCTCTGTTTCTGTTTCTGTCTCTCTCTCTGCCCGTCCGTCTGTAGTTGTAAATTTATATAGCTTCAATAGAACTAATCAGAGTCGATCCCGACCTGACAAGACAGAACCACGATCGAATAGCATGGCTTTCAAGCGCTTACGGAAAAGAACAGAACAAGACCAAGAAAGATGGACCAATGAGAGCAAAACTTATGTTAGACTCTGGAAGTTCGGGCCGTGGAACAACTAAGTCACCTTGTGTATCAGAGGGAAGAAATCGGCGGCGATCTGGGAATGGAAGCTCCTTCAGATGAGACAAAGCACGGCTTGCAAGACAATTGCGTATACGCATTAAGACCTTAAACTGTGTATCTTTCTCCCTCTATTCGTACAAACATCCGTGTATTGTTCTTTCTTTCCGTCCGTCATTCAGTTCGTCTCTTTTCCTCTATCTTTCCTCTGGTCCGCCTACTTCTAACTCTCTCTTTGGTCAGTCCGCTTGTACTTCCGTCTCTGTACCTCTCTCTGAATCCGTCCGTTTCTCTTCCTCTATCCGTCTGTCCGTTCTTTCGTTCGTCCGTACGTCTCTCTGTCCGTCCGTCCGTCTCTCTCTGTCCGTCCGTCCATCTCTCTCTGTCCGTCCGTCCGTCTTTCTCTGTCCTTCCGTCCGTCTCTCTGTTCGTCCGTCCGTCTCTCTCTGTCCGTCCGTCCGTCTCTCTCTGTCCGTCCGTCCGTCTTTCTCTGTCCTTCCGTCCGTCTCTCTGTTCGTCCGTCCGTCTCTCTCTGTCCGTCCGTCCGTCTCTCTCTGTCCGTCCGTCCGTCTTTCTCTGTCCTTCCGTCCGTCTCTCTGTCCGTCCGTCCGTCTCTCTCTGTCCGTTCGTCCATCCGTCCGCTGCTTCTCCCTCGTCTTTTAATATAATTGCACCCCGTCAAATGAGTCCGACATCCGCAGTCGCCCTTCACTCACTCCCCCCTTCGCGCTCCTTCCACCCACCGCACCGCAGTTTCACTCTCATCTCCCTTGGGGGCAGGATTATCACGGAATGACGATATTATTGACGCGCGTCATTGTAAACCGGAAGACATCAGACGAACCGGAAGCAAATGGAATTATGGTTAGTCGATGGAGGAGGATTATGCGCATGCGTTTCAACTGCATCGATCGACATAGTCTCGGCACTTTACCAATAAGCACCTCCATCTTATTGCATACACATATATTAAAATACATGTGTATGTATATGTCTACTTACGTGTGCATGTATATATTACGTATGTATTGATGTGTGTTTATGCATACATGTGTATATATTTGTGTGCTTAAATATTGTAGGAAACGTGTTGTATTTAGGAGCGATGTGCGTGTGAAGGGGTGTGTGTGGGTGTGTGTGTCTGGGTGTGTGTGTGTGTGTGTAAAATATGATTCTATGACAATTCGGCACAATACAAATCGGCACAGGGACAAATCGTACAAGGAGGCTGCACAGCTTACTGATGGCTGGCCCAGTGCACGTTACAAGAATGTTTGTATATGTTGTCAATACTATAGAACTATTACAGCGCTAACTGCCCTTACAGATATTTCTATAAATTTACGATCGTTGTGCACAGCGTTTTCGACCTATCTATAACCTTTCTCGTAGTGAACAATTCAGTTCAGTTTCTTCACTGAGTTTCTTCACTAAGACACTGAAAGGTAACTATCGCAGGTCTCTCTTATACTATTGTATCTTTCTATCGTGTAAAATGCCTCTATAATTCATGCAGTCAGAGATAGGTTAAGATTTATTTGTACATACTGGATACGTGTAGCAATGCGAAAGGAAAACTGCACAGATAGAAATCTGGAGATGTAGTGATCGTTCGTGTAAAAGTCGCCGTCACACGGCCAATGGAAATTTCACCAACGACCCTTCGAAGCATTCTCTCGCAGCATCTAATTTAACTTGAAGCAACTTCAAAGATTCTTTGCAATTGTGCTCTACTTTGTAATTTCAATTCCGTCGGCATAGACGCTGATTTGTTCCTGCACCGAATTGTCGCGCCGAATTGTCGGGTTACCGTGAAATATATGGTATCACTAAAGGGATTCGCAGAAACTACAAATGGTTCAGAATTCCACCGCCGGAGCCATAACAAAGACCATTAAATATATGAACGTATTACACCCGTATTGCATTCTGTGCACTGGCCGCCCATCGAACAAATCACCCGGTTTGAGATACATTTCACTGTTCACACGATACAACATTTAAACAGCTGACATTTCTCTGCTCCGTGATCGCATCTCATACTAACAAATATTACATTTGATCAGCGGATATTTGGCCTTTGTTGGTGCTCGCAATGAGACAGTGTTAGTCTCTCGGACATTCTTGGTAGCTGGTTCAAATCTGTGGAAATTGCTGCCCAGTTCTATGCGTTCTGTCAATTCCTTAATGTCATTCAGGTAGAAACGCGAGACTCATCTGCTTACCCATCTATCAACGTAATTTTTTATAGCCGAGCTGTAGCGGAGGTTGGAGCATGCGTGCAGCTCGGGACATCATTCATTGATGTTTTCAGGTAGGCGATGGTTATGGGCTTGAGTGCAATGTGTGTACATATGTTCTGTTTGCTGTTTCATTCTATAGATTTGAAGTTAGTCGGTTGGCTCTTTGAGGTGATGATTGGTGATATATTGTGCTACAGAAACTGTACTGGTTTTGGGTGATCAAAGATATTCGTTGAAATAAGGATTTTAATACAAAGAGAAAAGAGAAGCAGTGTTTGTACTTTGATGTAGAGATAGTCCACGTTACTTCTTGAAAGATGTTATAGGTAACGTCTTCAATATGAAGTTTATTCGATGAGAATGGAGTCTAAAACCCCCACCGTAGCCTACCTTGGTTTCTCTAACTCAGTTCGACCGAGCTTCTTCGACGGATTTCGATTTTGAACGCGGTTTCACTTGAAGGGTATTAACGCCTTGGGCATTATGATAACGGCGCTACAGAAGTCATTAGATTATGCCACACATTGATGCCTTTGCATTATTTTAAAAGCGCTTTAGAAGTCATTAGACTTGATAGATTAGATTAGACATATATATATATATATATATATATATATATATATATATATATATATATATATATATATACAAAATACAAGAGATACAAGATATGAGATACATAATACATAATACGTAGTACAGATGTGAAACATATATATATCTTCCATCGGCCTATATTGCATCATCTGCGTAAGTCAGATCATCAGCAAGTGTTTCGATGCGAATCATCAGCATCAGCATCTGACCAACATCCGGAACATGATAACCTTCGCGGTCTGCACTCGGGTTCGAGCAAGAGACGACTGCTTACGTCCGAGCAATAATCGGGGATTTTTGGCTCTGGCTTCGCTTTTCATCGTTTGTTTGCTATGCAGTCAGTCTTCATCGAGATCCTTGTGATCGGTCAGGATCATATACGATCATTCTTGATCCATTTCTGGTCCGTGACAGTGATCTCGTTGACTGAACAATCAAATCACCGAACGCTTTGTCAATATCCGTCGTCGTCCAGCGCCACCTTGTGATGGGAGGAAGGTGTTCGTCTGCCTAAATTTGAATGGTCCTCCAAAGAATCCGGATTGGCGCCAAATCCCGAAACTGGATCTGCAGATCAGAGTTTAGTTGATGAAGATGATAATGATGAAAACTGATGACGATTATCTTGATGATGATGGTGATATGTGTATTGTATAGTATTGTATTTGGTAACTTATATAGCGCTTCTCACAGAACAAACTACACAGAGTCACTTCCAGCATGAGAACCCTGCAGGGGGAATAAGAACGTCTTAAAACAACGAGCTGACTCAGCCCTTTCACCAACAGAGACCCTTGCATGAAACGAAGGCGGATGATTATAGTGACTATGGTTATGATGATGATGATGCTGATGATGATGATGATAAAATGACGAAGATGATGACGGCATTTTGAGGAGGAGAATCATTGATGTTGATGAAGATGACGGCATGATTCTACAAAGTTGTTGTATAGAGGAAGACACGTATATATAAGTACATCTCGGTATGTGCATATCAGGATATGGATATATGTATCCAACGCTTCTTGTAAGATGTTACAAGAAGCTGTATATTTATATTTTGATACATAGAATATATATATATATATCGTGGATTGGAAAGGCGATGTACTGCGTAAGATCAAAGCCAGACAGGAGATTCAGAAACTTCTGTGAAGCTTTGTCCAGAGTACCTATATGTATATTGACGTCGCCCCCCACCATATGGTAAGCTGAGAAGGAGAAGAAACCACAAAGGAAACACAAGGAGTGTAGTTTTCGAGAGAAGGGGACTTATTGCGGATAGGATGGACATTGATGTGGTCAAATTTGATCGTTTCATGACGGCGAAGATCGGGGTTTAGCTCAATATCACCAGAAAAAAGTAGCAGAAAGCAAACAAGCGATATGTACTTGTGATATGTTTCGAACCGAGATGTATATTTATAAGAAGGGGCACGGTAAAGTAAAAAATCGAGTCAGAAAATAGCGTGTATGTATACTAGACATGGCCAGCTGGATAAGGTAAAAAGAACAGACATCGGAAGGATGGTAAAATAAAACCAAGCAGTTTGCCCTGGCAACACCAAGAGGCTACTGTTGTGTAACACATCATGTTGGCTTGAAACACGCAACTGCAGGAGCCTGCAATACGCAGAAACTTTAGCTGATAGGTGGTGGACAAGCCCGAAATCGAAAACGAGCAGCGAGTACAAAAGACGGAACCTATAGCCTAAAGAAGAAGAAATCGTTGGCTTATGGGCTAACTCATAAAGTAGGCCTACAATGCAGTTAAATAATGCCAGATCTATGTTAGTTGTGGACTCATGTTAGAATTTTACTAAAAAAGACGTGAGGAGCTCGCCGCAAGCAACAGAAACGCGGAAAATAAATAGCCAGCGACAAACGAATGGCTTTAATAGAAGAATCAGGCGGCATTAAATTAGCAACTGAAAAATAAGTCTATGAAATTAAGCTATTTCAAATCATGTTTAACACCCTTTTTAACTAGCAGAAATTTGAATCAACAACACGTGGCCACTTCCGGTTGCCTCCCTGTATTGTGCGATTGCAGATTTTTACAAAACTTTCTGCTAATTTTCCCCT
Organism: Norana najaformis; assembly: GCA_964023275.1. Taxonomy (NCBI): domain Eukaryota; kingdom Metazoa; phylum Annelida; class Clitellata; order Crassiclitellata; family Hormogastridae; genus Norana; species Norana najaformis. The sequence goes on along the minus strand of OZ029913.1, from coordinate 39,783,717 downwards.
CTGGTCCATCACAACGTAGGCGTAACTTTTTCCAGCGTGAGCGCCCATGTGATAAAATGCACTTTGGCAAAAATCACTGCTGACGTCAGGCCACCTGCACGCAGAGCGCTGCCAGTCACTCACAAACACGTCACCAACCCGATTTTTCATCGGCATGACGTCACGGAAACATCCAATACCAACGAGTTTAAAACATGCTGAATCATCATGAATCAACGGTTCGAATTCCTATCGAATGATAAATTTGGAAGGTCGTCAACAAGCAACAACAACAACACAACAACAATAATAATATGCACCTTGAAAAAATTTATAGTAAACAATAATTAAAACTGAATAAGATAATTATTTAATTAAGTTAAAAAATATACCGATGGTATAATGGCATCCGTCCAATTTGATGATACAGGCCTTCTTCCGGAACTGTTTGCTCCACTTCTCCATGTCTTCACCACTTCCTGTTGTTTTCATCGGTGCCGTCCCCTGAGGGCTGAGCCCTCCCCCGCCTTTCTCTACCCCACCGCCAGTTACACATCCCCGTCTTGCATCCGGGTTGTACCCGTCGAAATTCCCGGCGTCCCTAGACCTCCATCCGTCGCTTCTACCCCCGCAGGAGTCAGTTGGCGCCCTGCATACGGGGCACTTGCTAGTGGCGCCCTCTTTCTGTACACGGAGTTTGTCCTCTGTCAGTTGACGATGTTCAGTGGATGCAGTATTAACCCCGCAGTCGATTTTGCCAACTTCTCGTTCTAGTTCCTTCGGCATTTGGACACCCACCATTTCCGGTGATTCCGCCCCGTTTCCGGTCTGGCTTATGTGACCGTCTTGCGTTCCAGCTGCATCCATATATGCGGGATTTATGTAGCGCCAGCAGCCGATTTCAGTCGCCGGCAGTCCGAAATGAAACGGTGACGGTCTGCATTGGCAATCGAAATATCCAAATGTAGGTATTCGGTTTAACAGCTTCAGACAGTGACAAGGTTAGGAACACGTGCCCTCAAAAATCTCCCTGCGCCGGATGCGAATTTAAATGGCGCCTTGCAGTCTCTTCTAAGCTAATCCAGAAGCATCTGTAGCGCCCGGCCGTAGCTCACTGAACCGTTTTTCGAGAGACGAGAGCAGCTGACGACTTCTGCATCGTCTGCCATCCTCCGCTCTTCCTCTTCCGCAGATTCGTTCGACGCTCTGTTCACGGATTGCTTTATAATAGATGTCGACGCGAAACGAGGCGCTTCACTCAACGAACACTGGCTTGTGCAGAACTGACGTCACTGTTTGTCTACACATGGATAGGGAACAAGGAAATACCAAGCGCTTCCAAGAGGCTACCATGAACTGAAGCGCACCATCATTATTATTTTTAACAAGCGTCTACATGATGCTGATCCAGTAGTTAACAAATGAGGTCAGGTAAGCAAGGCCATACTTAATTTGGCTGAGTTTACCTTAATGGACGATTAGTAAACAGAAAACGTATTGAAGACGCTTTTAGTTATTCAGATTTGAATTATAGTAACGTTACATTACATTATATCAGCATTAAGTTACCCAAATATTTAATGACTTTTTGGTCTCTTTGTTACTTTTCGATTTCTCAGTTTTTACGGTTTTTATAGTAAATAAGTTTAGTTGGCAACCCTCGCCCTGTAACAGCCTGTTGAGCAGACTCGGTAAAGAGACAACCGTGGTCCTCTGGCTTCCTCTGTAGAGCCCCCACTGGCTCTTGGCCAATTGCTGATCGAAAGCAGTTCGTTCAGTCTTCTCGGCGCTTGCGCTGTCCAGTATAATTATTATGCGAGCCCTTGCATCTCCCTGCATTGGCCCAGGTAAACACGAAGGTCTTGCTGTCCACTAGAATCTGGCCTAAAGGTCCATGGCAAATGTGTACTGATACTTGGAAGGCGATTCTTGGCCCAGTAACCGATGCATGCATTATATATGCATCTGAAGTCGTATGGAGCCTTTTCAACTGCGGTGAACAGTTACTTGCTTTTTAGAGGAGGGGATACTGCTTGCATATATGCGGACGCACATACATGTAGCTACTTAAAGCTAAGCACGGCCATTACAGTATCTGAGTATTTATGCAGCGCCTTTTAGACTTCTCAGACCAATGTAATGATGGGATAGAGTCATATGACTTCTGTAGCGCCTTTGTAAAAGTGCACAAGGCATCGATGATTGTCGTTTCAAGTGAAATTGTAGTCAAAGTCATAAAATGTTTCCTGTGGTTTCACTCACCGGGCATAAATTGTCGGATAGTTAAGATTATTTGATAAAATGTGTCTGGATATTTAAATGGCGTCTTTAAAGAACTTTCTTAATTAGATTACTGTAGATTGAATCAGATTAGATTAGATTAGATTATATAATATAGTTATATACGTTGTACATGTTGTGACAAATTCCTCTAATGCTGTATTTTAATTCTCGGAGTTTGCTGTTGCGTGGAAACAGATCTGTCTTCACCTGCGTCTTTGCTTTACCTGTCTTGATCTCCTTCTCTCCCTACTCCTCCTTTTCCGCTATTCCTCTTTCTTTTCGAGCTTTCCTTTCCTGCTTAATTCTTCGTCTGTCTCTTTCTCCGCCTGCCTCTTTCACCAAATGCCTCATTCTCCACCTGTATTTTTCTCCACAAATCTGTCTCTTTCTTGGTCTGTCTTTTACTCTGTCTCCTTGTTCATACGTCTCTTTATCCACCTCTTTCTGCGTCGATCCGTGTCTTTCTTCGTCTGCCTGACCCTCTTCTGCACCTGTCTTCTGCCTCTTTCATCACAGCTTCGCCTGGTTCTTCTTCATTCGAGACGGCCCAGCCTCCGACCGGTTGGTGGAAGCAACAGCCTACACAGGAAGGACGGAAAGACGGGGGTATATACGGACGGACGGACGAACGAACGAACTCACGGAGGACGGACTGACGGACGGAAGGACGGACGGAAGGACGGACGGACATCGAATGTGATGCACTTTACTCATTAATCGGCGATTGATGGCACGGAGGCGCCACCATACGTCTCGACGGAGACTTATATAATTATATTGCAAAGCGCTGCTGATCCTCGACGCTGGAAGTGTAGGAGTGAGAAGGAGTTAGGCTGTTGTATTGTATTGTATTGTGCTGTAGTGTAGTGTAGTGTAGTGTTGCATTGCATTTCTTGGCGTTATATTACGTTATTTACTTGCTTAGCTGCATTGAATTCCATTATTTTTATTATTTTGCATTCTATTGTATTGCACTGCTTGGCACAGACCATGTGAAGATCAAAAGGCTTAGAACAGCTTCCTCGTCATAACTGCGTCGTATGGTATTGTATTCCTGGAAGGCGCTGGATAAATTACCCCCGTATAAAGTCATGCGCACAAAACATAGTCTACATATTCTGTGTTCATATGACGTCTCCATTTGGCGTCATCAGAATACTCTGAATTACGACGCGAATTTTCTGTCGGTCAAAATGGCGCCCCCTTACGATCGCCTGCTAATTTATCTCGCAGCAGACGACTAGTCCGGGTTATGGCCTGAAAATCATGGCCGCTACATATATATCTCTGCACATCATTTGCTTCTGTCCATTATTCAAATCGAGCGGATAAATTTGGGAAGGAAAGACAAAAAATGAATGAATGCAAGGAATGAATGAATAAAGGATGTAAGAAAGGAAAGAAGAAGGGAAGAAAAAAGATGGATGGATGAATACATGAATGGTGTGAACATAATTTTTCACAGTCGAGTATGCGCGCGTTTGTATCGGAATTTTTCATGACGTCATTATCTTACTGATTTGTTTGTGCACGTGCTGATCACGTGTTTGCGGTTACTGAATGCGTCCGGCTGCCACTCATCGAACGAACATATGCTGAGGCAGTGGTGTGACGTCGGGTGGCGGCTTCCCGCTATAAGGCGCGAATTTTCTGTGACGTATTTGGTTGTTTACTTGTTTGTGTTAGGTCGACGTTCACGCGCATTTAGAATATAGGCTTCTCGTGGGGGGTTCGCGCGAAATTTTAAATTTGCGCTTCTTATTGGGAGGGGTTCCCGAGCATTGTTTGACGTCAGCGGTGACTTGGCGGGAAAACAACCTTGAAAAAGCGATCGCCGATGCATTGCTAGGAGAGAGGCAAAAGATTTAAAGAGGCTGTTTGTCGTGTACCCCGCAGATAGTTTAAGTTACAATTGTCTTTGATAGATTCGTATGTTTAGGACTTATATTCAGTGTATGAAGTACTGTTGTAATTGAACTGTTCGCTTTCCTACTTATGTATACAAAAATCAGACAGTGTCTTTTCTCGAGTTACCGCTAAGCTACGAATCGGGCGAGTCGACAGTTCGAAGTCCGATCGAGTGACACTTCGAAGGATCGTCGACAGATCGATAGATAGAAGCAAGGAATGAAGGAAGGAAGGAAGGCTGGATGGATGGATGGACGGATGGGTGGATAGATGGCTCGATGGATGGAATTAAGAAAGGAATCAGGATCGATGGATAGTGGGGAGGAAGGAAAACAAAGAGAAGAAAGGCACAAATGATGGATGGATGAAAGGAAGGAAAAAAAGAAAGAATGATGGAAGGAAAAAGAAAAGAAGGAAAGATGGATGGATGGATGGAAGGATGGAAGGATGGAAGAATGAATGGAAAGAGGGAACGAAAGAAGGAGGGACTGAAGGAATAAAGAATGGAAAGAAGGAAGGAGGACGGCTAGATGGATGAAAGGAAGGAACGAACGAAGAATATATGGAAAGAAAGAAAGAAGCAAATATACATGGAATGTCGAAGCATAGACTCTATTTTAATTTAAGAAACCGGATATCCTATTTGTAGTTCTGATTGTCTTAACGGGGAAGAGCTAGACTTCTGCATAATAATGAATTGGGTCATCTCTACGAAGGACTTTGGACTCGGAGGAGGAGGAGCTTTCCTTTGGGCGCTTCGTCATAACCAGAATCATCTCTTGAATCCCTATCTCTCTCCCTGTCCTTGTTTATCCCCATCTCTGTTTCTCTTTCTCCGTCAATCTATCATTTTAGCTGTCTGTCTCTGTCTCTGTCTATCTCTCTGTCTCTGTCTCTGCCCTCCCGCTTCTCCGTCCCTCTCCGTTTCTCTCTGTTCTTCTGCCTCCGTTCTTTTCTCTGTCCTACAATGTCATTGTCTGTCTCTGTCTCTTTCTCTCTTCCTCTCTGTGCTCTTTGTTCTCTCTTTCTCCCTTTTTCTCTCTTTCTCTCTGTCCCTTTCTGTCTCTATCTGTCTCTGCCTCTCGCTCTCACTGCCTTTTTCGTATGTGAAATCATGAATTCATTATTCTCCGTAATTCAAACAGTCACTCAGTGAGTCACTCAATGGATTTGTCTGTCAGTCTACCTGTCTATCTGTCTGTCTGTCTGTCTGCCTGCCTGTCTGTCTCCCTGTCTGCCTCTCTTCGTACAGAATCAAAATGAACACGTGATCTACCCGTCTAAAGCTTTAATGAACTTCGTCCACTTAACACACACATTGAATCCGTGGCGTTTCATGTATGGCTTTTGATGTAGCGCCTTTTAAGAGCCTCTCAGGAGGAAAATCTGGCGATTGATGAAACCTCTGAGAACGGAGCGGATTTATGTAGCGCTTCGGACGTTCTTCAAAGGCATTATAGAAAATTCTAAATATATTCACATACGACCTAAATACGTACATACGACCATACGTACATGATACATCATATACTTACATGCATGCATACGTAAATACATACATTTAAAATTTCGGTGTATATGGTGTAGATATTGTTACGTTACGTGCAGAGAATCAGCACCCAGCAAACCAACATTGGACCAGTGTATAGTCAATGTCATAAAAATCACGAACTTTGGCTCAAAATTTGTCCAATGTCGATTACTACGTCTTCTTTATACAGTGTGGGCGACATAGATTCCACTTATTCTTAAGAATGGCACATGTATATGAACTTAACTCATTTTTAAAAATCTAAGTAAGCGTGCCAGGGACACAGAAGTGGACACATGCTGACACTAAGGTAACATATTATTTTCAACAGTAGGCCTATGTACAAGAAACTAAAGTTTTTCAGCTTATTCAACAATTAGCAATACACCTTCATTGTGTTTCGTCTTGTAAAATTTATTAAGTATTTCATTAATTAATTTCAAGATATTTTAACATTGTTTTATTCTGTTTCATTCAAAATTTGTTAGATATTTCATTTTATAACTTTCAAGGCATTGATTTTGTTCATTTAAAATTGTAAAGGATATTTTGCTTAGCAACAAATCTAGCTAAAGTTCCATCTTCCCTCTTTTCAAAGCAATTCCAAGAGGTTTAAGTGAGTTTGAAAGATGCTATACAAAAATAACTGAATTAAACAGAAATCCATGAATTTATATAGCCCAGCATCATCGAAAAACCAAGAACTCCAACTTTAAGAGAAGGCATTCATTCATTCATTCATTCCGATTGAAAGCTGTCCATCTTACGTGGGTTTCGAGACGTTTGGAGCTTTGGCCAGTTCTCCAAAGTTGGCTGGGCGACAGAAATTCGACCGTAAAGAGTCTTAACAACAGTTCAACAGACTCGAACAACCAGCCATCGAACATCGTGTGTAACATAAAACCACTCAAACCACAGTCAATAAATCAAGCAATAAATCAGTCAGCCTACCGACCGGGCAACCAAGCATAAATCAGTCGATCAATCAATCGATCGATCAATTAATCCATTGATCCATCGATCGATCGATCCATACGATTCTGATTAAATCAGTCATTCAAATCCTTTTAATCGATGAGTTTGTTTAATTTAATCAATCAGTCTCGTGACTTAATGAATCAGTTAATCTAATCACATAACCAATCAGTTAATCTAATGCAATCTAACCTATGTGTGACAAGGTGGATCATCGGTACACGCTTTGTCTATGATCATGCGATGGCGGTTTCTACACCGAAGTTCACGAGTTCAAGGAGCGCATTATTTCATTTGCACAAGAAAACCTTGAAGTCCATAATCCCAGAGACGACTGCAAAAAACTTCTGGAACTAGTGATCATCTCTCTTTGCAGGACAACGGCTAGAGCCCTCACTTGATAGATTCTGGGCCCTTCACCAAGATCAGCTGATGGCAATATATTGAATAGCTAGCTAGTCATACCACGAATAATAACATAGAGGTTTTAAAGAAACATTTCTTTCATATGAGTGATTTTTCTACGTAATTATTCTGCCTGCATGCCTAACATAATTCAGTTGAAAGCTTTCAGGAAGTCGCATTTGTTGTGGGTCCTTATGACGGTGCACCGGGTTCGTATGGGTATACATAGCCTATATATATATATATATATATATATATATATATATATATATATATATATATATATATATATATATATATATATATATATATATATATATATATATATATATATATATATATATATATATATATATGGAAACAGAAACGATTTTCAGCAAGTTACACAGCAAGATATACTTGTATGTGTAGCGGAAAAGCATAGGCCTACCTAAATACAACAAGCAAGATCTACAGTGGCAACAATTATGCATTGTCGATGGACTATACAATATTGTGCATAAGAAAGATGTATAGGGGCCTGTACAGCAGTAACGATGTGTGTACATGTATGTTTGTGTGGGTGGGTGTGACGTTTTCGTGGAATGATTGCAAGAAGTGATTACAAGGCGCAATTAAGTTGTTCTGATGTCACAGCTATAGTGACGTCCTAATTCTCCATTGTTGGCCATTCTCGTGGCTGAGAGCGCTAAGCTGATAACGATTCGCGTGCTCTTCTCGTGTGCTCTCAGCGATGCCAGAGAAGGCCAAAGTTCCCCTTTCTATTCGCAATTTCCCCAATCGACAGCCGACCCCGACCTGTTTGTGGAATTGACCGACGAGAGTGTAGTGTTCAGAAGACGTTTTGTTCAGTTGTAGTATTATCTACGTTTTAGTTTTAGTAGTAGCAGTGTCTGTATTGTAGTACATTTGACGATATAATGTCTGGGTTATTGGTATGACGTCACTGCTGTGTTGTGGATAGAGTTATGTAGAGTTCGGATTCGTGACGATTGCGTCAGTCCGAATTGGTTGATAATAAATGTTTAAACTGTGGTCATTGTATGTGTCACGTCCTCGATTCCCCTCTAGACTAGCAGGAACGAGACGTGATGGGTTCGCTTAGTACGAAGCGATATTTTAATAAAGAATATAATAATTAATGAAATTAGCGAAAGAAAGTTATCGTTCGATCCAGTCAGTTCTCCTTAGCTTGCGTTCACTGCTGTAGTCTGTCCGATCTCTGTTCGAATCTTAATCCCCGTCGTATGAGCGCGACCCCCTTTTATCGAAGTCCGCCGAACATGGTCCCTTCCCCTGGGATCGTTGGCTGTATACGGGGTGTCTATTCGCGACTATATCGCTGTCTCTATACATGTCCCTCGCTGTCGCTGTCGGAGTCTGTGGGGGATTCAGGTCTCTATCCCCAGAGAGGCTCATCGAAGACCTTCGCCTGTTCTCCGATGGCATAATAGCGACCTCAGGCGGGTGTTGTAACCGCCTTCATGCTGGCTGCTGATCTTGGCCGTGACATTCCTTCCACCACAAGACGATGACGACGATCGCTGAGCGTTGCATCGTCACAGCTCCAGGCACAGTCATCCAGGATCAGTTGCACGTGACGTCGATGTTCCCAGAACAAACAAAAAACATACAAATATAGACATGTATTTACACCTTTCGCAGGGTAGACCCCTGTTGTGACTGGGTTACTCGCTCCCTCTCTCTTTCAAATCTGAGGTAAGTAATCGGCTGCCGCATTTCTCCGACCAGACCGATAGCGGAAGTCAATGTTAAATTCCTGGACAGCGAGAGGCCACCAAGCCAGATTTGCCCTTTTGAGCGCAACCTCCGTCAAAAATGAAAAGATGTGATCATTTGAAAAGATGACTACCTTGGTTAAAAGGATCAATGTTCTGAACTTCCTTAAAGTCCAAATGACGGCAAATGTTTCCGGCTCATAAGCCGACCAACGATTTGGAGTTAAAAAAGGATTCCTACTAGCGAAAGCCATAGGTTTTCTGTTATCATCATCCGACCACTGGATCAGATAAGAATCTACTGCCGCTGAATTAGCCAAAAGATCAAAGTCCTCACTGAAGTCAATGGCGCACAACCTTGCTGCCGTACAAAGATCTGATAAAAGTTTGTTCCTTACTGGGAATAATTGTTGTTTTTCTGCTTCACAAAGATGGGTTACCTTGACCGGATCAATTCTTGAGTTTGGGCGGGAATCGGTTGTTACACAGTTTTCTATAACCTTATCCCCTATTAGATATCTACGGTCAGTGTTACATAGACTACAGCGATCTGCATCCCGTTTCGGTTCAATCTCCGAGTTGTAATCAGCATATACCTTCGCAAGTGTTAGATTTTCCTTCAGAATTGGGAGATATTCTTCAGGTAGCGTTGGTCTAATACCACCCAGTAGGCCTAGAAAATGCATGAATGGAAATTCATCGTCTCTGGGGATCGGAGTATTTGGAGCTCGATCCGATACCTTAAGAGTGGCTCTCAGTTGACAGACAGGAGAAGTTAAGAAATACAAACGAATTCGTTCCTCCATCTTTGGAAACCAGAAATTAAGCTGAATTTGATGACGAGTAGCCTTAGAAGCCACATGACCCGCGATAGGTGTGTCATGCCCCATTTCGAGTACGACAGGAACACGAGACTCTGAGAGACATAGCTGTTTCGCGCTATGGCCAAGGATAATATCCCGGTGACGTAAGTGATCATTTTCAATAAAGAGGTTTCCCTTATCTTTTCTCGCTAAAACCCCACATTCGAGTCGAGAGGTTTGATCCAATTCTTTGGATGCTAATGTCATTTCGTCACCAACGCGTTCATTTTGGGGCTCTTCAAGTTTCTCGATATCAAAGAACTCGGGCCGATCTCCTTCCTGGATGACATAGTCTCTACCTATTGCCTGAGAGGTCTTTTCACTAATATCTACGACTGCGCTTTCTACTCCGTAAACCTTATCACATGTAATTTTATCATCGAACAGAAAACGTAATTCCCCGTGCAACCTGTCAGTTCTTGCCCTCTGGTGACTACTGGATGGATTATCCATCCGACCAGAAGACATGACGTCATCCTTACTGTCATTCTGCACGTTTACAGATAAAACTTTATAGCGTGAGACGTCCTCTAAAAGTGTGACTACATTAGGTGTCAAGATTATAGCTTCGTTAAGGTTAGGTACCACCGCAAACCAAACACGTACTGGGGTGGCGATGTTAATGATTCTCTCCTGGGCGTTAACCACAGGCTTCACGTGGAGCCTCACCACATTGACCACTTCGGACCCTCCATTAAGACCCGATAACCGTACTTGATTGCACACTGGTAAATCTAAATGTGTTACCAGACTACTCTTAATGCAGCACATTTCTGAACCACCATCGATCAAAGCCTTTTGATTAGGTAGACTATCAATCTGGACATCTACGTACGATCTAATATGGAATTCATCGGCGTCAACAAAAGCATTGCGTTCCTTCTTGGTCTTGTCGTTTGTCCTTACATCATATACCTTGCTATCGGCATCAATGACTACCGCGCGAGCAGCGTTGATGGCCGCTTCGTGTTGGGTACTATTAGTCTGCGCGGCAGACAGAGGTATCAAATTACTACTAGAAGAGTCAGCTGAACAGGCGTTGACACGTGCCCGTTTCTTCTCTGACTCAATTGTATTCTTCGCACATCTGTTAGCAGTATGTCCATGTTCATAACATTTGAAGCAGAGACCTCTACGCATAGCTTCCTCCTTAGATATCTTAGCTTTGAATTGTGGATCATTTTTGCTTTCCGATTGAAATGCCTTAAAGTTGTTGCTTGCATTAGCCTCGCTTCCTCCCCGATTACTATGAGGCGACACTGAACTGCTATATCTAAGCGGACTGCCATCTGCTCCGCGTGATGCCATATAGGTGTCTATAGAGTGTGCTAATTTATCGTGTTCTAACCAGTTGTCCCCTTCCTGTGCTAGAATGAAATCGAGACATCCTTTAGGAATTAGATCCTTTAACCTATCTGCACAGAGCAGACTTACGAGTCTGTCGAACTCGTTCGTAATCTGCCGACTACGTAACTAGTACATAAGTGCATTACGCAACTTCGATGCCAAAACGGTGTATGTTTCATCTGCTGCCTTGCGTAACGTGAGAAATCGCTCGCGTAGCTGAATTGCACTGATCTTGAATTCCTTGAGCAAGAATCCTTTCAAATCCTGATAATCATCCAATTGATTGCGGGTTAAACGGGCTGTTAATGCCTTAGCGCGATCATTCAGGTTTGCTAGCAGAAGTTTAGCCTTTATGTCATCATCAACCTCGTATACTTCGAATAAGTTCTCTATATGATCAAAATATCCAGGGATTTCCACTGGGTCGAGGGGGAATTGCCATATAACATTTTTCATTGCGTCTCCATAGAATTTCATCCGACTAGCGACGGAATGCTTTCTATTCTCATCTTCTTTGTCCTTCTTAATTTGCCTCGCTAATTCTTCCTCTCTCAACCGTAACTCTTTCTCTTTCATAATCCTTTCTTCCTCTCTCATCTTCCATTCCATTTCCAGTTTTTGTCTCTCTAGCTCGTCTCTTCTACGTCTGTCTTCCCTCTCTAGCTCGTCTCTTCTACGTCTGTCTTCCCTTTCCTCCTGAAATTTCATCACTTCAAATTCAAACATCTGCCGTTGAAAATCGGCCTCCCACCCTGTGGTAGTTTTACCAGGTGTTATAAGGTTTGATTTGACGGGCTCCGGTGTTTGATCCCGTCCTTCTGCTATTATCTCTGCCCACTCCTCCAACAACTGCGGTCGGTCCATGGCCAGTACCGCCTCCTCATCTAACCCTGCCTTACATAAATAGGCCACCAATCGTTCCGTGGGCATCTTCCTAAGCTCAGCCTGTTTTACTGGTGTTAATTTCTCCATTTACAACAGAAGAAAAAATAAATAAAGACCGAAAAGAAGTCGAGTGCAACCAAACACAAGGAAGTTGAATACAACCCAACAAAAAGAAGTCGAATGCAACCAAAGAAAAAAGAAGTCAAATGCAATCAAAGAAAAAGAAGTCAAATGCAATCAAGGTTTCGCAGAATCAACTGCCATCAAAAGCTAAGCGTATAGAAACGCTATCGACAAGAACAACCAGCAGTGTTTGCAGCAGCCAATCCTTACCCCGTGATTTTCTCACCTGATCAATCCGCCCCCAGTCAACAAACAAAGGGTCCTACCTGCCCGTGCGTGGTGTGATATCCTTGATATGTTGACTGGAATCTCGTCTGGTGTTGCGTTCTCGTACACCAGTCGTCGTAGATCTTTAGGCCGCCGATTCCCAGTTCTTTCCTTGTCAGCTGCTCCGCTTTCTTCCGCGTGTTCTCCAATGACGCTCTCGCTGGTTTCCCTCCGGATGAACAATCGACCGAATCTGGCGTACCTAGTACGCACGGGTCACTGTCCTCGTTGAGTTGGCGAACGTCACCGTTTTCTCTGCCGAACGATCAAGGCTCCGACGATCACTTCGCACTCTTTCGAGTCAGGCTCGTTGGTGTAGAACGACCACCTTCCTCGTCTCGATCTCGATCTATATCTTTATCCCACCGCTGCCACCAAGATGTCACGTCCTCGATTCCCCTCTAGACTAGCAGGAACGAGACGTGATGGGTTCGCTTAGTACGAAGCGATATTTTAATAAAGAATATAATAATTAATGAAATTAGCGAAAGAAAGTTATCGTTCGATCCAGTCAGTTCTCCTTAGCTTGCGTTCACTGCTGTAGTCTGTCCGATCTCTGTTCGAATCTTAATCCCCGTCGTATGAGCGCGACCCCCTTTTATCGAAGTCCGCCGAACATGGTCCCTTCCCCTGGGATCGTTGGCTGTATACGGGGTGTCTATTCGCGACTATATCGCTGTCTCTATACATGTCCCTCGCTGTCGCTGTCGGAGTCTGTGGGGGATTCAGGTCTCTATCCCCAGAGAGGCTCATCGAAGACCTTCGCCTGTTCTCCGATGGCATAATAGCGACCTCAGGCGGGTGTTGTAACCGCCTTCATGCTGGCTGCTGATCTTGGCCGTGACAGTATGGGCTTTTCGAACAAGTGTAGGGCCTACCGGGCTAATCCAGGCTAATCTAATTGAGTCCATCTAAAATAATTTAATCATGGTATGTGATGGATGGATGGATTGATGGATGGATGGATGGGTGGGTGGGTGGGTGGGTGGGTGGGTGGGTGGATGGATGGATGGATGGATGGATGGATGGGTGGGTGGGTGGATGGATGGATGGATGGATGGATGGATGGGACAACTGACTTTTAGCGTGGATGAATGCAATGAAGAGATAAATAATCAAAAAATTCTTATGTGCAAAACATTAATATTTTACAATTTGCGCTGAAACGGTGACATCACTTAGGCTATCGCAAATGATTGCGAAAATTAAAACATGCGTAAAGTCCTGCTATGTAGGCTAATATCACGCTGAAGTAGCAATGAATATATTGTATGCATATTTTATGTATGTAATAATGTTGAACGGTTGTATACAATCATTCATTCATATAGCACTATTTAAAGAGTCATGGTGTCTGCACATACACAGTACTCAACTCCGTTGAAGGGACTTTTGCATGGAAATATTTAAGAATTACATGTGTGGGTATATATCGAACTCTCTCCTACGTAGCATTCGCGCAGTGCCTCACTTGAAAGTTAAAAGTACAATGTTCAAAAAGCAGATGCGACTCTGTTTAAGTAGGCCTATTCCTTGCGATTGTGTACATAGGCCTAGCAGTTGTTTTAGTTTCGTTCTAAGTTATTTGGGAACGGGTAACCTAATTGGATTGAATGGTCTTATATTTTTGTTTAATTGTAGTTTGTGTTTATATACAGCACTGCCTATATCTTTGTTACATTGCGATGTTAATAGCCGTCTTACTGCTACTGTGTTAATATGCGGTCGTTATTAAGTGGGACTTTTGTCCTTTATGGGCTTGCCCTTTGGATCCGGTTTTACTGTACTGTATTTTTAGAGATATCATTCTGAATCGGGATCAGTAAAAGAGATTGTCAGCTCTTAATCCCAACAGACTAACATCAATCCACTAAAACTCTACTTAAACTGTTTCACAAAGAGATGACGTGTCCGTCCTATCTCTACATCAAACTGTTTTCCTTTTGTCATTTTATTAAAATCTATCTCCTCAAAGAAACATCTTCTGTCATCTGTCAACAGTCACTGCTACGAAGCATGAACTATTACCGACTAAATTTAAATGTATATACGAACAGATATATGTTGAACTCAAACCAGCCACACCCTCCCCTGCCTGAACACATCATTTATCGATTTAATGAGCTTCCAGGCCGCACACACACTCACGTCTCTTTGCGCCATCCACCACAGCTCAACCATAAAAATAATGCTGACAGAGATGATGATGTGTATGTATGCATGTATACGAGCATTTGATATAGCGCCTATATAGAAACCTTCTCAGAGACGCTGGATAGTGTTGTCTTTCAGATACAGCGAGCATTGTGTTCACAGAGCTATAGACGTCGATATATTACACGATTAACTGTCAGACATGTATGTATATACATTAAGTATATATAGTCCTCTGCAAGTGTATATGGTCCAAAAGATAACCGTGTACTCTAATGACTTCTATATGTGTGTCTGTGGGGGAGGGTGTGCGCGTGCGTGCGTGCATATATATGCACAAAATTTGCTATATATAGCTTATACACATGTTAGACAAGAGTCATTTGCATAGCTTCGTAGACACACAACCTAGGCACACTTATCGACCGCTCATTATTCGACCATAGGCCGACTTTAACGAATATTGCTCTTCGTCTGCTTCGGCCTATATAGTGTTATGTACAGACTTGACTAGCTTTTTACTGGCTTAGACATATGCAATAGGCCTCGTTATTTTATATGCCCTTTTATTGGTCTCTATAGGCCAATGTAGAAGTATTCACTGTCTTATGGATGATTTTATATCCAAAGAAAGAATAATATAACCCAGTAGCCTAATTATATAATTAACCATGGCTTATTTTGTATATTATATAATTATATGCATAAAGTGTACAATATATATATATATATATATATGCATGCAACTTTGATTTCGCATAGGCTGTTACGGCACAATATAAATAGGCAGGTTAATACTATAACTGCAACAACAATAACAATTGCCACCACTAATACTACTATATTAACTATACGACTACTAGGGCGAGTGCTCCAAGACACCCCCCCCCCCTTTTTTATTCTGGCTTGTAACAATGTTATCAAAATGAGTACAAAAACATAAAATGATCAGTTTATGTTGCCCTTGGTCAAGGCATGGACACCGCCACCTGCGACAAATCGTAACAATTAAATGCTACAATTTATTTCAAGTCAGATTTGGACAGTCTTAGGAACAGGGTGATCCGAACAAGCACCCCGGGGTGCATCTGGGAAACTAAGGGATGCATCTTAGGAACTGTGTGCCGGTTCACCTACATTACCCGCATACTACCCTGTCACCATGCCCACCAACATTTTATGGGACCCATACTGGGGGCACTGTCTCATACAATAACAACAACTACTCCCACTACTACTACTACTACTACTACTACTACTACTACTACCACTACTACTACTACTACTACTACTACTACTACTACTACTACTAATAATAATAATAATAATAATAATAATAATAATAACAATTTTTATATATGCAAATATATATATATAAATTATAAATTTAAATTAAATGATATCAGTGACAGCCATAGCAAAATTGATAAGTTATATACCAACATTTTATATATCCGTTACAGACCTATATATCACACGTGTAAACACTGTCTTAACTTCAAATTTCTGCCCCAAGCAGATTTCTTAAATGGACCCTCTGGGGTCTGCTGGAACTTTACCAGGCTTTGAACGCCCGCCCTCTTTTTCAGCTTTGAGCCCGCACCCCGCTTCCCGCAGTTGAGGGCCCCGCGAACCCCTGGTTACGCTACTGCGTATATAGGCCCCTATGTATACATAAGTGCATATATATAGCCTAGAGTGAACTATGTATATTAAATATTGTAAATATATATGCAAATAAACATGTTTCATATGCATGTAGGTCTATGTGTGTTAGTGCGTCACACATTCTGTTGATCTTCGACCGCATCCCAGATGTTGTTGTGGCTGCTGGCGCTGCTGCCGCTGCTGCTGCTGCTGCTGCTGTGAGATCGTGCACAGGGCATCTCCATCCGCCGTCGTAGTACATGCGGCGGCAAGTGCACAGCTGTGACATGCACGTGCATTGAGCGCACAACGGAAACGACTTACAAAGTCTCGCTAGAGGGCTCTGGCTTAACTGCATCTCCGCTCTCCACGGATTGAACCCCTACGAAACTGGACTGATTCGAGATTCATCCTATTGCCTGCGCTGGACCGATGTCTACGTTGGACTAAACTTTAGGCCTAAAGAATACGGCGCTAGATAAGTTCGTTGGAACAGAAGTGACAGAATGGATGACTACGACATTCTGACTACGTTGAAGATATTGATTATCGGTGAGAGCGGGGTCGGAAAATCAAGGTGAGCTTGTTATATGTCTCGACGCAGGACACGTCAAGCCACACTCAGACAGGCAGTCGTATATTATTATTAATTTATAACTTCTATCTAGCCAGTGTCTAATGAACAAAGCATCAACCGATGGAGCACCAAAACCAAACCGCAATCAGATCAATATCCAGAAGGCCAGTCCACTAAGACACAGAGGCAGCATATGATGGATAAGCAATTTGAAAAAGGTAAGCCTCAAGTTGAGAACGAAATGAAACAAGCAACTGAGCAGAACGAATGTATGTAAATGATTTATATGGCGCCTTTTAAGTGCCTATCAAAGCCACATTAAAACAACGCATCATATCTACAGGATCTGTTCTAAGTCACATAACCATTTGGTTTTGACTTCAGTTAATTGGTTTGGCCATAAAGCGTAAGCTAAATGGTTTGAGGTTACGCCAACTGGCTTAGCCTTACGCTATTTGTTTCTTGGCCTTACACTAATTTGCTTGGCCTCCATAATGGCCTCATTGTTTTGACATTAACCTAATTAGTTTGGCCTGCACTTAAGCATTGGTTTGAACTTAATCTAACTGGTTTCGCCATAAACTTAAGCACATTTTGACCTAAGCTAATTGGTTTGATTATTATGCTAATTTCCTTGGTCTTTCACCAACATAGTCTACCAGTGGGGGGCCCTGGGCTGACGTACAAATATGGCCCTAAAGTTATTTATACTGTAATCGATCTGAATTTGGTTTTAGCTTGTTGCTACGATTTACTGAGGACACCTTTGATCCAGAACAGACGGCAACTATCGGTAAGAATGGATGGCTGGATTGATCGATGGATGAATGTATCGATGGACGGATGAGTGGAATTGATTAGTAGAATGGGCTGGTGGATTGGTCGATCAATCACCTTCAACAAGTTAAATCCTTTAGGTGGATTGAAATTGAATATGATTTACATTTAGTCAAACATTTGAACTGCTAGATGAAATTAAATGAAAAGATGAAATTAAGTGATATGTTGAAATTAAATGATCAAATTAAACGCCCAAGTGGAATTAAATGCTAGGATGACGTTAAATGACCAGTTGAAATTTAATGACACATGACGTTTAAATGACCAACAAAGCAGATGTCTGTGAAATTATTTTCAAAGGTGTCGACTTCAAAGTCAAATGCATCACAGTCGACGGCAACAAAGCCAAACTAGCTATTTGGGTAAGTCAGCCAGGCTTATTAATATTGCATAAGCTAACTACTATTATATAAGCTCATCAGTATTAAACGAGCTTATCAGTATCAAATACACATGTCTATAGCGGTGAAACTAACGTAATAGTTTAAGTTTTTGGACGTTAACTTGTCGCAGATTATCGATAAGCAGTCAACAATGTCTATACCACTGTAACAAAGTTAATATTTCAATTTTTCGGACGTTAACTCCCTACAGGTTATGGGTAGAATAATTAAGGACACAAAAATGATGTAATACCTCATGCATTTTATCGTGCTAATGTATTAACATATTTCTGCAGTTTATATTTGTATTTTATGTCGCTATAGTATTCCTCGCATTTCTATTCAATAAGGGATCAATATGGCATACATATATTGTAGAGGTTTTGATTAGATAGTAGCCACATAAGGAAACCATACCTATAGATCCCAGATGGTTTATCGATACTATGAAAGGGATAACGGTAAACCATATGGGATCTTCATCATACTTAGAGTGTAGATTTCCTGAGTAGATATTGACCACATATGGATACCACATAAAGACCAGATGATTTGGCGATATGCATTTTATATGGACTGCTGGTCAGTAAGGTACCTGGAATCTATATGGCGAACATATGGCGTAGATATCCTGAGTAGATATAGACCCCGTATAAATGCCATATACCCCATAAAAATGCCATATAGAGCCCAGATGGTTTGCGCATATGCAATGCATATGGCGTACATATGGTGTAGATGAGTCTGATTAGTTATGGACTGCACATGGATACCATATAAAGCCCAGATAGTTTGTGCATATGGAATACATATGAGCTGTCTGGTGCGAACCAGATCGTTTTGTGGATCCAAACCATTTGGCATCCCAATGTGGAGCCCATATGGTTACAATATTCCTTTGCTGTTGACGAATTCTTCTAGGCACAAAAACCAACAACTCCGTACATTTGATTGTCTTATGTCTATTTAGGTGGGTGGCTAAACTTACTGAATGCGCAGACAGCCTAGGGATAATATTTGACTCAACTGTGTCATTTACTAATTATGGTGGTGCCATATGCAGATCAGCTCAATTTCACATACGATATATTCGTAGAATTAGATCTATTTGCCTCATACTGTCTTAATCCCACTGGCTAATGCATTGGTTTCCAACAGACTTGGCTACTATACCTCACTTGTTATGGACATCATCATGTGAGATCTGCACAAACTATAAATGGTTCAAAACTGAAGCCAAAGCCGTAACAAAAACACCAAAGTACCATCATATGCACCATTATTGCATTCGTTACACTATACCATCGAGCTAAAGGTCCAGTTTAAAATCTGTCTTATAGTTCACAAAGTACTGCATTTAAATCAGCCAACCTATCTCTGTTCCATAATCAACCGTCATAACAACAAATATTGCACTCGATCCGTGGACACTATGACTCATTTGTACCTCGTACCAGAACAGTGTTGGATTCTAGAGCGTTCTCGGTTGCTGGTCCACGGCTTTGAAATTCGCTGTCAAGTTCTATTCGTTCAGTAATTTCCTTGATGTCATTCAGGTCTAAACTTAAGACTCATCTCTTTCAGCTTGCTTACCCACCGTAACCTCACTTCTGATTTTTTCTAGCATATACGAATTCGACTTGGCTTCTCCAATGGATTATGATTTTGAACACGATTTCCCTTGATGCGACCATCAATTGATGCCTTGGGCATTATGATAGCGGCGCTATATAAGTCTTTAGATTAGACTAGATCTGATCGGGTCGTGTCAGGTCTGATCTGACGCAATTACTCTTTCACAGCTTTTGTCTGTTTAACTGATGTGAATGTCTAGGACACGGCTGGCCAGGAGAGGTTTCGAACCTTAACACCAAGCTACTACAGAGGCGCACAAGGATGCATACTCGGTAACTATAAATTGCAATTACCAACTCGAAAATTTCTAAAGCTTTACTGAAAAGCTAAGCGTATGTCACAGGCTTATTTACGAGCGCTACATCAATTCAGATGGCTGTTCCTGAGATAAGGTGCGAAGATCAAGAGACCAGAGAGGGAAGGAGACAGAGGAGCTGTTGAAATACACAGTTTAATAACAAAATTATTAACGCAATTATTAATAGCATTAATATTAACATTATTAGGGCCTATTATTTTCCCAGGTAGGCTCACATGTAATCCACTTGGATCTAAAATATCTAGGCTGATTAAGAATTACATTTGGAACGGCAACTATTCGTCAAGTTCTGACAAAGGAAGGTACTGCGGAAAGCAACTACATTTGAGCGCTGAATTGGAGTTGCCAATTTGAATTATTAATTGAATTATTAATAATAATAAGCGTTGAATTATTATTATTATTATTATTATTATTATTATTATTATTATTATTATTATTTGTACTGAAAGAAGGGATTGCTCGTGAGTCCTGCGATGCGAATGGGTCGCCGGCGAACACAAATCTCCTTTCAGGATATGGTGGCGAGCGGTGCTATTGATCAGAGGCTTAACTCTTCGGGGGACTTCAGGCCTTTAACAGCACGCGGGTTCGTGAATGGATCAGTCCGACCGTACAGAGACGTAACGACGATTATTTCTTTCACACGTATATTACAAATATGAACAATGTATATGCAGCAACTTCAGCAAAATCAGAGTCTTCGATTCGCATCGGCCTATTAATCTAGCGAAATCCGTTTAAGAGATACAGTTTTATTATTTTTATTCTGTTGTCCGGAACCTAACGCCTCCTTCGACCGTTGTTTAGCGAATGCCTTCTTCGCTTGGCACCCTTCCTTAACTTTCCCCTTCGTCTGTCAAGCATCCAACTTATCTCTTTCGCCATCCGATCAGCATCCCTCTGTTCCGCCTCTCTCTCTTTCTCTCTTTCTCTCTTTCTTTCTCTGTCTTTCTGTCTTTCTGTCTTTCTCTCTCTCTCTCTTTCTCTCTGTCTCTCTCTGTCTCTCTCTCTGTCTCTCTCTCTCTCTGTCTCTCTCTGTCTCTCTCGTTTACCTCCATCTGTCAATCACGGGCGTCCTATCCGCCTCTCGTTAATGACATCCTCGTCTAACTGTTCTCCAGTGTTCCGTACAATTTAATTACACAAACACATAAGCTAATTATCCGACATAATACGATCTACAATATGCAAAAACTAAAATCCTCATTGTTTTCCAAATTTTCACTACATTATTATTATTATTATTATTAATTTATTATTATAATTTAATGTAAAAAGCGCCACACATATATCCGGAATGAAAGCAAACAAATATAAATCTCGACTACTCGACTTCAACCTGACGTCGATGATCTATTATTATGATTATTATTATTAAGATTATTATTATTATTATTATTATTATTATTATTATTATTATTATTATTATTATTATTATTATTATTATTATTATTATTATTATTATTATTATTATGATCATTATTATAATAGGCGTCAGAAACGACTTCCAGGATGTCGGAACATTTTCAATTATGAAACAAATCTATTGTTGCTGGAGCAAGTAGAGCTGCTGTGGCGTCCAGGCTGGCACACTGGAAACAGGTCGACTAGCTGCACCTCCGAATCTCGTGATTCTGTCTGTAAGCGATATTATTGTATTACTATGTCGTCCGAAAGACATATTCTCGTTCCTTTAGGAGCTCTTTGTATTACAGTTTACGATGTGTCCAACCGAATAACGTTTACGAAACTTGACAACTGGCTCAACGAATTGGAAACCTATTCAACAAAACACGACATAGTTAAGATGCTGGTCGGCAACAAAATCGACAAGGTAACCTACCTGCCTGCCTGCCTATCTATCTATCTACCTACCTACTTACTCAGTTGTAGCTTGTGTCATTACAAAACATTTGCGATTACTTGTGTCGAGATTAATTATCAGTTCATGTAGTCCCCACATATAATTCAACATTGTTGGGTATTTTATTGAAACATTGGTTTCATAAATTTTTCAAGCGGGCTGTGATTCGATATGGAGTCCAACCAGAGTGGCTGTAATATGTTGTTCAATCACAATCAGAATCAAATTGCAGTTGCAAAGACTGCCATATTTTACGATCACAGTTACGTTCCCAATTACAACCACATTTATATCCAACAATCGTCACAATCACACTTACAATCATAAACCAATGAGCGGGGAATATCCTTCCCGTCCCTTCTCTGACAAATTTGACTTTGACGAAAAATCATTTCGATTGTCCCTATGATTTTCGTTTCCAGGAGAAGCGTGAAGTGAGTCGAGACGAAGGACTTCGCTTTGCTCGCAAGTATCGAATGCTCTTCATCGAAGCGAGTGCTAAGACGAGGGAAGGTGTTCAGTGTGCCTTCGAAGAACTAGTGGAGAAGGTAACACCCAAAACTACACAGCCTCCTTAGGCCGCACGCATATAGGCCTAGGCCTATGTCAGCGAAAGAGGGATGATCTCTTTCGCTCGATGTATTACTATGTCGTGCGAAAGACATATTCTCGTTCCTTTAGGAGCTCTGTACTAAATCCACCTATCTAGGCTAACCTAATAGCTGATCTGATCTCATCTAGTCTTATCTCATCGTATCTGATGACTAGAGCGCAGTTATAATGCACAAGGCATAAATCGGTGGTCGTTTCAAGTAAAACCATAGTCAAAATTCGTAATCCGTTAGTAAAGACCGGTCGAAATTCCAGTGGTCAGAGATTTTAGGCACAGTCAGACCGCACTTGAGACAGTGATACAATGAATATTTAACATGAAATAAAAGAGAATATATGATAGGTTGAACCACCCGAACATCATCGTCACATGTTAAAGATATGATGGGAGAATGACACTATTCCCATATGCCACTATTCCCATATGGACTTCATATGCCCTACATATGGGCCCATTTTAATATTACATTATCGTAATCGTAGGTGCACATTTATATAGCGCCTCTTCAAGAAACTCGTCAGAGATGCATGTATGTATGTATATATGTCGTAGGCCTATGTTTCTATGTATGTAGTATTCCCATATGGGTTTCACATGCAGCACATATGAAGCCCTTGTGGGAATACTGTCATACTCTCACATTATCTTAAACATATGACATTGCTGTTGGGATAAGATTAGATTAGAATCGCCAACCTTCTATGCCTCAACCCTTCAAAAACAGAATTTTTCATAATTGGCCTCCTGTACTACTAAACAAACTAACTTATCCTCTGGACCTTTCTCCAAAGGATCTTACTTCACCTGCGCCTTACTCTTCATCAGTCCGTAATCTAGGAATCATCTTCTACAAAAGTCTTGCCTTTGCCGACCACATCACTCAGTTATCTCGCACTTTCTACAGGCATATTCGTGAGCTACCCGAAAATCATCGTCACGTGTTAAAGATATGATGAGAGTATGTCGCCCGTGCTTGATTATAAAACTGCCTGCATAGAGTTACATCAGTTATTCGTTCCACACTTGACTACCGCAACTCCCTGTTCTGTAACATCGATTCATCTAAAATAATATGTCTTCAAACGATCTAGAATGCCCTTGCTAAAACTCCCAAAACTCCCAAACACCATCACATCACCCCAGTGCTTAAAGCAGTTCACTGGCTAAAGGTTCATCAGCGCATCCACTACAACATTATATATCTTACAACCTTCTCAACAATCTTACATTCGCCAGCTATTTACTATCCAATCACCCAGATCTACTCGTTCTTCCTCATATCTTTCTCGGCCTCCAGTCTCCTCTCATATTCTGCAACCGTTCCTACGCGTCGTCAGCTTTTTGAACAAAATCCCAAAGTCCTCCACCAGTTCGCTCATCCCCCTTTCTCGCCTGTCAATCTGAGCATCCCTGTGCTTGCCCTCTCTCCTGCAGCTTTTCGGTCAAGACTGAAAACTGATTTTTCGAGCATCCTATCCTGCTTCCGCCTCTGCACCATTCGATTTCCACCGCAGCATTTTCATGTTTTCTCCTCTGCTTGATCCCTGGATTCGGACTAGTACCGAAACTGACCAAGCAAAAGTGCTGTTGACGTCTGATTTGATATAGAGCCGGTGTTTAAGCTGGTCTCCCTGAAGTGGCTTTTGTATACAGCTGGTTGAGCAATTGCAGAGTTACATTTACAATTACATTAGATAATATAACGCTAGTTTTAGAGGATTCTAAAGACTTTTCACCTCTGTTAGAACCGCTCCAACACACAAACACACACACGCACAAGATAGGCATATTCATTTTTTGGCACGCTGGGACTTTATTTGTAAAATATATTATACATATCGTAGAATTATATCACTGTATAATGTGTAATCAACCAATCGATATAATTTGATTTAATAATAATAATAATAATAATAATAATAATAAGACAATTTATATAGCGCCGTAACACGGCCGAGGCCGAAGAAAAGGGCGCTGTACATAAGTTCAGGCGACAATAGAAAACCAGAGCACAAAATATACGACTCGGTATAAAGTACTTAAAATTAGCGAAATGCATGCCCTCTGTCTCTGGTAACTAAGTAGGCCAACCTTCGATGGGTTGTTGCCACTATATACCAATGCCAGACAGATTAGAAACTGCGCTATATAAACGATCAATGTACTAAATAATTATAAACCGTGCTATATGATGTTTGCGGCATGGTGGTCTATTCGGCAGCGCGCTGATCCTGTAATCCAACGATTGCGAGTTTGAGCCTGATGAGCAGACTTAGTGTAATGACGCTGGACAAGTTTCGCGGACACTTGTCTCGCGCCTCAGTTTAAGAAATTCTGACCTTGCGCGCGTAATAAGTGCAATAAATGCATGACGGATATGTTGGGCGTTACGTTAACACGCGGTGTTGTATTGACAAAGTTAACTTGACAACAGTTTCTGCGCCAGATTCTTCAGACGCCGGGACTCTGGGAGGCGGACCACAGAGGATTCGCCATCAGGCGACAGACGACCAACAACGCCAGTCTCTGCTCCGGATACTGTCGCGTCATCTAGCGGTCGGAATGAGCCTCCTTCTCCTGTTTCTTTTTCTCTATATCTCCTCTTCTTGCCTGTCTTTCTCTTCCTCCTCTCGATTCTAAATCCCACATCCTTCTCTTCCTTCGTACTCTTCGTTGACCCCTCCCGTGCTCTCCCTTCTCTTAATCCTATACTCCCCTACGAATATACTCCGCTGCTTCCTCGTGCTTATCTTTTCCACCTCTCGATTCCAGATCCTCCTCGTCCTGCACTTAATTCCGCATCTGTGTACTTTTTTAAATTCCTCGAATGCTTCTCTTAGTCTTAATCCTCTTGCTTGTCCTTCTGCTCAAGAACACCTTCTTCTTTCATCTGGTCCCTCTTCCCTCTCGTCCTCTGGCTGGTCTTTCTCGATTAGAAAGCTTTCTGCTCCTCCTCCTCCCTCTTCCACTTTTATGTTTTTCTTCATAATCCTCTTATTTTTCTGTTAATCTAAATCCTCTTCCCCAATCCTCATTTTCCCTTTATACATCAATCTTGTTAACTGAGAACTTGTAGGAGACCATCCGTCACATGCATTCAGACTCTTAGCAGAACTTGACTGTGTATACTGTCATAAGACTAATATCTGTTTACAGCAGAGAGTTGTGTGGCTAGAAAGCTCATACCCATGCATGTATTGCCTGGCAAAAAAGAACAGTTGTCTAAAAACAGGAGTCCAAGCAATCCGTCAGTCATTTGGAGATTGTAGCATTTACAATGTTCAGACAAAATTGTTCAAATGTAAGCCAGTGATTGACTTATGCAAGCACACCAAACAATGTTTGAGCTTTCTGGCCACACTACTTATAAGGTTGTGTAAAACATTGTATTTGCGAGTCTTAGGATGGATTCTTGTTTAAGATTTGTGCTTGAGAAAAGGAAAACCTCTACATGAAATTTTTGTTTTGACCTATTTGTCTAAGTACCATACCACACACTCCTAGATTCTAACATCTATTCATTGTAAACACTTATGTACTCAGAATTACATACATATAAATTCATACATACATTCATGCATACATACATAGATACATACAAACATACATACATACAGTACATGCAAGCATACACACAAATGTACATGCATACATACATATATTGCATACACAAATACATACAAGCACACATTCATACGTGCATAGAACAATAAACAACATATACACAATGACATTTCAATTTGTTGTTATATAAACTCACAGACAGAAGAAAAAACTAAATTCAGCAGCAGACAGTTTTATCAGAACAAAATGGCTAATCCAAAAGCATCTATTTAGTTCAGACAACCAATCTTGGGCTGTCTACCACTCTGGCTAAAAAACAATTGTAAAAACACTTTTCAAAATAAAACATTGGCAAGGAGAAGCATTGTCATTGTAACATGTAAACTGCTCATAAAACAAGTAAAAGAAACAACTAGTTATTCAACCAGATGACATCAAAGCAAGTCAGGTCTGAAAATGCAACAACTATTTGCTGCACAGCTGTTCCAAGGTGTAACAAATGGTGCTGAGAGGTCTTCGTGATAAGTTTCTTGCAGCAAGACCTGATGATCTCATTGTTCGGATGCAACTGTTCCATCATCCGCAGTCTCGACATACATTTCTGGGGTGATTACACCTTCATAGGGTTCAGTTGTTCGTTCAGCGTTCTTCAGTACTTTTCTTCCATCATCATCACTGGATGCATCTTCAGCAACTTTAGACGCAACTAATGCCGCATCAGCTTCTGATGAATATGTTTCATCATTAGTTTTAGAATCAGTTACACCATCAACTTCAGATGCAATGACTCCCTCATCAGTTTTAGATGCATACGTTCCATCATCAGTTTCAGATGCACTTTTTCCATCAACTTTGGATGTAAATATTCCCTCATTAGTTTTAGATGCTGATGTTCCATCATCTATTTCAAATAGAACTGTGTCACCATCAGTTTCAGATGCACTTGTTCCTTCAACTTTATTTGAAACTATTGCCTCATAAGTTTCAGATGCAAAAGTTCCATCATCAGCTTTCGAGGCAGTAGTTCTGAAGTCAGTTTTCTGATTATCATCACTTAAAGGACCATCATCATCACCTTGTTTCATTTCATTTCGCTCCGCTGTGACACTCTGAGGTTCTCTTTCAAATTCTTTCAAATCCCTCTCCTTTGGACTTGCAATCTTAAATTTACCATGCTGAGAAGCAATGAAAAATGCAGGACTAACAGAAGGGCCCCGAGACTGAGGACTTTGGTCAAGAACATCCACTGGAATAATGGTGACATCTTTGCCATCAGTTAGCGGAGGAGTAGCGGTTCCTTTGTATGGAGGTTCCACGTCAGAGCCCAAGCGATACTCCATTGTTTGAAATTCATGCAAGGAAAAAATGAGGTCTGTTTCAGATTCAGCCGAATGCAAAGGAATAGGCTTTACATATTCATCATGCTCTTCTGTCATGCTCCTTTCATCGAGATGAAGTTCTTTGTCAACATCTTTAAAGCTATCAGTTTTGTTCTCGATTTGTAATGCTCCAGTGTGATGGTCATGGTCTTTATCACTGTCCTTCTCGTGGTCCTCTTTGCAAACTTCGTCATGATTAGCATCAAGGTCAGCCACATTTTCCTCATCCTGGCTCTTGTCTTGTTCCTCATCATGGCTAATATCTAGGTCTTTGATGTGTTTCTTACCTTGGTCCTCATCATGGTCTGTATGTAGGTCCTTGACATGATTATTTTCTTGGTCTTCACCATGGTCCTTGGCATAGTTCTTATGTTGGACTTCTTTGTGGTCCTTTTCATGGTCCTTATTTAGGTCTAAGTCATGGTCCTTATCAAGGTTTTTGAAACAGGCCTTTTCGAGATCCTCGTGTTGTCTGGGAATGTCCATCTCTTCTTTCGCATCTGCATCAACAGTCTGACTGCCCTCTGAAGCCACCCTGTGCTCACCTGCAGCCTTGAAAGCAGAGATGTCCTGCATTATTCTACTGCCCCACTCTGCATTTTCTTCTTTAGATTCCACATCTCGGGAACAATGAGTTATTGGACTTAGTCCAGGACTTAAAGACTTTGGAAAATCTGAGCGGCCAACAGACAAGAACTGATTCTCTTCAACGAGACTTACTTCTTGATATTTTCCTTGGCCGTCATCTTCCTCTTTCTTTGGTGAAGACGCCGAAGGGTTGGAATTGTCTGGAGCTTCAGTTCCTAACTGGGAGGAATTTGACTGCAGGCACAGTTTCATAAATCTCTCTGAAAGACTGCTCAGTTCATCCTCACTTGGAAAAGACATCTCCTGCACAAACAATAAGTCTGACTCTGCAACATCTGTAGCAGCTTTTTTGCCAACCAATTCCAAATTGATTTCTGTCAAACAATGTCCTGAATCCTGTGCCATGTTTACGCTGTCTCCTGGTCTTTGGGCAGGACTGCCATCTGGTTTAACGATGTTTAACTGCTCGCTGATAGTACCAAGACTACACTGATTGTCAAGTACTGGTTTGCAGGAATCATGGAACATATCGTCTTCCATCTCTTTTCCAGGAATACTCTCATTCTGCAAAAAGTGGTGCCCTTGTAGACCAAGAACATCTGCATCAATTTCACCTTGTATCAGCTCATCTTGGTCTGGTACTGCACCAGAGTTAGCAAGTCCCAGATTAGAGACTCCTGTTTCTATCACATGTGGAGAATAAATAAAATGGGAAGGCTCCTCAGTTAAACTTGTTGCTGAAGCTGATGCACTAGTAGCTTCCTTTTTGTCATTTGCAGAAGAGGTTAGCTGGGTAATGCTTGCATACAAACCAGTAGAAACAGATGGTTTTATCTCTTGGTCAACTGTTTCCGCTTTTTCAAAAGTGGGAGAATATGCTTGGTCATCATCAGCTATAATCTCATTGGTGGCCTTCAATGTTGTGGAAAGGGAACTCAAACATTTGGTTTCTTCTTCAGCTCTGAGTGGTTCACCCCTCCTGCAGGACAGCTCAGAATTTGTCAGAGTTTCCTCCTCAAAGAGCCAAGTGTGACCCATTTGAACCCAGGCACCTTGTTCGGACAAAGGAGTAGCAGCAGTATCTGGATTTCCAGACTGCGCAGCCCAGTCGGTTTTACAGAGTGAGCAGGAAATCTGGTTCAGAACATCCATTTCTTGCTGTGGTTCACTGACTCTGGCTGAGTTTGGAATAACTGGTACTTGCTGTGATTCTACATGGCCGAAATGGAGAAGTTCTTGAACATAGGTCATTTTGGGTGCACTAGGTTCGCCAGAGACTTCGGCTGAAAACTGGTCAATCTCTGACCAGTTTTCTGAACTAGCTGTGAGCTCTGTTCCAAGTTCCTTCAAGTTGCAGCTGTTCTTCAGAACCAGTGAGCCTGTTTCATTGGGTGAGATGCCTGTAGGATCTGTCAGTTTTGATGGCAGATGCACCTCAACAGAACTGGCGTCTATCTGTCTCATAGGTTTGTCCAAGTCAACAGTTTGGTCAGCTGGAACACAGTCATCTGACTTTGTCTCCACTTGTGAAGAAAGTTTTGTTTGCAATTCATTCTCTGCAAAGCCACAAGGTAAATTCATGTTTTCCTTAATCAAACCGAGCGCCATGTCATCCTTTTCAGCCTCTTCTAATTCTCTTGAAGGCACTTCTGTGTCGTTTTTTCGCAGTGGTGCAACACTGTTTACATCAACCTCCCAGTTTGAGCAACCAGATGATTCAGCAACATCTGGCATTTGTACAAAGGTGTTTTCTCGTTTTGGCTCTGACACATTTTGGCCAGTTGATAAAGAAGTTGAACTCAAAACTGTGCCGAAATCATGTTCACCTGGCACTTCTTTATGTGCCATCTCGTTGCTGTCTCTTCCCCACTCATCTGCATGTGGTGATTTTGACACTGTGAGGCAGTTCTTCGCCACTAAGATGGGCACTGTCTCCATGAAACCTTTCAACTCAGCACTTGCTAATCTTGCTGGTTCTACAGCTCCTTTTACCGGAGCTATGGTCTCATCAACAATGTCGGACAGCTGCCCAGTTTCTTCAAAGGGTCTCTCTTCTTCAATCGGTATCCAATTGTGAACAATAGAACCACGACTTTCCTTATTGTTCTCAGCATCCACAGAAACTCTATGGCAACCAAGCAGCGGCTCTCTCGTAGCTTGCACCTCGTAGCCTGAATCAACATCCTCCTTTTTCACGACTTTTCGAATAGCTTCTCCTTCAGTATAAACTGACTGGCTCTCTGCTTCTGCCACCTGACGACTTCCAACCTGTTCCTCCTCTTTGTACTTCTTCTTCACTTCATCATTACCCATTATCCATGACGACAGTTCTGGAGCACCAATCAGCTGAAGAGACTTGGATGATCCGCATGGCAGCACATTCAGGTCGCTCCATGACTGGCAGGCCGTGATGCCGAGTTCAATGTGCGACTGAATGTTGTGATGGCTCTTCATGTCCCCTTGGGAGCCTGTCACCTTTGTCAGATCGGTGAAGGCAGACGATGCTACAGCACAAAACTGCCTCGCCTCCAATCCTGGTTCATTATTTTGTGGTCCTGTATTATTAAATGTGCTCCCAGCTGCTGTTTCAGGTGCATTTCCATCTGGAGAGCTTTGAAGGGAAACATCGTCAGCGACAGGTGGATTTACCATGACTGGCTGAGTCCAATAGATGCTTGCCTCCTCATAGTCAGAGTCCAGTAAGTTGGTAGCAGAAACATCACTGTTAGCAGGATGGTCACCTGATAACACATTCAGAAGTACTGAACTATCGCTTTGCAAGTGCAAAGCTGATTCCTTCAGTTCAGGTGGTATTTCTTTTGCAGTTGGCATTCTTTCAAAGGTTGCCAGGCATTCTCTGTTGGTAGATGCCAATTCTTCAGTGAGTTCTTCAACTGACTGCTTTGCAGATGAGACAATTTCTGAGACAAGCCGGCTAACAACAGTCAACTCCAACTGTTCGCCCATTGGGTCTGGTGGAACAACATTTGTTTGATCATCAAAGCTGTCTTCAGTTAAAAATTGAGACAAAGCTTCATCTTTGTCGGTATGTGACTTTACCCAAGTCAAAGGCATCATTTCTTTGCCATCTGTGGCTAAATCATCATTATCAGTACCGTGAATAGTTTCTTCTGTGAATGAACCAAATTCTTTCCCACCTGTTCTCAGTAAAATTTCAGCCTCCTCAACAACAGGAACAAATTCCTCTGGCTTGTTTGTATCTAAGATGTTTGGAGAACTAGACGGCAATTCTGCTTGTGACGCTGAATGAAAATTACTGGGTTCTGAGTTGAGGCTTGACTTAGGACTCTCAGACACCAGTTCCTCCAGAATAAAGTCTGGCAGAGGGGGCCAGTGTTCTGAAGAATCCATCAACTGATTCTCTGGTATTATCATCAAGTCTCTGGCACTCTGTTCTTCTGTGGTTCCAGAAGTCGCACTGATTGCCCACTGTGATTCACTCTCCTCATGAACGATGGCGTTTTTACTTTCCATACCATCGGATTTGTCATGAAAAATGGAAAAGTCTGGAATTGGTGGCCAGTCCTCGCTCTCTACTGCCTTAGCTTTGAAAAATACCTGTAGTCCCTCACTATTCTTTGTGTCAAATCTTTCACTAGCTTCCCTGCATTGTTCAGAAACGAATACATCTGTCACCCCATGCAAATTACTGACACCATCATTATCATCTACAGCTTTAACACCTGCTACTTCAGCACTGCATGGCTTGTCACTGTTGCAACCTTCGGCAGCAATATCACTACCAACACTTTCAGGAGATGTGATACTTTTAAGCGCATCATCGACCAATGGCCACACAGCGTTACTGTGGTGAAGTGTGGGACAGTTGGTTGTCGTAGCATTTTCCTCCCAAGAGGTCAAAAACTCAGGTAATGGAGGCCATTCAGTGGATGTTTCTTCATGCTCCAAGGGTTCATTTCTACCAGTGCTCTTACTTGTCGAGGACTCTTTGCTTGGTAATATGGGGTCACTTAGTTTTTTCTCTTCATTACCATTCGATATATCCCAAAGCCAACCAAAAACATCAGTGGGCCAGTTTTCTGGTGCATCCAAGGGCTGATCATTCACAGCGCTTGCATCTTCGCATGAAGATTTTGCATTTGTGTTCAGGCCTTGGTTATTCTGCTCATCAAAATCAACCTTGTCACTTGAACCAGAGTCATTCTTATTATGGTACCTGTCTACTGGAGGCATGTAATAGATGTCCACTTTTTGTGGTACAATAATTTCTTCTTCTTCAGCGGGAATTTCCCATTGGCTTCTGGTACCAGGATGAGCCAGGAAGTATTCTCCAGAATCCTTAATCTCTCGTATTACATCCATCTCTTCAGAGTCTTTAGCACGCAGCTGTGGATGAGCATGCAAAAATTTAATTTCACTCCCTTGTTGATCTCTGGCAGGTTCTACATATGAAAAGCCAGCAACTTTGTCAGTCAGAATAGGTTCATCTTTATCAACAAGACTTTGCAGTGAAGCTGCTGCAAAGAAGATTAGGGCTTCCTGTGGTATGATATGTTCATGCTCATCTTTAGCTTCTCCGATATCTTGCATAAGAGTAGGGTGAACTGCAACGATTTTTTCACCTTCGCCTTCTTGAATAGACTCTTCTTCAGGTTTGCTATCTAAACTTGGGTACTCGTTATCAACATTGCTTTCATCTTGAGCTGCAGAAAAAAAGACAGATGCCTTTTCTGATTTGCTAGTTTCATCATAAACCCTGTCCGCCGGCATTCCTTGATCTGTGTTTGAGGCAAGATGAGCAACTTCAGTGACAGGAAAGTCTACACCTTTCTTAAATTCTTGAATTGTGTCAATCTCTTCAGAATCCTTAACAACCAACTGAGAATGCACAGGTAAGTCTTTTGTAGCAAATAAATGACCTTCCCAGCTGGCAAGCATATTCTGATTGGGTGAACCGTGTTCTAGGTTTGAGCTTGAAGCAAAAGGACTAGTAGTCTCTTGTGGCTGTATATTGGCCTGGGATTTTTCTTGACTTTTTGCCACAGATACATAACTTCCTGGTTCAATTAAGATGCTCTGTAATTCAGGTTCATCAGTTTCTTCTGCACAATCCAAAGCTTTGGCAGTAGAATTCTCAGCTTCTTCTGCCTCGTTTCTGCGTATTTCTGGCATTCCAATCGTCTGAAATTCATCTGCTTGAACTTGTATGATTTCTTTTTCATCAGCTGTTGCATCAGTCACTCTCGTTTCCTCTGCTTCATCTGAGAAACTGGCAACAGCAACATCCATTCTCAGCAAATCTTCCTTGTTGCTTTCCGTCTCCTCTGTCTCGTATTTATTGCCTTCTGTTTCTTTTGAAATTTCTGTGTCACTTGCAAATGAAGCATTTCTCATTTTCTTCCCATTAGTCTCAATCTCCACCAAACACAATGCATCATCAGCATCATTTCTGTCCACTGATTTTGTTTCTTCTCCTTCATCAACAGTGTACATTCGTCCAAAACTTCCTGCTTTGAGTCTTTCACTGTTCATCATTTGAATAACTTCTGCCTCGCTGTTGAAATCTTCCATAAGTTCAGTTTTATCTGTTGTAAACTTGTCATCCAATTCACTTATCACTGTTGCATCTTTTATATCTTCCAATACTCGTGTTTCTTCTGCTTCATCCTTGTTTTCATCTGCTTTGTGTCTTCCACTGGCCATGATTTCATCCACTTGGATTTCACCATTTGTGCCAATATCCCATGTGGAATTCTTCCCTTGTAGTTCATCAACAACTTGGTGTTCCTTGACCGTATTGGATACTTCTTCCGTCTCCTCGGTCTTCCTGACTGTGCTCGTCCCCAACAATCCTGTTTCTTCTGTGACTGTCTCAGTCAAATTTGAACTGTCACTGATACTCGATTCCTTCTCCGAAACCTGACTACAAAGATCCTCTCCAGAAATTTTAGTCACCATTTTGGCTGCATATGACTCGGACTTTTCTGACGGAATTCTAGCACCAGACAAACCTTCAACCACCTCAAATGATTTGGAAAAACCCTGTCCAGCATCTTCCAGAGTCGACACTGGACTATTGGCACAGGGAGTAAATGTATCAGTGCCAGGTTCACTGACATTCTTCCTCTCAAACGACACGTCTTTGCCAAATGAATCATTGGCAGTCACCATCTCATCTGTCAACTCGCTCTTAGTCAACTGCAACATTACAGACTCTTCCTGTTCATTTTTTGTGTGTTCTTTGCTAGAACTTTCATTTAGCTCCTGTTCTGCTTCGAACTGACTTTCTCCAGAACTTTCTAACAGATTCATTTGGTCCTCTGCAACTCCAAACCCACAAGCACCTGCATCTACATTTTCTCTGATGAGACTATTGTCAGTGAATTTGCTTTCTTGACTTCCAAAAGTGACTTCAAGCTGCTCCTTTTGGCTCTGATTTCTGTCAGTGATTTCATTCAGCGTAACTTCACTGTATCCGCAAACATCATTTTCTCGTATGGTTTGGCTATCGCGAGCACTGTTGTCGATGGTTTCACCTTCAAACGTTGAACGACTTCTACTGCTGTTACTTTCATCTTCCTCATCTTCCTCCTGCAAAACATCATTGCAACTGGCACTAATGCTGTACCATCTCAGGCGAGTTCTTGCTTGCCTGCCCAATGATTGGCCCAACGAATAGTTGCTGAAACCATCCAGATGATCCGCAGTGATCTCGTGTGAAAATTGACCAGCCTCTGTGTCAGACTCAGACACGGTCAAACTGGATTCAATCAGGCCGCGTCCTTCTTTTGCTGCAAACAGAACCTCCTGCTCAAGGTTCTCATTGGAAGTGCATTCTTCACTAGGGATCACGTCCAATCTCCTGCCATCAAAATTCAACTCATCCCACTCCAACATCTGTGCTGTTTTTTCCTCAGACATGGTGGGTTTGCTGGCTACACTAGGAATTTCACTCTCAGATGCTTGTGAAAAATTCAGGTAAATGTTCCGTCCGTAGAACAACGGCTCTTTCACAGGCTTCACAAACATATCTTTCTCATCTGAGCTCACAGACTCCAGTGCACTAGCAGGAGATTGTTGTGTCTCTCCTTGTAATTCTTCTGCCTCTTTGACTGTATAAGGTGAGGATTCAGATGTATTATCTTCATTGTACACTGAATCAGATATCTTTATTTCAGGATTCTCTGAATCAGGACAGGTTTCTTCATGAAGCTTTGATTCGTGTGTAATATATGTGCTATAAACTAAGTCAGGTATCTTCATTTCAGTTTGGTCTGCATCAGAGCTAATTTCTTCACCAAGCTTTGATTCATGAATCATTTCTTCACCAGGCAGTGATTTGAGTGTAACTTCTTCTTCATAAACTGAATCAGGTGTCTTTAATTCAGCATTCTCTGAATCAGGATTCATTTCTTCACCAAATACTGATTCATAAGTTGCTTCTTGCTGAAGCATTGCTTTCTGAAACCTTTTTCCATGAATAACTAAATCCTGAGACATTTCTTCACCACACTCTGATTCGGGATTCATTTCTTCACCAGTTAGCAGTGCATGCATCATTACTTTACCAAGCATTGATTCATAAAGCATTTCTTCATGAAAAACTAATTCCGAAGTCAGTTCTCTGTCATGTGCAATTTCTTCCTCAAGTGACGATCCAGGCTGCATTACTGTCTCATCTGCTGAATCTGGTGTCATTTGATTCCTAGAAGTTGACTCATTCGCTGTATGTTTAGCATGCATTGAATTGAGTCTAGTTTCTTCACCACAAACAGATTTAGGAATCAGTTCATTACTAAGTGTTGACTCTTGGCTCTTTGGAAAATCCTCAATTGCTGAATCAGATTTCACAGCTTCACCATTTACTAACTCTCCACTACTTTGAAATTCTTCAAATTCTTCAGACACTGATTTTTCACGATGTGCTGATTCATTACTTTGTAAAAATTCTTGAATAACTGATTCTGATGTCAATCCTTTATCATGTGGTGACCCTTCACTCTGTGGAAATTCCTGAATCACTGATTCATCACTCATTTCTTTGTCAGGTGTGGATTCTTTGCCAAGTGGAAATTCTTCAACAGACCCAGATGTCGATCCTTCACCCATTGTTGATTCATCAGTTTGAGGAAATTCTTGAATCTGTGATTCATTACTTGTTTCTGTGTCAAATGAGGATTCTTTGCTATGTGGAAATGCATCAACAACACATTCAGATCTCAATTCTTTGCCATGTGTTGATTCATCATAATGCGGACACTCTTGAATCACTGATTTATCACTTGTTGCTTCATCATGTGTGGATTCTTGGCCATGTGAAACTTCTTCCACCACAGATTCAGGCATCAGTCTTTCACCATGTCTTGATTCATCATAGTGTGGAAATTCTTGAATGACTGTTTCTAATTTCAAATCTTTGCCATGTATTAATTCGTTGTTGTTTGGAAATTCCTCAACTTCTGTGTCAGATGTCAATCCTTCACTGTGAGTTGATTCATCACTGTGTGGAAATTCTTGAATCATTGATTCCTTGGTAAAGTCTTCATCTTGCACTGGGCAAGGCGAGGCCAAAAGCAGCTTGTCACTCAGGACAGGGACACTCACAGAAGATGTTTCCACATTGCATGCAAATACCAAATCGTCAGGAAAAGTAGCACGGGGCGTGTGAAACTCCTCTTCCTCCTGAAGTTCCTCTCTAGATCGTTTAAAGGATTCGTTTGGTGGAGTTACGTATTCCAGTTCATCAGTTTCGGCGGTTTCAGGATCAGGTGAACTATGGCATTCATAGCTTTCTAAAGCTCTCACCAATTCCAAGAGGCTTGGCTTAGTTTCAGTTGTGATATATGAATCAGGTACATCTTGAAACTGACTCGAATTTTCAAGACATGCTGCCTGTAGCTCATCTTGTACGACTGTTTTGTCAGTATTTGCTGCAGCTGCTAAATCATTCCTTGAGTGCACGACATTAAAATCTGGCTTACGTGTAGTGTGCACAGAACCCTGAAGGAATGTTGTTTCAGTTGTCTCATGCTGTGCCAAATGGTCACTGCTTGCTGCAATCGCCACATCACGCCTTCTTGGTGCAATATAGGAATCTGGCCCACTGCAATTTTTATCTGGTTCTTGAAGAAATCCTGCAGCCGCTTCATTATAGACATCAGCAAATTGGTCAGTGCTTGCAACAACTGTGAAATCTTCATGCAGTTCCAAACTTTGAACAGGTGTTGCTTTTGTTTCAAAGTATAACATTGCATCAGCTAATCTGTCACCCCTTGGTATGTAAGACGGCCAGTCTGATGAATCGCCTGGCAGACCACTATCACTCAATTCCAGATCTGCTGGCTTTGTGTCTAACTTGTACACGGTGTTTTCTTGCCTGTGAGTTGTGTCTATTTTCATCTGTTCAGCATGACTAATTTCATCAGGAAGTGAATGACTTTTTAAACCACTGTCGTGATAGTCACCCAACAGATATTTTTGCCTGTCTTGAAATTCATCAGGATCTTCATCAGTTGTCTGCGGATGGCCACTTCTGAGAAGAAATTCATTTCTAGGTCTAATGGGCCTTGTATTCTCCATACCTGAATCGGTACTCATATCAACGGCACTCCTGTCCTTGCTCAGCTCACCCACCGCAGGCTCTATCGCTCCAGAAGCCCTGGTTGATGTTGCATCTTCTCGTTGAAGTTTTTTCAGTTCTTCATCTTTCACAGCCAACAACGATGAATTCTGATGAATAGAGACAGACTCATCTCTGATTTCATCCCTTGCAGCATCTGCACTTCCATGAAAAGACTCATAATAGAGAAATGGTTTCAGTCCCTCAGAATGTAGGCTGCTTTTCTCAATATTTGGAAAATAGTCTAAAGCAAGAACCTGTTCTTGGTGATTAGAGCCACTGGTCAGGCTTCTTTGGGCAGTGTTTCTAGGCAGTTTGCTACTTGTGTCACCTACTTCCCTGATCATGCTTGGCAAGAAAGGCAATGCCATCTTGAAGCTGCCTATGCTGGAAATAGGCATAGCTCTACAATCTGCCAGAAAAGCACATAAAAGACAATAAATATTGTCTGTTAATATTACTTTCATGTTTAACATATAATTGTAAAATGTCATTGTAATATTTAATGTAATATGTAATTGCAATATGTAATTGCAATATTACAGCGCAACCCCGTTTATGTGTGGTAGAAATACAGCAGTGTATGATTATACAAGCCTTAGTGTGGCTAGAAAGCTGAAAGACAGGCTGTTTGATGTTAAGGCACTTGGACTGTAGCCTGCTACCAACAATTGTGTTTAATTACTCTGAAAGGCCACACTGCTGTCATGAAGAAAACACTGTTATGAAGAAAAGTGATTGTGATTTAATACCTGACAATTTGTTTCTGGCTACATTAACATCGCTAGTTTCCAGACCTTATTTTAAAGTCTGAAGTCCCTTCAGTGAACTGCCAAGCCTATTGTTACAAAGCTGTTGTAACCTTGGCTGAAACAGCAGCTAAGCTCCTGCCAGTGTTTGCTTGGCTATCAAGCACCATAATTTATCTCAGCTACAGCTTCTACTATGAGTGGTCCCTTTATCCATTTGGGCAGTTGAGACAAGTGCAGCTATTTTAAGTTCACCTGCCTTGGAATTGTACTGCCCCCGCTGGGTTTACAGTGGGCGCAGCAGGTGTATCTATTTTGCAAAAAAGCTGCCACGTAGTGCTACATGGCAAGTTCCTGTACTGCGTGTTAATGCGTCTCACATGTTAAATAGGCATCCTCGGAAGTCATGTTAAGTGGATTCACGTGTAAATGCAACAGTACTGCACTGGCAATTGCATATGTAAGACAGGAAAACAACAAAAACTTTACCACCACAGACAAACCAAAAATCTACAA
This sequence comes from Norana najaformis, assembly GCA_964023275.1. Taxonomy (NCBI): domain Eukaryota; kingdom Metazoa; phylum Annelida; class Clitellata; order Crassiclitellata; family Hormogastridae; genus Norana; species Norana najaformis. Next base: position 39,744,980 of record OZ029913.1, on the reverse strand, counting down.
GACTACTTGGCCTGACTCTCACTATGGTTCCAGCTGTTGCCAGACATGCATCTACATATATATGTATGTAATTTTTGTGTAGCTTCTTTTAAAGAAGCTCTCAAAAAGAATGTGAACATGGCAGTCCAAGGGAGTTTCCAATCTCAAGGAGGTGCACCTTAAGATCGGAAGAATGTAACTTGAACCGAAACAGAGGATGTAAAAATAAGGCCACATATGTAGTAACCGAGCACTTCCATAACACCTTTTCAGAGCCTCTCAGAGACATGGCTATTTTACAAATCTATAAGTTACCTTCAGGAATATATTTGGGTCACTTACACTGACTGAACTGCATTTCCCACAAAGTTCTTCTGTCCAGTTCAGCTTCCAAAGTAGTGGCCAAGCACTGGTATATGCATAGCGGCTTGTTAATGAGTACAGCTTTCACCAGACGTACCAACAGCTCTTGCAATCCTTGTGGTACACTCCCCTGCTCACCAGATGATGCTGTTTCTTCAACTGGTATGAATTCATGACCTGGTGCCTGTGAATAGTTCAAAATATGTTGCAAGGTTTTAGCACAGGCCTGATGTTAAACTGCCTAATGTAGGTAGGGTACACATGGTGGAAGTTTTTCAGCTATTGTACTATGTATGCCCTGATATGCCCATGTGTGACACAGTGATCTATCGGTAAGGCGTTTGCCGTTTAGTTAATTAATGATCATGAAGTTGTGGGTTCAACTCCGAGTAGCGACCCTGGGCAAGTTGTTTGCATAAGCGTGTCTCTGTCACCAGCAGTATAATTTGGTATTCTCCTAAGCTGGGAAGTAAACGGCTAGTCATGCGATGCACTTGTCCCGCGTTCAGGACCTTAGGATTCGTCCACTGAAACTGCAATTTAGCAACCCTCAAAAGCTTCCAAATTGCGCTATATGAGACGATTCCTTCTGTGCAGTAGATTGATAACGACTATCTAAAATTATCGTTACCAGTAGCGTTAGAAACATTTGGTGGTTATCGCTCCCAAAGCTAAATGATTAATGCCTCAAGTACAATTATGGGGCGGCAATAAAAGTTATTAAATTAATAGAGATCCTCGATCGTTCTTTCGTTTGAGAATAATCTTGATAACGAATTATAGACCCAACATGTCAATAACCGGGTAACAGAAGTTCAGTTAAAGTACAGCTTTTTACCCATGTAAATATCGATCGTTGGATTGTTTCTTCTGATGGGTGATGTACGACGGCCATTTAAGAAATATATTGCAATTATATTACAAAAAAAGTATTTATAACTTCAAGAAATTATTTATTTCAATATACGGCTACTTATTTTGCGTCTCGAGATCGTAGAAGAAACTGTAACGCCGCAACTCAACTGGTGTGACCTGATTGGCTAAAATAACGTTTCAATAAATTACATATAAAGATACAACATTCTGTTAATGACGTATTTTACTTTAGCGTCAGCCTTATCTATCCATAAGCTAAACTGTTCTAGGTTGCCTCATGTTACAGTTACAGTTAGGTCTAGTTACAGTTACAGTTAATAGGCTAAGTAAGCTATATTGGCTTTTAGTGTCTATATCTATCCATCCAACTGTCAAGCTCTTTTTTGAAACTGTTCAAGCTTGATGTAGAAATTACTTCTTCTGGTAGCCCGTTCCAGTGCTCTACAATCTTCTGGATGAAGAAATATTTTCTAGTGTCCAATCGCACCCTCTTATGATAAAGTTTCAGACTGTGTCCTCTTAAATGTTCCGTTGTTGCCCTCTGGAAGAAGGTTTGCTCGCCTATATTCTCGAGTTGATATTCATGTAAAATTTTGTAGGTTTCAATAAGGTCACCTCTCAATCTTCTTCTTTCTAAAGAAAATAAACCCAGCTTTTGAAGCCTTTGTTCATATGGCATCTTAGATAGACTTCTGACGAGTTTAGTAGCTCTTTTTGTACTATTTTTCCAAGCATTCGATGTCTTGTTTGTAATGGGGACTCCAAACCTGGATACAATATTCTAGATGGGGTCGAATATATGTATTGTACAGTATCTTGAAACTATCAACGTCTATGTGCTTGAAACTTCTTTTTATCATACCAAGAACTGACATTGCTTTACTTGCTGCTTTTCTACATTACTGGCTCCACTTCACATCTTTACTGATCCATAATCCCAAATCTTTTTCCATTTCAATCTCTTCTAGGTTCACAACATCTGTTCCATCCTTTAGATGGTAGTTCATTTTCTTCCTTGGCCCAGTTTGCAGCATTAGTTTGCACTTGGAAGTATTAAATTTTAATAGCCATTCCATTGACCAATCTTCCAGCTTATATAGATCTTGCTCCAAGAGCTGGTCATCTTCCTCATTTTGTATTTTTCTCCATATTTTTGTGTCATCAGCAAACATCTTCACAGAACTTTCTATTATGTCTGGAATCTCATTTACATAGATCAAAAATAACAGTGGCCCTAACACTGATCCTTGCGGAACTCCACTGAGAACTCCTGCCCAGCCTGTTACTTGCCCATTAAGCACCACTTCCATTTTCCGATTTGTTAAGAAATCTTATAATTATAAATTATATAATTATAAGACCTGGTTCTTGGGTGTTTGATTGATATAGCAACGGGGTATAAGCAGGTCTCTATGACGCGGCTTTTTTGTGTGGCGCTAAGAAAGTTCGGAGATTTACATTACATTACGTTACATACCTCGTTGGTTGTAACCAAAGGACAAGGTGAGGTCATAGCTCGTTTTATTTAATATGTGGCGTTTCCTGGTCTGTACATAATTTGACCCAGTTCTACACTCAGAGTCAGCCACATCACTGCCCTTCTCCTTTGTATATAGAATATGGCCGTTCCGTACCATCTTCACTGATGGTGTTTGCTTTTCCGAGAAAAGTTCAGGATTGGCAATACTGTAAAGCTTTATCTCGGGATCCGACCCTGCCTCTTCTACTATCGCCGGATGGGTTAAGTTCTGAGAATGGCCTCTTCACTTTTACCGACAATGCCCAACAGCCATCTTCATTGACACACAACAGGCCTGCATTGGCCACTGGTGAAAACTGGTGGCTAGCTATGGGCCAGATGTTAGCCAAACAAACGTGGCTGTCCGGGACACATAATGGGCATGATCCAGGGATTTGAAGGATTAAAATGATTGCTGCATCACACTACAGGTATTGTATGATTATTAGATGGAATTTGCCTAAATTGGACTATAGACAAAACTTGATTATGCTAGACTGCAGATCTGAGCAGATTAGAGTACACTATGCCTGAGTCTATGAAACACACAAAAAAACTAGTTTCCAATCGATTTTAGTGTTACAACACGTCATGCAACGTTGACGTAAACAAACACGTGAGACATATCATCCATAGAACAATAACACGAACGCACAACAGCAACAACATTAAGTGCTAAGGCCCAATTAGATTTGCAGTGTCAATTGCCACAGGTGTCTAGGGTAAGCTCAACAGGATTAGGTTTACTAATATCACTTAAACGCAATATACAGCAGCTGTTCAAAATTATCATGAAATCGCAAGCTAATCCTGTATTTTAAAAATTGCTGTCAGGCCTACTTTAAATTAAGTAGCGCGTTTATATTACTGGTCTGACTTATGTCCGCAGTCAATACATGAGTCTGTTCTCAAAAGATTTAAGCTTATGCACTCTAAAATCCGTTACAAAATTTGTGCGATATGCTGATGATACTGTTCGACTGGCAAATTCTGAAGCAGAGCTGCAGGAGACTGAGGATCATCTTGACGGACAAGCACAGCACTAAGATCTGTTGATTAATGTGGACAAAACCAAGATCAAAGTAACAAATGGTACAACCTTCAACGTCAGATAACAAGGTAATAAACCGAAACAGGTTGACACATTTCCATATCGTAATCGTAATCTGGAAATTTCTACAGCGCCCAACGAAAGCTAAGTCACGGGAACCAGCTTATTCACAGCGCTCAGTCAAACCAAAATCGATAGGCAAAAGGGTTCAGTTTCAGGTCAGGATTCAGAAGTCAGGCAGGCAGGTAGGCAGTCGAATGGCTACTGTGGATCGTGCTTGAAACTGAAGCGAGAAGAGAGATAAGGGAAAGAGGAAGAATCAGGAAAAGATTTTTGGAAAAGTAATGTTTTCAGTTTTGAGTGAAAGACCAGCGCAGAAATAGCAGGAGGTGAAGTTTTGGCGAGTTCGTGTGATAGACCAGATAACTGCCGTAACCGAAATCGAAGACTCTGAATGCAGTAAAGAGATTCGATCATTACTGGAAAAAAACACAAGGTGTTGGGGCAGCATTAGAGAATGTATAGAAAAGCTACGGCATATTGCTTTGGAGCAAAGATACGACTTCCGAAAGCTCTTGCATGGCCAACGCATCTGAAATGAACCGTCTACGGCAGATTCGTAGAGTACCGTGGACTGCTAAGAAGACAAATGAGCGAGCCCTTGTCTTGGCAGGAGTAGAGAGGAGTCTGCTCGGATTAATCAAAAAGAGGAAACTTTCATACTTCGAGAATGTGTACGAAAGAGTGGATACTGCTAAGAGGAAGAGATCATCCAAGGCACAACTTCTGGACCCTGAGCTCGGAAAAGACCCAAGGTGACATGGATCGATAACATCAAGTCGTGGACTGAATCATCGCTCAACCATTCATTACAAGCGTCTGGTCATAGCAAATGCTTTCATTTGTAGTAGTTTTATATAAACTGGATATTACAAGGAGGGGCCTCTGAACTGACATCCGGGAGCCTTGTTGGTTATTACAACTTATTAGTCGTTATTAGACATAGAATCAATCAGTAATCGACTGTCACAACGACGGATCTTTATAATTTACTATCAGAGTAATAAAGGTAGTAAACCTACCGAAATTGACATTCAACAGCATATTCAACAATCCCGAATATTATAATAATAAGTTCGGCAGTACACGTCGACAGAGTATGCTGCCTGGTAACAAAAGTACATCTGTTGTTTTTTACATTCAAACACTTTCATCAGGCTATCATAAAATCTGCACTGGCTTCCTTGCTATAGACTATGTCATGTAGTTGACACTGAAAAGAAAGGTTGGTTCTTGCGTAGACAAGTATAGGATGTATAAAGAGAACCATGGCTATATTTCTTGGACAAGAATCGGATGTGAAAGAGAACCATGGCTATTTCCTGGGTAAATAACGGACGAGCGGATGATGACGTATGCTGACCTTGGAACGTCACATGACTTTTTTTGCAAACCGGAAATTGGATTCATTCAGGGACTCAACATCTGATCCGAGTTCCGGCCGTCACTGCGTGTCGATGGACCCTGAAACCCCCTTGCAGGGAGTACTCGGATGGGTCAAGATAAGCTTGTCCACACCTCTTGGATCATCGGCCATAGTTCCTGATCGTTGCTTCATGTTGCTTCGAGACTCTGGACTCGGCAGGGTGGCGTCCACGGTAGAATTTTCTGGACGCGACGAGGATTGAACGGTTGATCGGGAACCCGGAAGATCTGGAATGGCTTGCGTTTTAGCTTCATTCTGGTTACTTTCTGGGCGTCCATGAAGATTCGAGAAGGCGCCTCTCCTAGCCAAGGCTTGGACGTCGGCAGTACGATCACATGGGCATTGTTGATCCTGTGCAAGTTGAACTGTAGACGGTAGGCCGAGGCTAATGCAAGAGATCTCAGGATTAGTGGAAGACTGAGTACAATTAGGAAGACTGATGGTAGGATTGCTGGAAACAGAGGAAGACTGGTGGGTAGCAAACGGATGATCACTGAGATTGTTGTTAGGTGCTGCGGAAGATTTGGATGTTGAAGAGTGGTCACAGAAATCTTGGTTAATTTCTGGGCCAGACTCGGACGTTGAAATGAAACCATGACTGTTTCCTGGGCAAACTGTGGACGTCGAAAGAGTGCCGTGGCTATTTTCTGGGCAAGGTATCAATGCCGATGATGGGTGCCCATCTGCGACAAGGTTACTATCGACAATATTATGGGCACCTTCACACCTTCCATGGCTCGGAATAACTTCCTGTGTAGGTTGACCGGAAGTGACGACGGTGCATAGCGGTGCCGAATAAGAAGTTCCAAGCGACAGAGTCTTCCCATCGAAAGCCGAAACCGAATAATCCACAGTGGATGATGAAATCTGACCATCAGCGCAGTATCCTCTTTTCTCCTCTGCCTTGCCCTGATCTATCACCGCGGCTACTTCTACTGCGTCAGCTTCTCGTGATGATTCGTTAGTGCCGGATGCCGGAGAAGGGTCGGTTGCAGAGGCTGGCGTCGTCTCGTACTGGATTTCAGTCAGAGAGAAATCGGTCGATTCTAGGTCATCGTCAAAACTGTCGTCGATGTTAAGCGAATCGTCTTCGTCCTCGTCATTGTAGTTCAGCTTCTTCGTGTGGGTGACGCACTTGACGAGGAGTGCCTTGCCTTGAGTGTCGTATTCCAGGATCTCCACCTCTTCTCTGGATTCAAGAAAAGCATCAAAGAGTTAGGATTAAAATTATTTCTGTAATTCTTACTTCTGCAGATAACAGACGTTTACTCCAATTAAGTTAGTAGAATAAGTATATACTAAAGTGTAGTCATGTATATCGTAGCATAACGCAGAATAGATTAGATTTGCAAGCATGTGTCAAACAATAAATAATTTATATAGCATCCTTTCAGAACATCTAAAAGAGACTGCATATATGGCTATCTAACTGATCTAAACATGTGCGGCAACAGAGTACAGCAGAATACATTAGAACTGAAAAGAGAAGAATTTAAGTAAATGAAAGGAACGAATCGTGTCGAATCTGCTCGAATGGAACAAAAAATAAATCAGTCCAATACAAAACCACACTGTCACTTACCTAAAGCTCGCGTGCTTACTGTTTGGAGGCGAAACCTCCGGCACTCCAACAGTCGAAGCGCTGTCCACAAAACCGGTTCCCGCGTCAAGTGACTGGTTGTACTTCTTAAGAATGGTGTGTCCACTGACAATGTGCGGGGAAGCCGCCCTCTGCAGCTGGCCCCCTAGTGGTCCAGCTGCCACCCCAGCATCGGCTGAGGCGGATTTCTTTAGCCGCAGTCGGTCGGCACTGCCATAGGACCGCCTACGGACAATGACGTGCGCGCTGTCCTCTGAAGCGTTCCGCGCAGCGCGCGTGTCATCGCTGCGGATAACGCGGACATAACGCCGCCGAGGGCCGGCTGATGCGGACCCCACAGGTGATGGGCTGCGCTGGCTGCGCGAACGGGTATGGGCAGAAGCAGGACCCTCCGACTGGGAGCGGGCTGACTTGACGCTACCGTCCGACCGGGAACGGAACAGCTTGCTGAAACTCATCGGGAACTTGGAGACGTCGCGGTCGGCTTGGATGCGGTCAAGGTCAACGGATGGACTGGCCCGAAGGCGGAAATCGAAGCAGCCAGTCATGACGATGATGGTCGTCCATAGATGGAAGGATGACGCCAAGAACAAAGCGGAGGAAGAATTGAAGGCATGATGACGTTCCGATCCTAATAAAAACACCACATACAAAATAAACAGTCTGCCATCATCATTATTGTCAGCCGAAGCATTCAGAAAATACACCTCCAAGTTAATCCCCTTTTTGTCAGCGTCCTCGATGATGACGATGGCATTTGATGAGAATGATTCATTCGTGCATACTTTCAAGATTTCTACTCAGAATCGTTCCAGCCCAGATCCACCGAAAGACAACCGTATTCAAGTGCTGATAAAAAGCCACGTGTAGCGTCCTTAGCCAGAGGGACACGCAGATCCAGAGGGAGGCTATTCCAGGTCGATGGCTCAGCCACTAGAAAGGCACGACGTTGCATTGCTGAACTCGAACAAGTTGAAGGAACAACAAATTCATCTCGGGTTGCTAATGATGATGATAACGACAACAATGATTGTGACTTGGATAAATGAATGAACAAATGACTGACTGAATGAATGAACGAATAAAAACGAGAATAATGATGATAATTTTAGATCATGATGGTAACCACAACGACAATTGGCGGTGATAATGATGGAGATTCACTCTCTACCAAGCTGAAGAAATGGTGTTTCTAAGCATAATTTTAGAACATAATGCAATTAAAACATTTAAAAAATATTAAAATAGCCTAATTAGTAGACTGGCCAGGGTACAACACGATATCTTACCTTGAACAATGCGACTTATTTACGCTTCTGAAATTGCGACTAACAGCAAAACATATGTTACGCACGAACTGGAGACAACGGAAAAGCTTATCGCATTTTAATCCGATAATTCAGCCAGCAAGCGATTATCTGCCCATTATCTATTATATATGATTAGTTAATCTGCTCTCTCCACGGTTTTCTTGATTCAATCCTCAATACCAAGTCGAAGCACCCAACACAGAACATGGAAAACACAGATCGAAATAACGATCCTCCTCCCTCCCGTGGCATGCACCACCAGGCACGAGATGTCGACGCTGGCATCTTGTCCTCCAACTGGACTATGTAGTCCGGGCGTTCACTGCGCAGACTCCAACGATGAATACTAATAATATATGCAACACCAGCTGACGCTGTAAACAAACACTATGCCAGATTTGTTTCTTCTTTATAACTAATGATGTGAGGCAGGGTCGACATTAAAAGCCTGGCAGCTATATGACGTCGTTGAACGCTGGATACTAAGAAACAAAGAAAATTGAACTACGTAGAATATTGATGCGCGGCTGGCCACATTTTACGCGACGTGCAGACAGCGTTCTGCTCACATGGCGTCGGCAGCCATTTTGTTTCTTCCGCAGTCTACGGCAAAACAATTCTTTTACGAAGATGGATTTTCTGCGCACATTGGCCTACAGTCTCGACGCGTACGTATGCGTGCTGTGGTCACTGGCTGCCCATCAGCAGAGCGGTGGTATCGATTACTTCCTCTGTCTGGAACGCTACCTCCTGCTGCTGCTTGGCGTCGTTCGTCGCCAACAGTCGATACGAGGCGCTGTCGTTTGCACAGACCGAGCGCAGTGGTACACTTGTCTCCTCAATGAATACTTCGATGACGTCATTTTATTATCCAGGTTTAAAAGCAAGGAACTTGTAACGGGTAACTGGCAAACTGCACACAGTGTGGCACAAATCTATAGAAAGCCAGATATATAGCGCCGTTGTCATAATGCACAGGGCATCTGTCGCTGGTCGACTGAAGCGAAACCGTAGTAAATATAATTCGTTGGGCATGTCCAGTCGAAATTCACTTGCTCAGGAAAACCAGAAGTGAGGCTAAGGTGAGTAAGCACGTTGAAACTTCTTCCTTAAGTTCTCTGCCATCGGGCAGGTTCGAACGTTCAATGGCGCCATTCCTGAAGTTGTTGGGCCTCCTCCATCAGTTTACCATATCGGTCCTCCATCATCGAGTATAGTAGCATTTGTCTCGGTCTTCCTCTTCTTTTATTTCCTTCCATTCTTCCCTCTATGATATTCTCAGAACGGCAGCACCTCTCAGTATGTGTCCAGTCCATTTCCTCTGTCTCGTTCTTATTGTAGCCATCAGAGATCCTCTCTTTCACCTGTTGAAGCACCTCTTCGTTTGTTTTGCGCTCTGTCCGGCTAATTTTCTCCATCTTGCGCCATACCCATAATTAAAAAGCCTCCAGTCTTCTGATGTCTTCTTTTCTGATGGTCCATGTTTCCGATCCATATAACCATATCAATGTTTTTGACCATTCTCTTCTTTAGGTTCACACAGACCTGTATAACGTGTCCTTCCCCTAGTTTCGCACAACCTCTTCCTGCCCTTGATAATTAGCCCATCTCGCAACCTCGCAAAAGGGTGGGCCCTATCACAATATCGGATCATTTTGATCCGGTTCTGAATCGGACAGCGAACGCTGCGGTTGTGACTTTCCCTGGAAGGCACCGACCAGTTTGGTTGGACAGACTGTTAGACTTGCAAACTCCTTTGTCTCCGGTATGAGCATCTGCTATTCATAAGCGCTAGTGAATAAGCTATTGCCCTGCGCTTAGCTTTAAAGTGGCAATTTAGAATTTTTCTATTCCAATTTTTCGGGCTGCATCTTATGTTTTCGCGAATTCTCTGAAGGTTTTATTGCCTCCGAAAACTCAGTAAAATCCTCGTCCGCCATATTGTTTATGCTGTTGCGTCGTAAGTAAGAAAGTTGAAGAATGCATGCTGCATGCTGCCACGTAATTTCTTTCATGTAGGCCTAGGCCTTCTGTAGACGAATCGAGACACCAAGACTAGCAGAAACAATACCTAAAATTAATTAGATACTGGACAGACAGAAAAGCAAGGACATCATTACCAAACGCTAACTAAGTGCGAAAGAAACCGATAAAGAAAGAACTTTTTATCTCTTACATAAGATCCGTAAGCTAGAGAAATGTTACCACAATAAGACATGCCGGAGGGAAGACCAAGAGTAATAGATTGCGGCAAGAAGTCTGGTAGGGTAAGTGACTACCATTTTCTCAGACCACTAGCAAACCAAAATCCAGCATACATTAAAGATACGTATGAATTTTCAACAAAATTCGAGAAATAAGAAATGCTTAATTGTAACGGGCGATATTACGGCATTATGCACAAATATGAAGACTGACCGGTCCTTATATGTAGAAATAATTAGACAAGACCTTGCTAATAACCCGGATCCGCCCAGACCAGATAGGGAAATTTTCTGAATGCTTTGAATTACCAATGACAAATAGTGACTTTAGATTTGGCATTGAGCAATTCCTACAAATCATTGGAACTGCTGTAGGTAAGCCGTATGCTCCGAGCCTATCCAACTTTACCTATAGTGGATTTTGACGATAAGGCTATGAACCGATTCCATGTTAGACCGACACTTTTCTTTAGATTCCTTGAAGATATGTTCTTCAAATGATCAGGTACCCGATCAGAACTGGTAGAATGCGAAAGATACCTAAGGACTTTAATATCAGACATAAAAATAGCACTTAATTGTTTAGCACTTTCTTGACACTACTGTCTTTAAAAACACACAAGACGGGACCTTTACATTAGAAACACGTGTCTTCTTTAAAGAAACTTATACTTCTTCAACGCGGCAACCTTTCACCCCCTCGTACTACATGGAGCGTCCTCAAATCACTAGTTTTTAGATTTAAACAGACTATGACAAAGCATGCCTGGCCCTTTCTTAGAGCCCTATAGAAAAGAGGTTATAATAAGAGAATGCTTAGCAAAATTAAGAGACCTGTTGTTTTTGCAACATGCAGGGGGGCAAGAAACCAAAAAAGACACTATTACCTGTCATCAACCCTACTGACCAATAAGCACACATCTAATTAAGGAATGAAAAAGAAAAATACTTAACAGCGGAGGCTTTCGAACTAGAGGATAATTTGGCTTATACGATACATAAGAAAAATCTTGGTCAACTTCTAGCTAACAACCACAAAAACAACAACAAAAAGAATTAACCAAACGATAGGTGCTTTCAGATGCAGTTTGACTACATGCCAAACCTGCCAACATCTACTGATGACAAAACAATTCTGTAGCATATACAGTATTCAAGAGCCTACATTAGGCCTATAACAACCATGCTACTGCTAGACTGTAAAAGCCACAACATAGTCTGTTTAATTAATTACTGGTAAAAAATGCCACAAACAGTATGTAGGAGTTTTTGTGCCTTTGCACCCCAGCAGGGTAATTTTCTTATACTTTTCTAGCACTATCTCTAAACATAACCCTAACCTGCGTAAGCAACACTCTCTCTATCTCTCTCTCTCTCTCTCTCTCTCTCTCTCTCTCTCTCTCTCTCTCTCTCTCTCTCTCTCTCTCTCTCTCTAAAACATACTCTCCAGCACTGTTCAACACGGTCCTTTCAATGTACTCGCTATCTCTATATACAGCCTCAAACCAGTCGAATGAGCAAAAACGTATCAGGCAGGAATATGACTCATCGCGATCAAAAGCCCAACGTTTGGACGCGCGAGCACGCGCGTGGTAAACTCCTGTTCAGGCATGCTCAAAACCTGCTGACTCATCACCAATGTAAAACTAATGCCCCTATCGTCCAAGCGACCATCAATCACACCCAGATGATACAGAGGAGCCCGGGAAAGCCGAAAACCCGCTGACTCCTCACTACGCATAAGCAACAGCGAGTCACGTGTTATTTAGGTACGTTTGTGTTTTCTAAAATCTGCTGGCTAATCAAATCTATGCTGTGTCAGCAAAAAAAACATGATCACAGGATCATTTCTACTTGGGATTAAAATAACAACAAAAAACAACAATAGCAGCAGCAGCAACTACAGTAATATAACATTAGCCTATAACATGAGTGATGTTCCTCGATGGCGATTTAGACTTTGGCAAGTTCTACATGTAGGCCTAGTTTATGAAATTATAATCATATAAAGGTATCTTCTACTTTAAACTTTAAATTTAAATTACATCCATTTTAGGCCTACTGATGCATGCGGTTGGAGCTGCGAATATTTTAGCTAACTTGCGCTGCAATCAGATCAAAGTGTATTTATCTATAAATATCTGATTCCTGTTCGTTACTTAAATGACTGCACTTAATATAAATGTATATATATATATAAGTGTGTGCGTATATACATATATATATATATATAAGTGAATTGCCGTTTTCAATCTTACGTGCGTAAAAATGGCCTCGTCATAAGATGTCAATCTCAACTGATCAGCAAGTGGAGCGTGTAATGGGCTGCCTAATGTTATGCTGCTATATTTGCCTATGCCAAGGCTTAAAGGCCTGTACACATATCTATGCCGGCGAATACATATTTGTACATATATCGTATTGTATATATTATATATATACATGAATGCTCAACGGAAAGCATGCTTTATATTTCTATGTTATGCAGCCTTTTAAAATATACATATATAAGTTCTTACACAATTTTCTTCGATGAATCTGGTTTTATTTGATAGCGAGTGTAACAGACAGACAGGCAGGCAGGCAGGCAGGCAGGCAGACAGACAGACAGACAGACAGACAGACAATATCACAGCCATTCACATACGTATGTGATCGTCATGCCAATGACCCAATCAAACAGGGATATGAAGTCCGTTGCTAATCATTAGGCCTAACCTTTACGCAAAGGAGCCTATAGTTATAGGCCTTATGATATCAAGGCCGTTTCAGTAGATCTAAAATGGTAGAACTTGTTTAATTATTGGATCATCAACGTTTCTACGAACAAATTTTAGGATAAGTTCATGAAAATGTTCCAGTAAGAAAATCTTTAGAAAATTATAGGAATTTCGCAGAAGCCATAGTACGAGGCCCATTTTTCATCTGTATTTCAGCCATTAAGCATGAACATTAATCAGGTCGTTGGATTTAATTATATTTTCCTTTAAATTTCAGCTACTGAACATGATAGTTGATCCGGTGTTTAGGTTTGTTTTCATTTTGAGCGATTTCAACCTGCTGCATGAGATTTAAATTTTTAAAATTTTGTTTAAGTTTTCACTAACGATTCTATGGATGTCTATGTGACCGTTTTTCTCGGTCTACTACTGACAGGACTCCTTCGTTTCTTGACCACCCGACCGGCTACCGACCGTCTGCACGATAAACCTAGTGACAATAAGGGTAATCGGATGCGGCGCGCTCTACCTTCAAACCAAGGGATACCAGTCGGTGAACTTAACCGTGTTATGTGACTAGCAGACTTTATTTTCAACGTCTTTAGTGGTTAGGCCTCCTATCTTTTGACGATGGTTCAGAAACGGAGTAAGAGTGGTTTCAATACGGGTAACACCCTTCGCTTGGGTCACGGGAGATACTTAGTGGAAAAGTGCAAGAATTCAGTTTTCCTGTTTCGATTTCGACGCCAAGACATCGAGGACAAGATGGACGACCTGTGGTTTCACCTATCGACGCGTCCAGGCGAAAATCTGGAACAATATCAATGTCTCCGGTTGCTTGACGAAGTTTGCGTCATGCATGACTGCTTACAAGTCGCAGACGACACAGTGACTTATTCTCTGGGTAATTACGGTCGTTGGGAGACGATGGAACAGCTGAGAAATATCCTTGAAAGACTTTCCAGGGCGTGGAAGGAGACTGATTTACGGGTTCGTTTTGTGGTGGAAAGTGGATCGTGGAAGAGACTAGTTGTGGTGTCGTGTTCTGGTGGTGACGGGGAACCGGAAGCAAGTGGCGGCGGAAAAGTTACAGCGAGAAATCTCCACTTCCGGGGAATCCAGCGGAAGATGAAGTCGCGTGAGAGAAGAAAGGAAACCGCGAAACAACATCTGGAAACGTAAGAACCTCTGGAAATTATCGTCATCTCGTATACTCATCTTTGTTTGAAAACTTGTCTGTGTCTGTGTCCGTGTCGACGATCTTACTAGTTGTCAACGAACCTTCGACTTGCCCGATTCGTAATGTAGAGTTAACTCGAGTAAAGACAAACACTCCTTGATTTTCATAATTATAATTAAAGAACAGTTCAATTACAACAGTACTTGAATCATCACAATTTCTAAACGACGAATCTATCATCGACATTTGTAACTCAGACTTTCAACTTAGCAGACGATGAACCAGTTATACAAATCTTCGCGCTGTCTTATCTATGCATTTGCGTCCGCTTATATTGGCCCTTTTCGCCAAGGCAACAGACTAGTAAAAACTGGTTGAGACTGGGCTCATCCTATTGCGCAATCGTAGATTTTTCAAAATCATGCTGACTCATCACGACGTAGGTTCGTTTACGCGCGCTAGCGCCCAGATGATAAAATTTGCGTCGACAGTAATTACTGCTGACTTCAGCCCACTTGCCCGCTAGTCACCGTCAGCCAATCACACCATCCACACCACGTATTCGATGCGTGCCAGCTGGCAAAGACAAATCAGTAACCCGATGACTCGTAGAAATTTCCTGTACAAACGCTTCCTTAAAACTTGCTGACTAAATAACTCAATATTACGTTCGTTTTGTGGTGGAAAGTCGATGGTGGCAGAGACTAGTTGTGGTTTCGTGTTCTGGTGGTGACGGGGAACCGGAAGAAAGTGGTGGCGGAAAAGTTACAGCGGGAAATCTTCACTTCCGGGGAATCCAGCGGAAGCTGAAATCACGCGAGAGAAGAAAAGAAACCGGAAACAACATCATCCCCACGACGTGTTCGATGCATGCCAGCTGGCACGTAATCTGCGCGTGCAAAAACAAAGCACTATTCCGATGACTCGTAGAAATTTCCTGTACAAACGCTGCCTTAAAACTTGCTGACTAAATAACGCAATATTACGTTCACAGTCTGTGTTTACATATGTGTCTGTATCTGTATTTGTGTCTGTACCGTATGTGTATCTGTTTTTTGTATGTGCCTGTCTGTATCTATGTCTGTATCTGTATGTGTGTGTGTGTGTCTATACGTGTACGCATCTTTATACGCATTATAATCTTGTTCATCAGCTGCATCATGATCGTCTTCATGATCATCATCGTAATCGTCAGCGCCGTCGTCTCACCATAATAATAATCATCAGCAACTTTGTTGTAGATATCCAACCGCTATTGAGTATTCTTTGTGTCAAAACGGTTTTTTCATCAAAGGCTTTCCTTGTTCTTTCAGATCAACAGAAGGTAGACATAATCACGTCAATAGAAGTTTTCATTTATTTATAATTATCTAGGAATAAATATTTAGATAAGGTTAGTAATAAGGATACTGTAAAGCTTGTCGATGAAAAATTATGACACCTCCAAGCTCTGGGACTGTCGCTGTTTCTCTTCTCTTCTGTCTGTCTGTCTCTCTCTCTTCTGTCTCTCTCTCTCTATCTCTGTCTCTCTCTCTCTGTGGCTGTGTGTGTGTGTCTGTCTGTCTGGTTCTAATTTTCTAATCACTAAATTCTTAACATTTGTTACTAGCCTATCCCATGCAGAGTATATGCGCAATAGTTTGGCTAAATGTCCCTTCTGAAGAAAATGCCATGTTACTATTCGCTAGCTAGTCTTTTTTCTCATATTATTCGCGAAATGGCGCCGGTGTTATATATCGCTTTTTCTAAATGTACTAAATTGACCACGAACATCACACGTCTGAAGCTATTATTATATAGATGTTTTTCGACTGTGTTTTGCTGAGTTTTTCAGCTGAAGAGCGCAGACGTAAGAGATATAGCAGAAGAAAAAGTCACAGGCACGCTGAATGCCAAGGGCTGAAGGGAGTGGCCGCTTCCAGTTACCTCGATCACATCTATGGGTACGATATGGAGTACGACAAACACTGCTACGATGACAGCGCCGATCTAACTGTACGCACAAACAAGAGGAATAAGAAGAATGGCGGGAACGTTGCCCTGACGGACAGGTGTGCGCCGGAATTCGCGGAAGACGGCGACGACGGTTTGACGAAGTCAGTGTTCATCAACGAAGCGGAAGTCACATCGACGTCGAATAAATTAGCACCGAAAAAGCGAAAGGAAAAGAAAGAGAACGAGCGGGTTTTACTTTGGCAGCTCATCGAAGAGAACATCTTGTTGAAAGAAGGACGCAGTACGGCTAAGTTCGTAACGTTTACTAACTGCAAGGACGGAGAAGATTGCAGCCGGCAGAAATTGGACTTCAGTGGATCTGGAACGAAATGCTCTTTCCCGCGAACCGTTAAAGATTCAATTAAAGGAAGCGGTGAGATAAAGGAAAATTCACTCGCGGGTCATAAACGTTCAGGAAAGAAGATGAGAAAGCAAAGAAATGCCAGTGGGAATGGGATCAAATTCGAGTACCAGTCGCTGGAGCTCTCTCCAGTATTTCTTAAGGTACCATGCAGTTTTCTATTATTTCGTATTGTATAGTAGTGTAGGCCTGCTGTACTCTATTTTACTGTAATGAACTATACTATACTGAACTATACGTTATTCTACTCTACCGTATTGCATCTTGCTGTAATGTATTATACTATATTGCATTACATTATACTGTGTTGTACTATATTGTATTGTATTCAAGAAACCACAGACTGAAATCTTAAGTTTCTTTATTGTATTATACGTCGTACGTTATCAGCTGAAATCGTCCAGCGTACATCCACAGAAAATCCGTTCCAAGTACGGTTCCGAATACCGTGAGGCGGCCTCTCCCTATCCTCGGACCTTCTGGATCAACCTGTCCAAGGTCATTCAACGCGGCAAGGTTTCGACTGCTGAAGCCGATCATGTCTCTGACTATCTGTCCGAGTTCAATGTCCTTCTACTGTTCCGTGAGGTATCAACTTCGAAAACTTTAAAGCCTTCAAGTTCCACCGACGATTCCACTGGACAGAAATCGTTTCGACCATTCACGTTAGTTTACTTCTCACGTTACTTTTATTTATTTATCTGTCTATTTTTTCGCAATTGTCATTTATTTATCTGTGTTGATATTTATTTTGATATACCTTAATTTATTTGTTTGTTTTTATCTTTATTTTACTATTTTATGTATTTATTTTTGTTTAATTTATTATTTATTGCACTTATTACGCGCTTAATGTCAGTAAATCTGAATCACAGTTGTACGTGAACACCTTCGTGACAGATACAAGTAACCTCTTCTAGGTCCTTCCACAAAGTTAACTGAGTAGGTTCGAACCCGCAGTCGTTGGATTACAGAAGCGGCGCGCTACCCAGTAGACCGCCGTGCCGCACGGAAGTTCTTTCGCCATTTTAGCTGCATATTGGTTGATCTTTTGATCTCAGTGCCTCGTTTTCCTTGATAATTTACCGAAATAGAAAATTAAACTGCAAATTAAAATTAGACTGTAAATTAAAAATAAAAAACTTGTGTCGTTAGTTAAATTTTACAGTGATTTTCTAGAAATACAATAAGTTACTGTAAATTTGACAAACCAATTTACACTGTGATATATTACGTAGCTATGAACATGGAAGTTTCTGTAAAGCGGCGCTATAGAAATTTCTTATTAAAATTACAATAACTAATTAGACATATATGAAAGCTAATGCTATATAATGACTAATGTATGTGCATATATATATACACATATATATAGGATGGCTAATGGCTGGTGAAAGGACGTTTAATCATGCGACGCTTGATCATAGGGTATTTGGCACAAATATTTCGGTGCACAAAATTTGTAAAAATTGTGAAAGAGGGCATAGTGCTAAATAATGGGAAATTGTAAAAGTGACAAACTGTGGATTCTATACCGACACACTACATTTTGATAGTGCATATGCATGATAGCTAATGACTACTTTACGGATAATTTCTAAATGTACGATGAATAATTACTGTGTGTAGCTATATATTTCGATTATTTACTCAGATTGCATTTGAAGATTCATTTCGCCGAGATTGAAGAATTTCTCGCCATCGCTAAACAGATTCAAGAGGCATTTGTGCCGGATGACATCATCTTCGAGATCTCGGCAGTTATCAACAAAATTGAAGAGACCTGCCGACGGACACTTCATTACAGGTAGTAAAGATGATAAGATTATGATGGTGACGAAACCGATGACGATGATCATGATTATGGCAACAACAACAATAATGATAATAGCTGGTAAAGCGAGATAAATAGTTAACTTTTCAATCGCATTGTCATTACAATCGAACGCTTCGACTCCACTTCCTTTGGCGGCACTTCTGATACGCCGCATCTTGACGAGTTCTAGCAGTTGCAGAACTATTTTATTCTTCAGAGAATTGGCAACTCCTGAGGTATCATTTCTACCTCGATTGAAAAACAATGACAACAACAGTTGCTTTCATGTATTGTTGTCTGACAGGAAGGATAACAGAGAGCTGTTTAGCTCGTTGTTCGTCATGCCTCTGGTACCTCATCCTCCTGCTCCTTATCCTACTCGCCCTGCTTTGCAGCGTCATTTTTCCAATCGCTGGGACTGGATTTACGAGATGCAGAACTGGGATATGGAAATCCACACGCAAGAGCA
The DNA here is from genome assembly GCA_964023275.1 of Norana najaformis. Classification (NCBI taxonomy): domain Eukaryota; kingdom Metazoa; phylum Annelida; class Clitellata; order Crassiclitellata; family Hormogastridae; genus Norana; species Norana najaformis. The sequence goes on along the minus strand of OZ029913.1, from coordinate 39,726,051 downwards.
AGCCGTCAGCACACTGCTCAAGGTTAGATTCTAATCGCAGGCAATGTGATTGTAAGATATCTGATGAAGACGAATAATTCGGTTATGACGAGGTCGTGGTCGTGGCTCCAGAATTTTTCTAAGAGAAACATTAATTTTTACCACGGTGTTAGCGTTCAATTACTACCACTCGCTCTTATAACGAACCTTTGGCGAATGACTTTTTTGACACTTTCAGATGCTGTTATCAAGTATTTTCATGTCATCTCTGCCTTTAGTGAACGATAATACGTGTTCTTAATTATACATTTCCGCATTTGATAATGGGAGCTATGACGCAATGGTAGGCCTATCTCGCAGCCAAGATTGTAACGCGATAATAGGATCTCGTCTAGGCCTACTCGTATACGTAAAGCTCGTACTTTTAAGAATGATACAGACTCTAGTTTATGCCTCCGGTGGCAACTCGTTTGACAGCCGCGGGCTAACACATTAACTTAGAGGATGCCATGAATTCGTAGCAGGGACTAACCAATGAATGCTTTTTGCCAAATAATTCGGCCGTTGTTCGACGTTTTCACTGCACAGTAGGATGATCCCATGCGATTTCACATTTCCAGCACTTGCAGATATAGGCCTACTCTAAAACACAACTGACAATGAAAAGATGTGCAGCAGAACAAAATAGATGTAATGAATTGATGTAATGCACCGTGAGTTTCGAGCCAAAGAAATGGCATACTGGGAGTCATTGATTGAGCGGGAGAGAAGCAATCCGCGTCGGCTCTGGTCTTCGCTCTCCGGTGTCCTCGGCCGTTCTACCGCTTCTAACTCTCTGGCCCAGCCTCCGTTCACAGCGACCGACTACCTCGACTACATGCGCGGGAAGATCGACTCGATCCGCCAATCCACTGATGGTTCTCCTCCTCCTTCCTTTCCTCCTACGTCATCTAAGCTTTCATGCTGGAAGCCTTTGCCTTTGGACGTCCTTCGTCGGCTCCTGCTGGAGTCTCCTGCTAAGTCCTGTGAACTGGACTTATTACCACCATTTTTAATCAAGGATTTTATAGATGACTTAATTCCGTTCTTACACTTGCTATGTAATACCTCCCTGGGTCAGGGTTCACTCCCGGCTTCTCACAAACGTGCTGTAGTCTTTCCCTCTCTCAAGCGCCAGGGACTTGACCCCAATGATATCTCTAACTATAGACCTATCTCTAACCTTTCCTTCCTCTCTAAGCTTCTTGAAAGATGTGTGTCCGTCCAACTGGTCGACTACCTTGACTCTAACTCCCTCATGCCTCCTCTTCAATCCGGATTTAGGAAGTTCCACTCTACTGAATCACTTATTACACGTCTCCTGGCTGACGTCTTTGGAGCTTTTGACCGTGGACATGTTACTCTTCTTGCCCTCTATGATGTTAGTGCTGCTTTTGACACTGTGGATCACTCTATCCTTTTGGAGCGTCTAGAAAAATCTTTTGGCATTACTGATACGGCCCTTCTTTGGTTTCAGTCATTCCTCTCAGACCGCTCTCATTCTGTTATCTTTGGGCCTACACGTTCCGCCTGGTCCCTTATACCTTTTGGCCTTCCTCAGGGTTCTGTTCTGGCCCCTCTCCTCTACATTCTGTACACTGCCGACCTGGCACGGGTCCTCCTTCCCATGGGTGTTGCTGTCCATCAGTATGCAGACGACACTCAGGCCTTCGTTCATGGCCCAGCGGAAGCGGCTTCCTCTCTGGTTGAGAGTATTCTTGACGCAACATCTGCCCTTGGTCTCTGGATGTCCTCCAATCGCCTCCGACTGAACTCTGCTAAGACCCAGTTCATCTGGCTTGGTGGTCGTGCTCAGCTGGCAAAGATAGATTCATCATCCTTACGCCAGAGGTTTCCGGACATTCAATTCTGTTCCAAAGTCCGTGATCTTGGGGTTGTTCTGGACCGGGAACTCTCCTTGACCGATCATGTTAACAATGTCTCCCGCTCATGCTTCTACCACCTTCGTCAGCTTCGTACCATCCGCCGCTCCCTCTCCTTTCATGCCGTTACTACTCTAATTCATGCCCTTATCTGCACCAGGGTGGACTTTGGTAACGCTATCTTTGCTGGACTCTCACTTGCCAATATTTCCAAGCTTCAATCTGTTCTCAATGCTTCTGCCCGTCTTATTGGAGGCGTCCCCAGGTATGGCCATATAACTTCCTTTATGCGGGACACTCTACACTGGCTTCCCATTCAGCAGCGTATCCAGTTCAAGATCCTAACGCTTATGCGTAATTGTCTCGTTGGCTCTGCTCCATCATATCTTAAGGACTTCTGCATTTCGGTCTCCTTGGTTCCAGGCCGTAGCACTCTCCGGTCGGCCTCCCTTGGACTTCTGACTGTCCCTCGTATGCGCACTGCTACAGCGCAGTCTAGAAGCTTTGCCTATGTTGGACCCAATAGCTGGAATCGCCTTTCCCGAGAGCTCCGGCTAGTATTCCTCAGTTTGTCTCTTCCGCAGTTTCGCAAGCGCCTGAAGTCTGTATTATTTGCCAGTGGTCTCACTGGTTCGGGTCGGGAGCGCTTCTGATGAGTCTATTCTTGAAGTGGCGCTTTATAAATGTCAGATTACAATTACAATTACAATTACACTACCAGGATTTACCTCAACAACATCCCCTGCAAGAAGAATTTAGAATGAAAAATGCCAGTGAGGATTTAATGCGCGAATCAGACCGTGTTCTTGAAGTGGATGACAATTTCCTACTGTTAGAGAATAGCAGCATATGAGTCCCAAGCAAAAAAGCTGTGTTTGGTACAAGACGGAATGAATGTATCTGTTCCAAACTGTTAAATAAACAGCACAGAGGAGAAGAATCCGGAAAATCCACAGCTGAGTAACTTCGCTCAAATCCAGTTCTGAAAAAGTGAACCACCCACAGTAATATGACCATTTTCAGTGGGGCTGACATTATGAGGATTCAACCTTCGAGCGACCTGAAGCAATCAATAATAATGAAGACGTGGCCTAAAATTAATACAGAAAAGAACAGAATCTTCAGCTCATGGGCGACTCACTCATGAGCACAGAAAGCTAAAGAGTGCCAGCCATGTTAGCATGGAGCTATACCGAAAACTATAGAACAGTGGAAAACTTGTCGCATTTAACCAAGCCGAACTCCAGGCGAGACACTTGGGTAAAACGGGCGGTAATACAGTGTCTCCTTCCGGTTCAAGACAGCCACAAAAACGACAGAAAAATCAACACGAACGACCAGTATTAGATTTACCAAAAGAAAGCAGAAACCAGATTAATAAACGTGAAGTAAAATTGATAATGCACGTAATGCTTAAAAATAAAGATAATTTTTTTTGAAGCACGACAATATTTAACATCAAGTAGGCTGCCTCTCTGCCTCACTGCTGTTGTTGATGTGATATAATATAATCCGATTCAATCTACTCTAGTCTAATCATTTCTTATATGTGTGCAGGAGAAATTTAACAGTTTAAGACGACCCCTAATGGTTGCTGATCAAAAGAGCTTCGGCCGAAAGAAAAGAGATCTTGAACTTCTCAAGGAGTCGAACCCAAATGCCTCTGCGCCGTGTTTCGTTTGTGGGTCACCTTCTTCTCCTTCCTTCCTTCCTCCTGCCTCTCGTCCTCCTCCTTCTCCTATTCCTCTTAACCCTCTGTCACTGTCGTTGTCCGCTCATCCACTTCCTGTTTCGGATGGAAATTGGATGCGTGTCAGTCCATGTGGCCACTCTTTCTGTCCTCGCTGCTGGGCCAGAATCACCACAGGCAGACTCAACAAAAGATTTGCGCTAGATAAATGCCCGGTAAGATGGATCTTATCTGAACTAATCTAAACTAATCTAAATTAATTAAATACAATATTATTTAATCTAATCTAAACTAATCTGAGGTTATATAATCCAGTCTAATCTGATCTACTGTGACCTGTTCTATTCTATTCCACTGTATTCTAACCCAATGCAAACGATACCAATCCAATTGAGTCTAGTCTTGTCGAATCTAATCTAATCTAATCTCATCTGATACAGTCTACTCTAAACACTTGGGTAGCGCTACTTCCTCTGCCTTGGTGACCGTATAATATTTCAATGATTTCGCTGAACTATTATAATTATAGTGGCCGCTGCAACAAAGCTCTTCTGCTGATGGAGACCAGTGCCAGAGTGATCTTGACCCCGTTCTGCTGTTGCTGTCGCTGCCTCTGCGTTGCTTCTGGCGACATCTGTTTAACTCATCAGCCATACAGTTAAGCCGACATCCTCAGTGGCAGTGCTGTCCAAACGACAGGTGCTTACTCGCCACCCAACTCAGCGCATCATGTGAGTGTATCTATCTCCTGCCTTAATCGCAACCTATAATATCTTGTATGAAGCAACGTGACCAATTTCTACATAAAATCGCGAATGCTTTTATGATTTGTATTGAGTTTTCTTCTTTTCAAGAAAGTCATTTATCACGTAAATTCGTACATTTCTCTAAATGATAATTCATAAACTCTCACCACAGCGAAGGTTTAACATAAACTCTACTATGCAGACAGGGTATCATATACTGTATTTCTCACTGAATCTTTATACATTTTTGCTTGCCTGAACAAGTCTAGACACGTCTGAGGCCAAAATGTACAGCACTGTGCATGTCCCTCAATGCACGCCTGAGTTGTATGTGCAATCAAATTTCTCCGCGTCTTCTAATACAGCCTAATCATAAAATTCGCTGACACATACACAGATACATACATACATGTACATACATACATACATACATACATACATACATACATACATACATACATACATACATACATACATAATAGGATTGCTTTAGGATATAGGCTAAAATGAAACTTAAAATTTAACTGTGTCAGCCCACCGAACTATGTCATATGTAAAAAGCATGTACAAAATATCTCGAAATTGGAAAATACTTAGAAGTGATCCTGAACACTGAAATGTTTACATGGGGCACTTAGCAGCCTGATCGTAATTCGACATGTTTGGCACCACTACTCAAAATAACTGTTGTAACCGAGAAATTTCTTCAGTTGCATCTTTCTAGACTGTTATAATTTAATAATACATCAAACAATATTTACTTTAAGACGAACATTTCATAAATGAATTTAGTCGATCCGTCTTTTGATTTATGTCTATCGTCTGATGTTGAATACTGGAGGCCTAATTGGCAGATGACACAACAATGCTAATTAAATTTAGCCCCTGTTAGAAACTTAAATTAAATACATTGTCCAATTTTAGTGAGTGGTAGGTACTTCGATCAACATAGGTATTCTGTAACATCCAGTTACCTTGGCCGGTCCACTGCTATACATGTGGCACCGATTTGCGAGCAATCATCTTTTTAGTACCGACGGGGAACTACCACCGGTGTTGACGACGACCAGCAGAAGAAACCGAATCTGCTCCCCTCCTTTGGTTAACTTCCTGCTGAAATCCTGAGTGAAAGCCACGCCTCTCTCAGCGCTGTCGTTAACCACTTCTAGTACCTTAACCACCAGCAAACTTACCTTCCAGTTTAGACAGATCTTTGCTGCTTCAGTCCCACTGATACTGTGTCAAAGCACAACACGATCTGCCAGGAATCACTCTTCCAGGAAGCAGATAACTGCAGCTGCCTGGGCTTTTCCTCTTCCTGAAAACAACTCGACTAACCTCCACTCAAACGCCTGAGTGAAGTGGAAGCCGATAAATATGATCCTATGAAGTTAAGCCCCTATGAGTTTGCCATTCCAACGAATGGTCAGTGCAACTGAAGCAGCAGTTCGGACTGGTCTAAACTGGCTCATGACTCGTCGCAACGTAAGCGTGTCGCCTCCCGTGCGAGCGCTCACGTGATTAAATACAGTATAGGCCAACTGACATCACAACAAAACGCGCCAGCTCGCCCTTGATGCGTGGAAGTTAGACGCATCCATCAGTCCGAGGCTCTTGACTAGCGCGTGCACAAACAAATCAACAATACCTCCACGTACGTGCATGCATATATACACAAGGCTGGACATGTTTGAATGACTGATTGACTTACTGTTGAATGAATGAACCAACGTACGAACGAATAAATGATCGATCGACGCTTGATAGATTATTTTACCCTTAGGTATCTTACGGAGATCGGTTGTCGTAACGTGTGGGTGCGACCGTCGCTGGTGCTTCCATTGTCTCGAAGAAGGTCACTGGCCATCATCATGCTCCGACGTCCAACTATTCCGCCGCTATCTGCAACAAGAAGGTAAGAACATCACGGACCGACTATCAGACGCGATATTAGGTCAGGTAACTTAAGGTAAGGTCAACTGAGATGAGGTGAGATGAGATAAGATTAGGTAAGACAAGATAGGCTAGCAGTTAGAGTCGGTGAGCTATGTCCATGAAAGATAATATAAGATAAAGTCAGAAAAGGTAATGAGACTTACACTAGCGGGTCCTTTACATGTAATGTAACGTAAGATATGCAAATAAAATTTAAGTGAAAGGTTAGCTCAGCCTTAGGAGAAAGTAAGGAAACTGGAAGCTACGGTAGGGTCAAATAGGGCGAGGTTATATATTTGGTATTCTAAAGGTAAGTTATGGTACGGTATTCGGTTATTTAGTAAGGGATTTCTAATCGCCAAGTATATTGATCTTGGTATTGCGTTTTGCGTCAAGGTTGGGTGCTTTCAACTTGTCACGATTGATTACTTCTCGTTGTCACGGTTGAGCAATTCTCAACTTTTTTGTCGCGGTCGAGTGTTTCTTCACTTTTGTGTCACGGTAGAATGCTTTTAAACTCTCTCGCCACGGTTGAATGTCTTTCGACTTTTTCAGGCATCGAACAAGTGCCAATAATCTACACCGCTTCTCGGTCAAGTAGTCTTCTTTGTCCCGAAAACTCTAATGAGAAAGGCATCAATCAACAATCCGTTTCGTTTGAAGGAGTATTGAGCAAATTATCGAAAGATGGCATAATACACAACTTATCAACTAGATTACCAAACGGGTTAACAGCTCAATCAACAACTGGCTTCTCAAATGGGTTATCAAATACGTTATCAACTGAATCGTCGTTAAATTGCTTATCAACTGAGTTGTCGAAAGGGTTAAGAGCTGGCTTTTCAAAGATGTGGTCAAACCACTTCATGTTGCCTCAAATTGGCGCCGCTTACAAGACGAATCGCCTCGCTGCAGCACAGGCCTCACGCTTGGGTGACCAAATGCACTGCAGCCTACTGAAGCAAGACGTCGTCTTAAAGGACAGCATCACTCATGTTTGCCCCTCTGACGTCACCACCCAGATCACGTGCTCCTGCGCCGGTGAAATCTGCATTAAATGCTTTAACCTCGATGGCCAAGGCCTTGAATTTCCGGCGCACTTTGCAGTTGAACGCGTAAGTAGAATTCTTAATCAGTCTGTGGGTCTGTGTAACTGTATCTGGACATTTATATAGCGCATTCAGGAACATCTTACGGGGTTTTGACTTATATAAGTGTTCGCTCACAGGAACTAAGTTGTTGGATTGCTACCGTCGTGTTTGAGCTTCAGCCAAAATACTCTCGGAATACTTTTCAGTTGCTGGAGGCGTATAAAAAATGAAAGATTACTCTATATTACCTTACCTTATGTTACATTATCTTACCTTACCTTTCACAGCCTAGCCTTACCTTATCTTACCCTACCTTATTTTGCCCTGCCTTACAAGAACTCAGGTTGCCCCAAACGGGACTTAACTTATTCGTCGTATAGTAACCTGTCCAGTTACGTCTGTGTGTTGTAAATAAAACGAGCCACGTTTCAAAAAGGTCAAACTTGTTAAATTTAGAACACAGTGCAATATATTTATATGCATACTGAGTTTAGTTCATACACCCGAAAGGAATTATATAATGTCCGCTTGCATTGCATTGCATTTCACCGTATTACATTACAGTACATGACATTACCAACGTAATTTTTGTCCGTCTGTTGCAGCAACAGCCTCTTGTGTCATTGGGTCGTTCCAGCGTCGTCCCTCTGCTGTTCCATCGATCAGCCATCAATCACCGGTCGAAGAAGATGCTGTGGAATACAGCAGCCGCTGAAGCCAGAGCTAAACAACTGGCGCGAAAACTCCTGGTATAAAATTATGCATTAATAAGCACAATTGTGACTTCTACGAAAATATTCAATACGATGGAAATAGTCATCATCATAGTCAGGCACTGTCTTAGTCATAGTCTACGTCAAAGTCATGGTCATCTCCATATTTTCAGCCTCATCGTCAGGCATAGTCAGAGTCATATATAGTCATAGATTTATAGTCATTGTCATAGTCATAGTCACAGACTCAGTCAACGCCAGTCAAAGTCGTAGACATAGTCAGAGTCGCAGTCACAGTCAAAGTCGTAGTTTGAATCAGTGTTACTGTCGCAATGATAATGATAGTGATAACTAGTTGAAGTAACTAATTGTAATTGTAACTGTAGTGTAAATATAACTGCAAATGTAACTAAGCGTAATTGTAGGTGTGAGAACAACTGAAACTGTAATTGTGAGTGTAATTGTAATTGTAACAGCAACCATGTCGTGTCATGTAACATTATTGTCTGTCTCGTTTCACCCGTTGCAGAATCACAGACACATTCCTCAGCGTCTTTCGACCGTAACCGGAAACGCCAGTCGACCATTTTTGGAACGGGTGAACCATTTCTCGAAGAGCAATCTAGCAAAGCCTCCGCAAAAGAAAGCAGTTCCTCGGGGATCTAGGTTGGCCTCGACCATGGAGGTTGACATGTTCTTGCTGGTTTCAGTCCAGCAGTTCGCCCACCAGGTGTTAAGCTAGTCTGGTTTGGAGTCATCTGGTCTCATATCCGATCTAATCTATAATGTAATCTCTTATCTAATTTATAATCTATGATCTAATGTAATCTTTTCTCAATCTCGGCGAACAAGACTTTTCGTTTGCTGGACCTAAATTTTGGAATTTTCTTTCTGCTTCTATTCTTTTGCCTATCGGTTTTGTTTGTATGAGCGCTTGTGAATAAGCTGGTTCCCGCGACTTAGCTTTCGTTGGGCGCTGTAAAAATCACGAAATTACGATTACGACTTTCCTGAGTTCCGCACAACCTCTTTCCTTCCCTCTGTCGGGACTTAGACCGTCTCATGATCTTACAACAGGGTAGGCCCGAACTCTGGCGAATCAGCGGAGACAATCCGGAGCCATACAGTTATTTTTTTCAGTTGTGACTCGGGAATGCACTTATTAGCCTTTTGCCGGGTGCCCTTTCGTCCGAATATACATTTCGTATCTTGCCCTCAGAATGGTGTTTGACTTGTATACGCTATTTCACCCAGGACCCGACTGTACTGTATAGTTGCATTGATTTGTGTACGTGCAGAGCAGCGTCGCAGTTCTATTTCTAGTGCAACGCACGACGCGACACGCTTTATTCAACCCCATCTGTTCAGTTTGCAATCTATAGTCTGGCTTTGCATACGCTATTGTCTTCCGCACTACTTAACTATCATCGTGCGAAAAACCGCTTCCAACGATGTGTCGTTCGTAGGGAAGTCCTTAGTAACAGTTCCAAATTATTCTATCTAAGGGCGCCATAAACTTCGGCTTTATTGATCAAGGCACCAGCTTATTCATGCGGGGATACCAGAGGGAAAGAAACGGAGGAGCTGTTAGGCTGGTTACGTTTCGTGATTTCATTAGGTGGTTGTCCCTTGCAGGTGCATTCGATACTTGAGAATGTCTACGTCTCGCTTTGCTTCGACCCTTTTTCGGAGAAGACTTCCGCCATTCTAAGAGATGTCATCGAACTGGAGAAGATTCTTGCCACCATCGAAACGGTATGAAAATCGTTGAAGTCGTCTTATTGTCCACTGTGCTTTCATACAGGCATATAGGCCTACCTGGGCTTGTTAGGCCTGTTATGTGGTCTATACATCTCATTATAACCAGGCGCAATATGAATGTCAGTTAAAATGAATTGCAACAATTTACATATGCTAGGGCTTTATTTATACATGTTTACTTGTTTGTTTGTTTCTCCTCGAGCTCATAATGGTATCTTAGATTTAAAACAAGTTGTTTATTTGCTTATTTCTTGTAGATTTATTGTATAGAAACAACATATATATATTATATAGTACCATTAATTTCACATAAGTTATGTATATACATGTACATTCATTCATCCATTTATTTATGATCGAAATGATATGCCCTGGTCTAGTTAGCGCGTATACATGCCAAGAAATTTATGTGCGCAAGGATCCTCGGTTCGCGTCCCGGTCGTGGCTTATTTCAGAGACTTTATTCTCAGCCTAACACGGTCTGTGCGCAGAGACCTTAAATGGCTTGGCGCCCATTCAAACGGGCAGCGCTAGTGAAGGATCTCACCCGATAAATTCATTGAAAAATGAGTAGGGTTGAGGTCATATGGTCGCTGTATAAAACTGTGTACATTTACACGCATTCACCTCCAATCCCAAACACCACCCCCACCACCATAGCTGTCTCTCGGTCTGACTTTTGGATCTTAACCTGGAATCGAACCCTTTTGCCTATCGATTTTGTTTTGACTGAGCGCATGCGAATAAGCTGGTACCCGCGACGTAGCTTTCGTTGGGCGCTTTAGAAATCTCGGAATTACGATTACAATTACTGTACATTTACAACACTAAAAGATACAGCCAGTTGTATTGCAGTGACGTCTACCGAATGCTGTAGGTAACTGTCAGTGCGTGCCGCGGCTCCATCTACTGAAAAAGCGACGATCTAGTATTAACGGGAAACAATCACAATACTGGACGATTGTTCTTTCTTCTTGTTTGCAGGATACGAAGGATTCAGACGACACATCAACTGATCTTCTGATTCGCCATTTGGTCAAAGCATATGAACGAGGGAAAGAAATTCTTCGAGTCATTGCAAAGCAATGCGACGATTTCCAGAAGTCGTGATGCTTGTATAAGTTGCTCTCTTTTAGTTCTTTGAAATATTGTGGTCATCGTTGGATATATGTGCCTCTTTTAATTTCAGTTCTTCCATGAAAACTGGAAAACAGAAAATGGTAATTAAAAATAAAAAAAATTTCTGCTTCATATATTCTCGGCAAGGTAAAATCAGCGAAGTAAATGGCTTTGCTAACTTGGCTTCCCTTTTGTAAACCTCTGGTTCCATCTCTGCCGTGTATCATCAACAAACCTTAATGGAGCAACTGAAGTTTCCAGATTAAATCCACAACTGTCGTACTCGGGTAGTGCCAGTCCCCAGCCTGGATAAAGGAGGGTGATGTCAACGTCTTTGATGCCATAAGATGTCGTTTAACATTGGAAATCTGATTTTGAATTGATGGACGTGCAGAGTTTTCCCTCGATATTTGCCCTATATTATTTACCTAAACAGAACACATTACATTGTAGTATATCATTAACAGAATAAAACTTTTTTTATTACTCTCCGACTACTTAAACTGGTAGTACTTGTACAGCAAAAACATTAGCCTGACAAATAATGCGTATGTTTCTGGATCATTCAGTAATTTAACCATGTCAGTATCCTGCAGTTTTTTTGGGCCGCTGTGTAATTTTGCCACTGCATTATCCAGCTGAACCGTCTGTACTTTCATGAAATTTGTTAACACCTTAACTGCAGCTTCCTACATTTTATAAGTTTCACATAATTCAGTAATATCGAGCATGCTTACAAAAACATTCGTGAACAGCCTATAATAAAAGTTAAAAGAGTTGAAAACTAATAGTTAACATCTGAACAGATTACAAGTGGAATACAGCATGTTCAAAATATTATATGCAGTACATTCACAGAAAATACAAGCACTGAAAAGCAAGTCAAGTATGCTTTTCAGAACTAGCACAGCACAAAGTTCTTACAGTTCTTTAATATCATTCAGGTCTAAACATAAGACTCGTCTGTCTCAACCTGCTTACCCACCGTAGCCTAACTCCTGGTTTCCCTGGCCTAATGTATTTCATTTGGACTTCTCCATTAGATAGATATTTTAACTATAGTTTCACTTGGAGCAATCCTCAGTTGATGCCTTGTGCCTACATGGTGCTACTACATTACGACTAAGCAGTTATCACTGGTGCTAGACAATTGTGTGACTCCATGTGTTACAAGGCGACTCCTCAACCAACCAGCCGCTGTTTTACCTTAGAAAATTGGTATATCGTGCATTCTCTTGACAGAAGGTGTAAAATCATCTCATCTTCTCACATGATTTTGGGACCGAGGTAAGCAGTTGCGAAAAAGTGGCTGGACTTCACACGGGAAGACCAAACGAATGTGGCAACAACATGAAATCCAGCTCAATGTGTTGGTTTTGAATTCAACATGATCCACAGTAAAGTTACAGTACTCTTCAAACCCACAACAAAGAATCGGCTTTCGACATTCACCTGGACGTCCATCACTCATCACTGAGGCTTTAACATTCGACTGAAACGCTCGGCAAAATTCATTTGGACTTTCAATGATGATCCAGATCTCATGCTATAAATTCAGCAGCATCACTTATCTGCGATTTCAACAAAATGAACTTTAATAATAATTCACATTAAGTGACAATTAGTTTCTACATAAATCAGCATATTGATGAACTTTTATAACATGTGTATCAACAATACTTTACTTAAACAAAAATCAGCATATGAAGTAACCATAAAAATAATGTCAGTTTGCCAGAAATTGGCATGTTTCTCTGCACTGGTCAATGTTTACAAGTCTACAAACACGTGCCAGCAAAAGCCTTTTGCACCTGTGTGAGAAATTACCAACTATGAATTCAAGTTCGCACAAGAAAAGGATGAACCTTTGTTTCTTGCTGATCTTGACACAAGCACAGACTGAACTTGTGCAAAATTCTCAAATGTACTAAATCAAATTTCTGTAACATTACAGCAAAACAATTACACTAATCACTGTCTCTCTCATCTGAGTAGGGGAAGAGGTGCAGCCCCCTGGATCACACAGAAACTCTGCAATGTCTCTAAAGCACGCTCCATCAACATTCTTCTCCATTACAATGTAACAATAATACAGACCGCTGATTAACGAGTAGAAAAATCGAGGCAAGACTTATTCAACAAGAAAACAATATTCACGATGCTGTTCTGGACAGAAAGTCACAAACTGACAGAACATAAAAAGAGAAACTAAATACAAAACAAAATAACAACTAAATCAGAAAATTTATAATACCTTTTGAAATTTTAACCCATAATACAAAGCATATATATAGTAGAATTAACAAGTAATAGATAAATATGGCAGCTTTTATACTTAGCCAACTATAATATACGTGATTTTACAACAAAACATAAACAAAAATATTGCTATCCTACGGGATGTCAATTTGGAGCATAAGAAATTGTATCCATTCGTTATCATCTCTCGCAAGTTTTGCCCAACCGACATTTTAAAAGTCGGGTTCTTTTGACTTGTCTTCTTTAGGTGTGAGAGCACACACATATGGGTGCCACAGTTCTAGCATCTCAAATTTTTTTCAGAAAAAACTGTTGGAAGTCGAGGTGTGTGGTATACAAGAGCATGCATTAAAAGAATTGCACTAAGCCTTTGTGAGGTTCTTCAATGGCAATACATAAACGTTCAGATACATACAAACATACATACAAGTCTGAAGAACAACTGACAAACTCCAGGCTTACCACTCCCACATATGAACATACATATGCGTCCGTACAATGCACATCTGAGACACCTGATTACAGCTAAACTTTCCCAAACATAACTGAACGCCATTTGTACAAAATTAATAAACCAGAACCATCTTTGTTCTTTGTCATACAAGCAAAAGTGCAAGCCAGAACAGTTTATCTTAATAATGTAAGTCACATTTTCACTGAGGACTACTTTTCAAATTCCAGATGGTTCAAATAAGCCATTTTTTTGTAGTTTACAGAGATAATAAAACCAAGTCAGAACATCAAACTTGGGAACCATAATTTTAGAACAGTGTGCTCTTGGTAAGTACTAGGTGCCACCCAAATCCGCCACCACAGGCAGAAGAATGTATGTATGTATGTAAGCAATACAAAAACCGCAGTTAAAACTGGCAGATGTGGATCACTCTGGACTCGATGAAAATCTGCTCTTTAAGCTAAGGCGTCATTCCAGCAACATTCTTAGGAAGATCAACAACAGCTTTTTCCTGAACAGTCAGAGGAAGTTACAAATGTTCACAAAGCAATGTTCTTTGAACATTGAACATTAAACCAAGTTTGGTCAATAAAACGAGGGTGCAACAGCCCGACAGCAGTGACTTTAGCAGTCATTTGAACTTTCTCCTTGTAGCTGGAATTAATCCCTCCTAGGAAGGGGTCAGCCACACGGATCCTTTCTCTCCACTTGTTTCTGTTTCCAGTGTCCTCGTTCTTTAATTTGAGTAGTTTGAGGTCCTGTTGGATCATGTCCCTCCATCTCTTCCTCTGTTTTCTATGACTGTGGTGTCCCTGAGTTTCTCTGCCTTCATAATTCTTTTGATGTATCTTTCTTCTTCTGTACACTCCACGTCACCATACCATCTTAGTCTGGCCTCCTGTACTTTGAAAGTTATTTGCTTATAGTTGAACTTGTTCTTCTTCTGTGAACTCTAACATCACTTAGGCTAGTGAGGAATGCCTTTGAGGGGTACTTAGAATGCACTATAAAACTACTCAGTTAGAATGAATGTAGAAAGTGTTTCAACTCTGCAAATGGACACAGCTCTTTTCAAGGTGGTCAACACTGAAAAACCAACAAAATGAAAAACCTGTGCAAAAAGAATCGAGTTTCACAAGTCATGCAGAAAACATTGCACAGCCTTCTTGCGCTGAACGTCAGCTTACTTCAACTAAGTGGCAATCCAGTGAATTCTGTATTTCATAGAATGGACGCCTCTTAGTAGATCTATGATACCAATTTACAATTGTCAATCTGCTGCCACAAGAAAGAAAAATTAGCAAGGATGAAAAGCATGATTCAAAGAAATTCAGCAATAAGGAGTTGAATAATTACACAAATCATCAAATGTCCTGTGACTAAAGTAGTCACATGAAACACAGAATGCAGTACTGTTTTAGCACAAGCATAGTAAAGGAGCTGTTGAATTAACAATCTGGCAATTACAATGTTTCTACAATTCGGCTGAACAGTCATCAACATGTACTGTACAGGAAGAGCTCGGTTTGCGGTTCTTTCTTGCCCTTGACTCACGTACAACAGGCAAAGTAATAAATACTGTTCTCATAACCTCAAACTGTTGTGTTGCTGGAAAAAATATCCAACAGTTATAGAATTTTCAAGATGTCTGAACCGAGATTGGTCTGAACAAAGTTGTTGCATGCACTTTAGTGTTATTGAACACCTTCGTTTAATCCGTTGAACAACAGCTCCTCATGGGTCAGGTTGCCAACTGCGTAAGATTAGGCATGAATATGTACCACCACAGACATGGTCTGGTAAAATCACAAGCATTGCGTTTCGGATGTGCTGACACTGAACACCCTGGCAAACTGTTCTTCTTTTCACAAGGCAAGCATTACATCAAATCAAGAACCATCTCGTCAGAGAGTATGCACATCACAGCCATGGGATCAGCTCCAAGAATCCAAAACACCTTGGCCTAGACAAGACAAACCCTTGACTACTCGCCTGATCGGTCGCTCAAAGCGGCAATGGCAGGTTAGACTTGGACCGGCGCCGGCATCGAAGCTGATGAGAGACCTTCTCCTTCATGATGACAAACTGCTTGCCACAGATGCCACAGCTGTGCCGATTGATGTGCCGCTTGAGCGGATGCTCTTTTGTGAACTTCATGCCACACAGCAGGCAGATGTACGGCAGATCCTGCTTGACGCAACGCAGCCGGTGGTTCTGCAGCTCGTAGTTCTGTACGAACGCCTTCTGACACACCTCACACTCGAAATTCTTTACACCATTGTGGCGCCGCTCATGCGTGCGCCAGTTGGCGCGCTGTGCAAACCGTTTGTGGCAGATGGAGCATTCGAATGGTTTGTAGCCACTGTGCAACTTCTGGTGGTCATGAAGGCTGCTGTAGATACGGAAGCGCCGACCGCACACATCGCACGAGAACGGCGTTTCGCCCGTGTGCGTGCGGACGTGCGTGTTGAGGTACATCTTGCGACGGAAACCCTTCCCGCATGTTGAGCACACGTACGGCTTGACACCCTCATGAACTGTCATATGGCGCTTCATGTCCGATGGTGACACACACTTGGCGCCGCAGATCGTGCAGACTATGAGGCGCGTTGGATCGTGCCACCTCATGTGCGTTCGGAGGTTTTCAGTCGTCTTAAATGCTTTGTTGCAGATGTCGCAGGCATACGGCCGCGCCTGTGAATGGCGCTGTGTATGCACACGGATCTTGTACTTGCCGACAATGAAGCGCTGGCAGATCTCGCACCATTGCTTGTAGTCACGACAGCTCGCCTCGCTCGTTCGGGAAGCCCGTACGGCATAGTCACACCAGAGGGGAAACAGCTCACCATTCACAAATACTCTCTCGTTGCCAAATCCGTCACGCAGCACCTTGACATGAAGAGGAAGATTCAGAAGCCGACTTCGCCTATCGTCCTCGCTCGGTGCGTTTGCCAACATCTCGATGGCCGATATGGCACCCGAAACGTCCTCTGCCGGTTTACGGATTTTATATCCAGCTCCATTTTTCTCTTTCTTTATCACGCAAACCAGTCGTCCGATCTCGGAGCCAGCATTTGGTTCAGAGGTTGGTTCGACAGTCTGTCCATCGGCATTTTCCAAATCGCGGTCTTCTGCCACACTCGCTTCATCCTGGTCTGTGGAATTGTTTTCCTGTTCGTTGTCTTCTGCCGGACTCTTGTCCTGAGGAGCAGAATTGCAGATGGTATTATCAGAATCGTATTCATCAGCACTGCTGTAAGAGTCGCCGTCAGCAGCTTCATAGCCGTTGTCTACGACCTCGTCTTTGACCTTGACCTCAGTGAAACTTTCAGAAGAAAACCTTCGGTTGGTTCCAGATTCGTCTTCTGTCAGGACATCTTCCTTCACATTTGCTAAGGGCATAAGTAACCACAATACACTGTAATCAAAGTTTGGCACTTTAATATATAGCTGCTTTGAGTGGTAACACCCTCAGAAACATTCAAATCATCAATAGCCTATGCTCCTTCACAACAGCCAAGTAACTGAACTAAACTGTAATCACAGCTGCAAATTTATATGTAACCTCTTCAAGAGAAACTTCTTACGGCCACACACATGATCAAAAAATTGTGTATCTGGATGTTTGTATATTGTCTTTTAAGAGCCTATCACAGATGCTGGAACATGGCTATGTAACAGATTTGAAAAGTGCAAATCATTAAAGGACTGAAAACAAAACACACATTAACAACCAAAGAATCGATAGTTAAACAACCCTAAGCAACACAGTTATTATATATATGCAAAAGTTTGCATAATTGACTGATCAGCAAACGTGCCACAGAAAAGTCCAAATTGAAGTTTGACAGACTAAATGGCAGGACAAACCTTGAGAATTGTTCATTTCTTGTTCTGCATCAGAATCGCATGTTTTTATAGGCAGACAGGAAAGGTCTTCATCGACAAACACAATTTCAGTGCAGCTGTTGCTTTCTGAGTTACCTCTGTAACAGAACACACGCAGCTACGGTTGCAAAAATACACTGTTCAACCAAATGAAATATCAACTATGCCACACTGAAATTGGTTAAGTAGTTAGGTGAACCACTGAGCAAGACCTCATATCCTTTTGGTTTCACTTGTTGACAATTACCAGCACACTGAAACAGAATGAAAGGTAGGTAATTTGACTAAAGCGTGGTGTTCATTATAGGCTTCAATCAACCAAAATCAACCAGTAACTTATTCTTATCAGGGCATTTATATAGTGCTACAACCATTATGCATGAGGCAACAATTCTAACGTCACTTTGAACTGAAATTTTTAAAAATAAATATAACAAAACAACACACACATAGTGGACAGTTTTCTCCTCTTTTTCTTTAGTTTCTGTTGGCATTAAAAAGTTTAAATGTATGCTTGTGTGACTAACATAATACGCCTTTGCTTCTTCACAGCGTGTTATGGCACAGTAAAATAGGCAGGTTAATAATAATTGTAAAAATAACAAGCATTGGAATAACGTTCATTCTGGTAAAACACAGTCGTGACCATGGATCCCAAGTTTACTTATGCACACGTGTGATCTCTGGAACAAAAACTCATGCAATGCATATATCCTTCATGCGCTGATCTTTCTTTTCTTGTTGTTTGCCAAGCTGATAGTTGGTCAAATGGTTGTGCAGTATACCAAGTTAGCTGTTACAAAGCGTCAACATCGTACTTCTGTAAGATAAACGTTTGCAGGTGCAGAACTCTCCAAAGATATATACAATTAATTTTTGCCATGTAAAAATAGGGCCAACCTATTGTCCACTGGTTACAAAAAGTCATGAAAACGACCTTGTAATTTGTTTTCTGTAATTAAAATATTAAGGAATAAAGTGGGCCAATAATAGTTGGCAAACTTCAAATAAAATTTCCAATTTTTGAAATTTCCAATACTTCAAAAGTTTATTTCAACAGATTTCAAAACTTTATTTCACTAAGTCATACAATAATAACATGCATATGCCCACTGACACTAGGTGTGCTCCTGGTGCCCAAACATCCTGCTAGCTCTTGCCAGAATTGCTGCCATTGACTTGGAAAACTCAGGATTGGCATCTGTTACATTCAGCGTTCCACAGGGATCAGTCCTTGAGCCACTCCTGTACATCCTGCATACTGATAATCTGAACAAGATCATCTCTGTTCTTGAAGCCCGGGTTAATCAGTATGCCGATAACATCCAGCTGTACATGACCTTCAACCTGTCTGACATACTGGCTTGTGTGTCCAAAATGCAGGCAATCACGACAGAAGTGCAGACCTGATAGCAACTTGCTGTCTGGGACCTTGGAATGGTTCATTGCATACAGCGGGCCACGGAAACTTGTTGGTCTCATGCAACTGTATGACGATGCAGGCCCATTACGCTTTCTTGTGCAATGGACCATCCATCTGGATCAGTCTTACACTAAAAGCATGTACTGTTCTGCCTCAGACAGCACCAGAAACATTTTCAACCTATCTTAAATCGCACCTCTTTAGATCTATTAGACAGCGAATGTTTAGCATCCTTGTGAGGTTCTTCAAAGGTGCTATGCAAATAACAAGATAAATTTATACATATATACAAAACAAAAAGTGGTTGTTTTTTTCTCCTGAACGATTACACTTCACTCTCAATCTGCTACCCGGAAGAAGTGCCAGTCGAGATCCCAGTAGTCACAGACTATAATTACTTACGATTCTGCAGGCCTTCGCGATGACGTGAAACATTTCTCGTGCAGTTCATGTGATGCCAGACTTCGCCGATTGCTGAAGCGCACTCCGCAGCTGGAGCATCGGTAGAGTTTGTAGGGCAGGTGCGACTCAAGGTGAAGGCGCATCGCTTTTTCAAATGCTGCTCCCTGGCCGCAGATGAAGCACTTGAATGGTTCCTCACCGATTCCGTGCTCTCGTGCCAAGTGCACCGTCAGAACAGCCTTCTTCTTCAGCTTCTTGCCGCATATGTTGCACTTGAGTGGCTGCTTTCGGGTAAGGGGCTTGCCTCCGACTGGTTCTAAAATGTAACAACGCAGTATCTCGCAGAACACTTCATCACTCAGGTAGTCTTAAAATGCACCTTTTCAGCTTGCTTACCCACCACAGCCTAGCTTCCGGTCTCCCTGAAATTTTGGATATTGACTGCAGTTGTGCCTTGCACCAGAACACCGTTGGGTTCTCAGTGGCCGACTCAAAGCTCTGGATAACTGCTCAGTTCTGCGCAGTCTGTCAGTTTATTGCCAGTCCAAACTCAAGGCTCGTCTGTTTCAACTTAAACCCACTGTAGCCTGGCTTTTGGTCTCCCTGACATACTGGATTTCAACCAGACTTCTTTACTGGATAATAATTCTTGGCAACAGTTTCACCTGAAACGACCATCGGCTCATACCTCGTGCGTTACAATAACAGCAAATACAGAAGTCATTAGAACAGATTACATAACAGATTATGGTTACCAATTTGGTTTCACTTTTAAGTGATGATCGACTAAAGCAGTGTTTCAAGAGAAATTCTCTAGAATAGATTAGGTCAGACTTAGATTAGACTTCAGAAAGGGCTCTGACTATCCTGCAATCAGCCGCAACTGGAAAACAATCGAGCACAGTAATCCCATCTGCAAGCATTCTGAATAAACTAGCATCTGCTACCAACAGACAATACTTCTACATGCACAGCAGCTAAGAGCTACAGACTTTTTCCGTCGGCAGTTTCAGGCGAATCCTGTTGTACAGCATCACATGCATTTTGTTCCACCGGGGACAACGGTGAAGATGGATCAGCGGGTGGAGGAGTGGAGTAACCAAGCATCTTTGAGGTGATTCCGAGCTGGGCAAAGTCTGGCTTTTCTGATGACATCATTTTGCTACAGTTATAACAAATCAAAATCCAATCAAACTTTCAAGTAAATAAAAGTAACAAGGACTTATCTTTATGTAAGTGTACCAATCTAACTAATCTAATAATCTAACCTACTGTAATCTAATCTATTACAATATTTGAATAGACATGTATTCATCTGTTGTGTGTGCATCCAATCTAATCTAACCCAATCCAAATAATCTATAATAATAATGAAAAGCCAATGTAAGTAACATGTTTGTATTCATAAGCATGAATGCACATTTCCAATCAAATCTAACCTAATCTAATCAATTTTAATTTACACTATAATGATATTCCAAAGTCTGGCTTTTCTGATGATATTACAACTTAAAATCTAAACCAGCCATAGCAAAGAAGAAAAGCCGATAGTCCTACCTGACATCAGGCTTGTCATCTTTTGTGCCTAGGCAGAATGCGGAAATGTGCGTCTGTCGGTCGTGTTCATAGCGGAACATGTAACCACATGCCTCGCACTCAAAGTGCTGCACCCTCAGGTGCATGCGACAGTGCCTTTCACAGTGAGCCTTCATCGTAAACGCCGCACCACAGACCGTACACTTGTACGGACGGACGCCAAGATGCGTCAACAGGTGGCTCTGGAGGAGGAAGCGCTCGCCGTACTTGTTTCCGCAGATCTCGCACGAGTACTTGCGCTGGTGGTATTTGGCATGCTGGTCGAGCGCCCACTGCGTGTCGAAGACCTTGTCACACTGGGGACAGGGAACCTCACGCTCTACGTCTGGGCCGCGGCCGGCAGCACCATCGTCCCCAGAGTGTCCTGCATCCTTTGAGGCCAGCACGTGGTTACAGTAGTATTCCTGGTGGCGCTGAAGCATGTGGTTGTGCTTGAACTTGGCATCACAGTACTGGCATGTAATGCCTCCGCTGGACATCTCGTGGTTGTCAGCGCGGTGTTTTGAAAGCTGCGGGCGCAGTGTGAACGCCTGGCCACACAGGTCGCAGCGGTAATCCTTCTGGCCAAGGTGTGTCTTTCGATGGCACTCCATCGTAAACTTCTTCGCAAACCCACGTCCACACAGATCGCACGAGTGTGGCTTTGTGTGTTTCTTCGTGTGGATCGTATACATGCCCTTGCTGTGAAATGTCTGGCCACAGAATGGACACGAATATGATGTCAATGAGCCGCTTTCCAGTAAGTTCTTGTCCCTCTCTACATCAGCGTCACTGCTGCGTTCAACACCTGTGAATCCATCTTCAGCCAAGCCTCTGCAAGTGTTCGACAGGTTCTCCCCATATGATTGGTTGTCGTTGTTATCTGTTGTTGGCATGGCAGCAGAGGTATCTCTTTCAACTTGGTAAAGACCATCACTGTGGAATAACAAGCAAATGCCTCAGAATTCCATACTCATACTGTCATATAAGTACCTACTACACAGAAATACTTAAATGTATTAAATGTAAATACCTAGTACAGACAAGTACCTATTATATGCAAGTACCCCTTACATACAACATGTACTAGTATAAGGTATTAACGCTTAAGCAAAATTGCCTTGCAGACTGTGCTCCGTCTTATCTTAAGGAGCTTTGTCTCAGTCTCTTCCGTCCCTGGTCACAGATTTCATTGCTTTGCTACGCAAGGTGATTTGGTTGTTCCACTTGCCTGAACTTCTATGATCCAACAAAGAAGTTTCGCTGCGGTTGATCCATCTTTCTGGAATAAGTTGCCTAGCAACCTGCTCCTAGGTCTTTCTCTGCCTCATTCCATAAATGCTTGAAAACCATTCTATTCGATCTTGGTCTGTGTTGTCAGGTAGTGAGCACCTCTGATTAGTTTCTGTTGAAAGGGCACTATATAAATTTGCAATTGTAATTACAATACACAAGTATCTAGCATACACATTGTAAGTACCTAATATCTGATTAAATGCAGACTTGGATGACGTCATGGCATTTTAACCCAATACAGACGCGTAGGTAGTGATTGGTAGTATATGGGTCACGACGAGCTGGTAGTAATTGGTAGTGGGCATGTACTATTATGTAGACGGCTCTCAGCCTATCACAAACGTTATATTTTTGAAACCTTACATCAATTAGGCCAAGATATTATAATTAAGTACAGAAATAAGTGGAAGATATTTTTAGAATTCGGTTATAAACATAAAAATCGACCAATCAAATCGGACATTTAAATCACGAATTTAAATAACCCAAAATGGCGGCGTGTTGTTGTTGTGGCCTTACTGACGACGAAATTCGGCAAATTCTTGATGAATTTGCATCAGATGATGACAGTTTTGACTCATCTGACAATAAAAACCTGTCTTTTGCCACCAGTGAAGAAGATGAAGTGGTTTTGGCTAAAGAACATTCTGACATCGACTCCGAATTAGACGGCTACGGATACACGCTAGCGGACCGTGAAACTGGGTCAGGGGGAAGACTTGGGCGAGATAGACAGGACTGAACAAGTAGCAGATATTCCAATTTGACCCCTAACTGTTCCATTTACAAACGTCTGTGGCGGACCAGCCCCTGATGCACCATTTTTGAAATTTTTCTAACTGCTTTTGGATAAGCTTTTTTGATGTGCTAGTTGAACAGACCAGGCCTGCATGGTGAGCAGAGTAGGTCAAATGCACAGAAGGCAGGTAAACCCCACAGAATAAAATGGAAACCTACTTCTCCTCTAGCATCTTATGTTTTAGAGAACAAGATCAAGAATCCCAAAGGCTGCCCCAAGAAGACTGGATATGATTGTGAAGCATGTAAAGTTGCTTTGTGCAAAGTTTTATGCTTCCACATTTGCAACGAGCAAAATCAGATAGTGGTTCTGTGGAGTGTAAGGAAGGTAAGCAATATAGCACATCGATACAACTGTTAAAATTTCCATTCTAAAATGTCGTCTTAGAACTGTTCAGTCCAGTCTATTGAGAAAAAGGAGTCGATTCAGGAGGCTTCATCCATCTTCAAGGTGACCATCCGGTGCACTCAGGCATTCATAAAAATGGCCCTTTTGAGAGCTACCAAATATTTGTAAAGGAAACAAACGTCAGTGTGTTTGCCTCTCTGTGTGCCTGGGTTGTTGTAATGTTACTGTTGTTGTCCTGTTGGTGTGCATGCTGCAGTGTTTTTGATGTCGTGGTTTTATTACTATGTATGTGTTTGGCAGGTGATGGGGTGAGTTGGCAACTTTGATTGCCTCAAAATTTTTCTATCAAAAACTGGACAGAAGGATTGAAAGAGTAGATAAAAAGCTAAGGAATGATGTTAACCTTATGTCTGTTTGCCAAAAATTACCAAGATCTGATAAGTTAAAAATTTCTTACTTTTTAGGCATTTCTTGTTACTCCTCTGGTACGACTACTGTCTGCATACTAAAAATATTATATCTCCTTTATTTATGAAAATATTTTCAAACTTTTTGGAGATTTTGTCTGATATTAATTGCTGCACAGTTCATGTGCTGACACTACATGAGTTGTCACTGAAAATGTTTTCTATAGGGGTTTGAACATGAAAAAAGTTTTCAAATGGGGTGGGTACAGTTTGGGGCAACTATGGGTACC
Source organism: Norana najaformis (assembly GCA_964023275.1). Taxonomy (NCBI): domain Eukaryota; kingdom Metazoa; phylum Annelida; class Clitellata; order Crassiclitellata; family Hormogastridae; genus Norana; species Norana najaformis. The sequence goes on along the minus strand of OZ029913.1, from coordinate 39,701,954 downwards.
TTCAAATTTTTTTTCTCAAAAACTGGAAGAAAGTTTGAAAGAGGAAATAAAATGCTAAAGAATGATATTAACCTCAAGTCTGTATGTCGAAGAATGACCAAGATCTGATAAGTTAGACATTTCTTACTTTTCAGGTGTTTTCTTATATTTCCTTCAATTTGTACGACTTCATCTTACATACTAAAAATACTGTATCTCCTTCATTTATGAAAATATTTTCAAAATTCTTGTGAGGTTTTGTCTGGTATTGATTTCTGCACGATTTTTGTGCTGACACTACATATGTTGTCCCTGAAAATGTTTTTCCATAGGAACCTGAACATGAAAAACGTTTTAAATATGGGGTGGGGTACGGTTTGGGGCAACTTTGGGTACCCCAAAATTTTTTGTATCAAAAACTAGACGAATGGATGGGAAGAGGAGATAAAATGCTAAAGATTGATGGTAACCACATGTCTGTAGGTCAAGAACTGACTGAGATACAACAAGTTGAAAACTATTTAATTAATAGGCGTTTTCCGGTAAAAATCGCTCGTCGTCAGGGCCTAGGCGGAAAAATTTCTCTCGTCGGTTAAGGGTTAAGACAAGCTGAAAATAATTCTGAAGTGGCACTACTGTTCAGATTAGATGAGATTAGATGCCTACATATGACTGCCCATATCTACGGCCATATTGGTTGTTTCGCCTAATTCTGCTATTTGGCCGTTTCCTCAGCTTGAGCAAAAACTGCTAGATAATTCTTGAGTGTTCAGATTTCAACTGTGACTGAGTCTGCAATTTGGAGTTTTTTTATTTCTACATGGTTACTGTCTGTTTTGGATGGTGTTTCATTGCATACGATTGATACCTCCTGCCATGGACTTGGCTGTCATATGCAAGGGTGACAGACCTGTTCCCAGCTGGATGGTTGCACCTCAGACCTACAGACCTGTACAAAGTCTGAAACTGGAAAACTCTCGGATTCCACAAAAGGAGGGTGAAAAAAGCCTCTGGAGTTGCATCATCCGGCAACTATGGAGAGGTTCTATGATTAGTCAAATGCCTATACCGCACAGAACAGGTGGCTTGAGCGAAGTGGCAACGCTACATCATCTACCAACAACAAAGGACTGCTGGACAGAGAGGCAACCACGTGCCCTGCGCATTAGACCACATTGCCCGACATCGTTTCTACTTAAAGCACTGCTTGCTTGCTATCTTATGAACTTTCTGTTCTTACTGACATTTAACATCATTTAGGCTAGCATAGTGAGCACCTCTAATTGGGTTTTCTCAAAGTGAAGCTATACAAATTTCCAATTATTACAGTTAAAATTACCTGTCTAGTAGTAAGCCTGTTGGACAGTCAAATCCTTACCAAGGTTGATAGATGTTTTGAGATTCTGTTCCATTTGTGGCGCCCCATAGCAAACCCATTTGTAAATTGAGTACAAAGACCATACACTGTGGGTGGCAAGATCAGATGGCAAGAGAGAGGACGGGCCACCTGTGCTCATGCTGCAGCTATGAAAATGAAGCAAGCACTTCATACTCATAGCTGCTTCAAGAGACTGCTCTTCAGCTTCCGTCTGCAATGATACTATGGCATCTTAAGATAAGCTGAAAATTCTCGCACGGTGCCATGGAAATGTTTCGATCAGATAAGATTAGACACCTACCTGTCTGGACCATGCCTCAAGCACAGATTCAGCTGGTGCAGTTTCAATGTGGCTGTATTTCGGAATGCCTGGCCGCATTCACAGCGCACGACTCCTTTGGCCAGACGATGTGTCATATAGTGCGACATGAGGTCCTGTTTGAGCCGGAGAGTTTCACCACAAACTTCGCAAGCATGATTGTACTTCTGTGTTGCATGAACAAATCTCTGGTGCCACAGAAGTGTCCCCTGGCTCGTAAACCGGATCGAACAGATCTCACAGTGCAACGGGCGTCGATGGGTCTTCATGTGGCTTGTGAGCTGTGAACGCCCCTTGAAAGACCGATCGCACAGCTTGCATGAAACTGATGGTGTCAGCTGCTTAGGCGATATCGACAGCTTCCCATCCCCAGCCTCGTACGTTGTGCCCTGACAGCCAGCCATGTCCTCAGAGTCTCCATACAGGTTGAAATCCTCTTCAACATACTCGTCCTCAGCCTCCTCCTCCTCCTCCTCCTGATCCTCTTCCTCGATTTCGTGATTGTTCGCAACGCGATCCTCAGATGATTGATCCGACTGTAGAGTCCTTCGGCAGAGTCGGTCGTCACAGTTGAAATTGCCAAATGGTCGAATCATTGAAAGCCCAATAGCATTCATGCCAAAACTGTCGTACTGGTTGCCATACATGAATTCCAGGTCGCGCTGGTTCTGCCAGGCCTCAACAGTCCGCTGGTAAAATGCCATGGTGCTCGCGCTGGCTTCCTGTCCCATTGCCAGCGATGATACAGCTCTGCCTGCACCCGAAACCACACTGAGCCCCATTGCTGGATTTTCCAGCTGACCCCCATACTCAATGAGGTCAGACATGACATCTTCACCGTCTGTGTTCTGGCGCCGAAATGTTTCCTGTGGCTTTCGAGAACGGCGCTTTCTGCTCAATGGCCAGTTCTCGCTTTCCATCATCGGCACGTTTTGTGATGAAAGCGGCACTTGGCTGGCACTAGAGCCATCCATTTCATACCACAACTGCAGAAGTGAATGTGCTACATAACAGAAAAGAATGATTGACCACTATTATTATTATATTACTTGCTTTTAAATTTAACACGGTATATTTGATTCCTCAAGACCTAGAGAATTCCTGAAAATCATTATCATCATACCATTATTTTATTATTACTACAACTATTATTATTTCTGTTCTAATTTCACATCATCAGCTAACAATTATGTAACAGTCAATAGCGCTGAGCACTTGTGCACGAAGGACTTGCTCTGGGTCCCTGCACAGTAACTGTCTCAGGGAAGCAGGGTTGAACCTACACTCCACATCACAAGCAGTATGTCCATTTGACAGACTACAGACAGTTAAAGGACAAAAACACACGAAAAGAAGACCAACCGCTAGAAGATGAAAAGATTTTAGGTCTGCTAAAACCAACTCTGAGAGACAGCCACTAGCATCAAATGTTAGGTAGGTAGCTCTAAGTCTGCTGACTCTGGTTTTTTTTATAACACACTGGGAGGCACAGTGAAGTTAAGCAAAAGTGAGCTGGAGAGTAACTGGATAGAAAACCGGTAATGCATTTTTCATATAAAAATTAAAATCTAAGATGATTGTAGTTGTAATTGTAATCTGACATTTATAAAGCGCCACTTCAAGAACAGACTCATCAGAGGCGCTCCTGACCCGAACCAGTGAGACCACTGTCAAATAATACAGACTTCAGGCGCTTGCGAAACTGCGGAAGGGACAAACTGAGGAATTCAAGCCGGAGCTCTCAGGAGAGGCGATTCCAGCTACTAGGTCCAACATAGGCAAAGCTTCTAGACTGCGCTGTAGCAGTGTGCATACGAGGGACAGTCAGAAGTCCAAGGGAGGCCGACCGGAGAGTGCTACGGTGTGGAACCAAGGAGACCGAAATCCCTAAGATATGATGGAGCAGAGCCAACGAGACAATTACGCATAAGCGTTAGGATCTTGAACTGGATACGCTGCTGAATGGGAAGCCAGTGCAGAGTGTCCCGCATAAAGGAAGTTATATGGCCATACCTGGGGACGCCTCCAATAAGACGGGCAGCAGCAATGAGAACAGACTGAAGGTTGGAAATATTGGCAAGTGAGAGTCCAGCACAGATAGCGTTACCAAAGTCCACCTTGGTGCAGATAAGGGCATGAATTAGAGTAGTAACGGCATGAAAGGAGAGGGAGCGGTAGATGGTATGAAGCTGACAAAGGTGGTAAAAGCATGAGCGGGAGACACTGTTAACATGATCGGTCAAGGAGAGTTCCCGGTCCAGAACAACCCCAAGATCACGGACTTTGGAACAGAACAGAATGTCCGGAAACCTCTGGCGTAAGGCTGAGCACGACTACCAAGCCAGATGAACTGGGTCTTAGCAGAGTTCAGTCGGAGGCGATTAGAGGACATCCAGAGACCAAGAGCAGACGTTGCGTCAAGAATCCTCTCAACCAGAGAGGAAGCCGCTTCCGCTGGGCCACGAGTGAAGGCCTGAGTGTCGTCTGCATACTGATGGACAGCAACACCCATGGGAAAGGAGAACCCGTGCCAGGTCGGCAGTGTACAGAATGTAAAGGAGAGGGGCCAGGACAGAACCCTGAGGAAGTCCAAAAGGTATAAGGGACCAGGCGGAATGTGTAGGCCCAAAGATAACAGAATGAGAGCGGTCTGAGAGGAATGACTGAAACCAAAGAAGGGCAGTATCAGTAATGCCAAAAGGTTTTTCTAGACGCTCCAAAAGGACAGAGTGATCCACAGTGTCAAAAGCAGCACTAACAACATAGAGGGCAAGAAGAGTAACCTGTCCATGGTCAAAACTCCAAAAACGTCGGCCAGGAGACGCGTAATAAGTGATTCAGTAGAGTGGAACTTCCTAAATCCGGATTGAAGAGGAGGCATGAGGGAGTTAGAGTCAAAGTAGTCAACCAGTTGGTCGAACACATCTTTCAAGAAGCTTAGAGAGGAAGGAAAGGTTACAGATAGGTCGGTAGTTAGAGATATCACTGGGGTCAGGACCCTGGCCCTTGAGAGAGGGAAAGACTACACCATGTTTGTGAGAAGCCGGGAGTGAACCCTGACCCAGGGAGGTATTACACAGCAAGTGTAAGAACGGAATTAAGTCGTCTATAAATTCCTTGATTAAAAATGGTGGTAATAAGTCCAGTTCACAGGACTTAGCAGGTGACTCCAGCAGGAGCCGACGAAGGACGTCCAAAGGCAGAGCCTTCCAGCATGAAAGCCTAGATGACGCAGGAGGAAAGGAAGGAGGAGAACCATCAGTGGATTGGCGGGTCGAGTCGACCTTTCCGCGCACGTAGTCAAGGTAGTCGTTTGCTGTGAACGGAGGCTGGGCTGGAGAGTTAGAAGCGGTAGAAGGTCATGCAGTAATGCAGTTTAACATATCATTAGGCTAGATATCCTCTTCTACACTGGAAAAATGACTTATGCACCCACAGCTCCAACTGAAATCTGTCACAAAGTGCCACGTCGTGTAAAGCGAAGTCTAAATTTATTACATTACATATGTAATCCCATGTGTAACTGGTTACAAAATGACATAAGTATTCCAAAGTTCGTATATTCGAATTGCTTACTGGATTTCAGCCAGACTTATCCAACCATTATGACTGTTAGACGTGTATCTTGAAGTGGCCAACAACTAATGACTTTTGTATCATGATAACAGATGCTACAGAAGTCACTAGATTAGATCAGTAACTGTAACTATAATCCTAATCAAGCATTAGGAAACAGTCTCAAACTACAGCTTGGATCTGTTACTGGTAAGATATAACTGAACTCCTACAGTGTATCAAACAGTCTAGCCCATATAAGCAGTTACTGCAATGTCACTTCTCAAGATCAATAAATATCATTCAAAAATTGAATGTATGCAGACACTTATGAAATTACTGTACTTCATTTATGTCTATATAATATAAATATTATATAAATATTACACCATATAAATCACTATTACATTACATTACATCAAACTCTGGTGCACTCTGATATAACATGCTTATATAGCGCATTTTAAAATCGGAAAACTTTAAATCCATTACAAACAACAGACGTATATAGATGGGCGCGATTCGATTGTTTATTTTTCGTTTTCATTTACATAATTATGTTCGGAAATCTTGACTGGCGCGCTGCGAATACCACTCTTCTCCGATGATGCTAGGTTCTCTTACTATAACTGACAAATAATGACTACTCACTTACTTACTGTTTCAGGTCAACAGCAGGCATTGGACATCAACCCATCGGAGGAAGATAGCCCATATACACCTCGTATACAAAAAATAGGTCACAAGCATCAATCCATTCTAATGCATAGTCCAGGCGCAAATATGTTCTACGGTCTTCGTTCTTTAAACTTGGCTCCTCCAAAAGATTTGAATTAGAACATAAATTAACCAATTAAATTAAATTAAACGGGAATTATTGTTTCGTTCAAGACTGACCAACCTCTCGCACAGAGTACACATTGTGACAGATTCCGCATTTTGTAATGCATTTACTGTTTGGGGCGTCGCCATGTGACTGATAAAATTTCAAGTTATATATCACGAGTGGACCTTATTATGGAATACTCAAGCCATTAATCGATGGCGTGTCAAACTTAGAAGGCAAGTTCCATTATTCAGCACAAATTTATTGTGTAGCTTCGGTTGATAAGCCTGCTGAAACGCGATTCTTAAGTTGAGATTAGGATGTTACATCATACCTTGTGTCGAAAGAACAATTAATGGACCTCTATACTTGGTCATTTAGTAACATTTCAGCCAGCAAATAGTTCTCTTTGCTCCTAGGAAACCTGTATTATAAGACTGCTAAATATAGCTTTAGTAAGTTAATGCGAAGTAAGTGCAGACGATTAAAGATGTATAATTATTTTATGGCTTTTTACATAGTCTGGGAATAAAATTTTTTACAAAAAAATCGTTTTCAATTCCATGCAACAGTCATAAATGCAATTTATCTTTCTCCAATATCTAGCTGAAGCTAAAAGCAGCGCGATATAATTGCGTTCGTGTGTCGAATCTGTCATTAATGTGTGGTCTATCCCTCTCGGCTTTCAAATACAGTAATCAAAACCGCTATAACGATTTCGGAACTAAACTTTTAACTGCTTCTCGTTTTCTTTCCCTTTTCCGTTACAAAACCTATGTCAATTAAAACAATTCAAATCAATATAGTATATTGTAAAGAAATACGCATTTCAGTATAAAAATCGTATGCCCTGGCAAGGTCAGTAATTTCAGTAAACACGGATTAAAACCTTTGATTCAAGCTATCCAAATGCTCTTTCTCGGACTGTCACCAAAACCTCCCCAAACCATCATGTATTACTCAAATCACTTCAGTTGCTTAAAATACCTGAACGAATAGAGTACAAAGTACTATCTCTTACCACACACTCCAATCCTCCCAACCCTCCTATTCCCGTCAGTTACGGCTCAAGAAACCTTTTTCATGTATCTTATGACTGTTGATTTTTGACCTCATGTACAGCGCCATTTTCTTCGGTCTCGGCCGAGCTACGGCGCTATATAAAGTGTCTTCTTCTTGTCATTCTTCTTCTTCGTCGTCGTCTTATTATTAATTAATTAATTAATTAATTTTTGTATAAAGACCGTTTGGCCTCGACCCTGCTCATTTTTCAATGAACTGGTCACGTGAGATCCTTTATCACTGCTGCCTGTTTGAATGGGTCCCACGCTAATAGGCTAAAGATCCCCGTGTACAGACCGTGCAAGCCCGAGATTCAAATCTATTAAATAAGCCCCGAACATTATGCGTACCGGCGTCCTCAGGCACAGAGGCGCCTTGATGTACGCGTTAACCAAGGCAGCTAGGAGTCAGCCTGTGTTTAGGCAAGATAGGTTAACAGTCAATATAACGGCCTATCGCGTATGCCATAGACCCGGATGCAGTGGCATGCCGCTATTGCTTCGTTGGTCCAGTTTTATTTTGTGTGCCGTGATTGCGCCTAACAAACGCAAGTCGGTTTTCGTCGGAATCAGAAACAATTAAGCCCGACCAACTCATTGAATTCTACGTCCAACCCCATGAATTTTCGCGATTAAATAAGTTAAGATCAGATTAGATTAGAAATCAACTCAATCAAGGCCTTAGTAACTTACTGAAGCGACTATTCAATTTGTCCGTCTACCAATGACCTCTAGCGAATAAAATGCTCTCACTCTCGGCATTGTTGCCGTACACTTCAACGTGAGATATGAATAGCCCCGAAATGAATGGGAAGTATGTGAAGACGGCTGTACACCGAAACGATCCCATCCGATTTTTCCGGTCCAATCCGGTCGGGTTACATGGGTTGGTGTAGAAAAGGAAAAACTCAGCCTGGAACGATCGGTATCAGTCTAAACATGTTCGCAATAGTAATCGTAATTCCGAGATTTCTAAAGCGCCCAACGAAAGCCACGACTCGGGGACCAGCTTATTCACAGGCGCTCAGTCAAAACAAAATCGATAGGCAAAAGGGTTCGGTTCCAGGTCAAGATCCAAAAGTCAGACGGAGAGACAGCGTGGCAGCTATGGGGGTGGTGTTTGGGATTGGAGAGGGGAGAGAGATAAGAGGAGGAAGGGGTTCAGAATTTTCAGTCGAATCGGGACGGCGTACGATAGGCCTACCCAATCGGTCAACTGACTCCGTCTGAACGCGACTGACCCCGCTAACCTCCCTAGCGACAGGTTGTGACATCATGACCTGCCGCTAGAATAAGATCGTAACAGAAAGGAGCAGAAAACTGAAGTTCGATAAAAGAACTGTTCCTATTGAAGACAAATCTACCAGAAATCCAATGATCGACATAAAATTGGCATTTAGAACAGCAAATCATTGATCATACAGAAATTCGAAGTTAAATGTAAGAACTGTTTAACTTGATGGCATAACTGATCAACAATTTAAATACTAATCGATCGATAGATTTTAAAATCTCATCAAATGTGGAAACTATTCTAGCGCCTTAATTGTAATATAATTCACAAGGTATCAATCGATTGCCACTTGAGCAAAACCGCACATTCAAAAACGCATTCCATTGGAACCAGTTGAGATCTTGTAGACCTCGTGAGACTTCAAGAAGCCTAATTACTAATTAGCATTTATCTGTAATCTTACAAAAAGGTTATACCAAGTAAGTAAGTAAGTAGTAAGCAATTAAAAATGCATTTGTTAACACGCCATATATGTCCATCGACTGAGCGAGGAATCGTAGACTTTGGTGAGTCACGGCGGTCAGACAGCAAAAGCAAAACGTTGCACAATTTAATTTCTCAAATTTTCTAACTGTAAGCAACGTGAAATATTCGACTTGAAACTCTAATTCCAAACGGCATTAGAGTTTAGCCTAGTCGTGAGCCTGATATGTGCAAGTCTAATGTATTATTAAATAATTATGCGGACTTTCTTAAATTTTATACTGCAGATACCCATCCTTCGTGATGAATAATCTTCTTAGACGAATTGCGAATACCATGGTGCCTCGCTCAGCTCGCTGTCTATCTCTCTCTCGTCTCTGTTTGTGTTTGTGTGTTAGTCGTAGAATTTGAGGCCTCTGGCGTGGCGTAAAACCCCATAAGCCCAGTCGTAGATTTTTGTTAGTCGTAGGAACCCGTGGGACCTCTGGCGTGGCGTAAAACCCCGTAAGCTTCTGGGGTCTGTTGGATCACTGATTTTGTGTCGCGTTTTTGTCGTCTTGTGCCCGGGGAAGACTGGAGGAATGAGAACGGAGGGACGGAAGGCGAATAGTCTCAGGAAGCGGAGGCAAGGGCTGGAAGATTGCCACCGAACAGCAGCAGCAACAAATTAAATCGGACAACATGTTGCACTGTATTAATTCTAATACGACTGAATTGATTAATAGTAATGTTTCAACGAAACTTTTCAATATATAGGCTCTTGAATAAATTAAAAATGTATACTTACTGAAAGAATCAAGGAGCTAATTATTATATAGTCTAGGCACATTAGACTGATGAGTTTTTATTGCTTGTGGACATAAATTTTTAATTGCGAAGAAAGACAAAACAGTACTAGTAGGCTGTACACTAAGATTATTGCTTAATTCGTTTTATAAGAACAAAAAGAATCTGACAAAATCATGTTCAGTTCCGTTGTCGTCTTATTTCTTAATAGGCCTATTTTCACACTGTGAATTTCACACCTTTTAATTAGAACATCTAATTAGCCCAAACAGATGCTTAACGTCTGCCATTTTGGTAACTGCAGCCAATATTGGCCTACACTGTCTTAACTTTCATAATTCTTCTCTATCGTAGGAACGTAAACTCTTGGTTTTTTCAGTCCAAAACAATAAAAGGGGGCCTATGTCGTTCATTAATTCGAGTATTAGGCCTTAATCAGGCCTGGATTAAGGCTATCGGGGCCCCTAATTACAAAGTAATGTGGGCCTCCCTCCGCCTCAGAGTAGTGACTCCTCAATGGTGAAGGCGTTTGGGGGCGTGTTGAGCCCCACGCCCCAGGTCTATATACTTATATAGTACATACTCATATATCTGTCTTTCTGCCTGTCCGTTTGTCTACCTAATCAAAGGTAGGCAGATACATTAATACCTAGAGAGGTGCAGTTGGAAATTACGGACTAGCATTGTTTACCAACGTCTTAAAGTGAAGAATGAGAACTTTTATCAGTCCACAGTTTCCGGTTTTACAGCTAAAATATTGCCGGGGCCCAACCAATGGCCGGGCCCCATCTCAAAATATTACCAGGCCCCGGATCCCAAGGGCACCCATATGATCGACGCCTCTAGTCGCCCTCCTCCTTTATTCAGGCTTGGGACTAGCACTACCCGACTAAAGGCAGCCTCGGAGTTATGCGTCAAAGTAGTAGCAGATGATCCAGTGTTTAGCGACATCTTATGGCGCCAAAGGCCTTTGAGGCCGCCCTCCTCCTTTATCTTGGCTGGAAATGGCACTCTACCAAAGTACGGCAGTGGCGGAGTCAAAGTCAAAGTTAAATATAGCATGGTCGGCTTTCCCGTCAAAATGTACAGGAGGCGTACAGTACAACCTACAACTCAACCCACTCGGTCTTAGCCTGTACTTCGTATGTAACAATATCCATATGATATATAATATATAAATCTAATCGTCTCTTACAGATCCCAAATCAAAACGCAGGTTATGACATAAACTTGTGCAACATACCTACACCAGAGCCAAACAATGTCAACCTGTTATATACATATGTATACATATATAAACATTACATAGGCTACATATTATTGACGTCATTCCAGTCGACTCATGCATGAGGATGCATGAGGAGGAGATAGGCCACGAAAACATACAAGGCCTATCCTAAGCCATTATAGTCTTGAGCTATCATCTAGTGTCTGTAATGTATACACCACAGCATAAAGACAGCCAGGTCATCTGATTGTCTCATTCTGGTTGTGCCAAAACTAGAACTGTTGTTTGCTGGACGAGTTTCTCGGTTGCTGGACCTAAATTTTTAACTCTCTTCCTGCATCTGCTCGTTCTACACCGACTTTGTCATTTCCGTCTCAACTTAAGACTTACATTTTTCAGTTGCGGCTTATCCCCCATAAGCTGCCTCTCCGTTTCAGCAGACTGACATTTTGGATACTGACCTGACTGCTGCTTGATTCTGGTGCACCATCGGTTGATACCTTGTGTGTTTTATACACCGGCGCTATAAAAGTTTCCAATTACAATTACAGTGTCTTCAGAAGGCCTGCCAATATGCCCGGATTAGCACCAAGAAGTAGGTCTAAGATGCCCGAAAATGAATATTGGTATAGTCCTGGTCTGAGAACAAGACTCAGCCATCACAACATCGAAGAAAATCTGCATCTTACATTACTTTACCTTGACTCATTTTGCCCCACCTTAGCGGCACATTTTCAGTACATCTTTCTGCCTTGACGGGGATTTGAACCCGCGATTTCTGGGCTGACATTCCAGCACCTTAACCATTAGACTATAAACACACACATACACGTGCATAAAGCAAAAAGGTATATCAAATACAAAATCCATGGTCATATTGTATAAACACAGTAAATACACACATAAGTATACATACATATACGTATAAATAGATACATACATACATGCATACAATCATACATACATACATGACCCAGAGTTATCATGCAGGAAACCGCGGCCTTCTTTACGCTAAGCGTGGGATTTCTCCCCAGCAGTTGTCTCCATGGCACCAGCAGAGCTTTTGTTCTTTCCAAACGTGGTGTTGAATCTCCAGCTGAAGCTACGCATCACTGAATAAAGGTCGGTCGTAAAAATTCCACAACTGCGCAGAACCACACGCTAGATAAACACATTAATGCGTACGGACATAAACACATCATCATCATCATCATCATCATCATCATCATCATCATCATCATCATCATCAACAACAACAACAACATTATTATTATTATTATTATTAATTATATCAGTATAGTAATAGTAGCAGCAGTAGCAGCAGCAGCAGTAGTATATAAGCCGAATTTTAAAATCTATTCTATCATCTGTTACCGTTATCGTCGTCGTCGTCATCATCAGCATCATAGTAGTAACAGTAGTAGTAGTAGTAATGATAATAATAATAATAATAATAATAGTAGTAGTAGTGGTAGTAGTAGTAGTATTTAAGCCGAATTTTAAAATCTACGCTGTCATCTATCTTCGTCGTCATCATCATCATCATCATTGTCATCATATTAAGTTTTTAACTACGATTTAAATCGAAGTGACCATCGATTTATACCGTGTGCATCATGATAACGGCTCTTAAAATTCTCAGATATGAGATACGATTAATCTGCCTACTGACTATGCATCAATCGATGGCGCTAAGTGATGTGCAGTAAGGTCTTTCACTGTGGGGAGGTAGATTCGAACCTGCACACTTCGCTTTACAAGGCCAGCTCTCAACCAACAGATCTTGCTTACTTATTTACTTACGTTAACCTAAGCCATGAAATCATATAGTTATAAATGACATAACAAAAGATGTTGTACTTGGTATTTTTATTTGAATACAACTCGTGTACAGTGTTTAAGTACCTGTACTCGACGTTTGGCATGTGCAACAGAAGTTCTTTATACTGAAAACACACAACGGATGAACAAACTGATAGGCTATTTACTCATATTCCTATTCTTATTGGTTACACAGTTACTTAATTAGCTGTTACGATTTTGACATTTCTGTAGGCCTGTTTCGTTGGTACCGGGTGGTGTTTAGACGGACCATGTCTGGATGAAAATTAGCTTCCGTACCAAACAGTCGTAAGATTTTGATTGGTTTTACGCAGCAAATGAACAAATTTCACTCATTGACTTCTGGCCACCCAGGCAATTATGTTAAACAATGAAGTTGTTCAGCGCATACTTTTGGTGTTGTATTAATTCTAATCTATTCTTCAGTGAACACATTAATTCAGTATGTAGGTCAGCTGCAGCTGATATATATATATATATATATATATATATATATATATATATATATATATATATATATATATATATATATATATATATATATATATATATATATATATATATATATATATATATATATATATATATATATATATATATATATATATATATATATATATATATATATATATATATATATATATATATATATATATATATATATATATATATATATATATATATATATATATATATATATCACATTTGTGACATCCTGAGGATTAGATGCTATATTCCTTCGCCTACTGTTGTTTGTCTGGCAAATATCCTGGTCTTTAGCCATCGCGACTATTGTAGCTCGCTTCTTATTGATATTTCAAAAGCTAATTTGATGAAGTTTCAAAGGGTCCACAAGACCTTGGCCAGAACCAAAAATTCAACAGAAAGAACGTCTATTTACGCTCTTAATATCGCTACACATAGAAAAGAGAATAATTTTTAAAGACAGGGCTAACTGTTCAAATATCAGCGAACATCACTATCTTTGTACTATGCTGACTCACAAGACTTTTCTCTACTCGACCAGGTCTTTTGACTGTGTTCATCTGATTATTTTGTGGATAAGGCTAGCATTTGTCAGGCATGCCTTTTCTGTCGCTGGCCCTAGATTCTAGAACTCTCTTCCAGCAAACGTTCGCTCTGCAAATTCTGTTTGGGCCTCTGATCTCGGCTTAAAAAACTCACCTTTTTGAACACATTTCTTCAGCGGGCTGTTTCTTTTTTCTTGGATTTTCCTCTGTTTTTTCGACCGAGTTTTCTTAGCACTGATCATCGACTGATGCCTTAAGCATCATTACAGTGGCGCAGTAGAAGTTCTCGGATTATTTTTTTGTTACAGCATAGGATCTTGGGCCTGGCCAAGCATCTCGTCGTCATTAAATGACATCATATTTAAATGTCATAGCCATGATGACTTTGATGAAGGCGTTTGTTTGGATTTCTGATAAAACTAGAATATCAGTTCTAGACAAACTGTATGGACCAGCACTTAAAGCATTGAGTGTACTTGCACTAACGCATCCGTCGAACGTATGTTTAGGTGTTGTTGTTTTAAAACTGCTTCAATCAAACATGAGCAACAAAGCTCTTACATCGTTAAAAATATTTCTCAAAAACAATTTTAAATTAATGTATATGTCTCCTGGTATAATCTGTGAAAATAACCGCTTGATTTAGTCTTAATTTTTCATCTGATATCTTCATGTTTTCGCGGTAACTAGACCTACGTGTACTTGTACTATAACCTAAGTATTTGTACTTGGCATCAAAGTACTTGTACTCGTACTTGAAACCTAAGCACTTGTAACATCTTGCAAATAACCACATAAATATATAATTATATAAAAATATTATCAAGAATGTATAATTCTTATACATTGTTATATATATGTAATGATGTAAATATTTATATAATTATATAATTACATATATAATAGTCATATAGTGCGTTCAGAAGGCAAATGTACCTAATATATCACAGTATAACTCTGTGGTCACGAAATGCCGGGTTTCACAGAGTTCCGGTCTTTTCAACTACTGGCTTAAGTATAGGCCTACGTCACGCTGCTACGCAACTTCGCGTGTAAAAAAACTGCTGTGCTTCGTTTTAAGAGCTGCAGATATTAAAAAGTTGAGCATAAAAGAGTCTATATCTGTAAGAGCGAATAAAGATTAATTGATTTACTTTAAGATTACACTGGACAACAAATTTTTACAAAAGTCATGTTACTGAAATGAAATTAGTCAGTTCTTATCAATTTGTATGTGCTGAACACGAATATGACAGTGAAAATGCCGAATTGGCTCTAGTTTTTTTGTAATCTGAAATGAAGTAATTTTATATCGCACAATGCATGCCAATAGTGATACACTTACAGTTAATATTTGTAAAAACCAGGTCATAGACTAGTTCTTAGATTTTTTTGCCTGTCTCTTGTACAGCTGTTCGGGAGCATCTCTGCGGAGTGTCCAGCAGTAGTCAGCCAACATTGTAGTGGACCATTTTCCCTGGTACCTTTGCTCCATTGTTGCGATATCTTGATGAAAACGTTCGCCATGTTCGTCACTAACCATACCACAGTTGTCAGGGAAGAAATCCAGATGGGAATGAAGGAAATGCATCTTCAGAGACATATTGCAGCGAAATTTCTGGTACTGCTTGAGCATGTCTTCTACTAGTTCCTTGTAGTTTTCTGCCCTAACATTCCCCAGAAAGTCTGTAGACACTAGACGAAAAGCATTCCATGCTTGTTTCGCATCACCCTCCAGCAAGTTGTTGAAGCGGTCATCTTTGAAGAGTTCTATAATCTGAGGACCCACAAAAACTCCCTCTTTAATCTTTGCTTCGCTGAGTCGAGGGAATTTTTCATGCAGGTATCGGAAAGCTGGCGAAGTGCGGTCCATGGCTTTCACGAAGTTCTTCACCAAACCTAGTTTGATGTGAAGGGGTGGTAGTAGGATTTTGTGAGCCTCGACCAGAGCTGGGTGCTGGATATTCTTCTGTCCAACTGCCATGTTTTGTCTGGGAGTCCATTCCTTCCGCACGTAGTGCAACTCTCTTGCTCGGCTATCCCACTCACACAAGAAACACATATATTTTGTATATCCTTGCTGCAGTCCCATTAAAATGGCAACTACCTTCAAATCACCACACAGGTGCCATTTGTACCTGTTATAGTCAATGGAATGCAGTAGCTGTTTTAGGTTATCGTATGTCTCTTTCATGTGGACAGCATGCGCTAATGGAATAGATGGAAGACGGTTTCCATTGTGCAAAAGCACAGCCTTAAGACTCAGTGTTGAAGAGTCTACAAAGAGTCTCCATTCTTGTGGGTCATGAGTGATCTGTAAGGCATTCATGAGGTCGTCAATATTGGAACAGAATACCAGATTACCTTCCTTCATAAAGAAAGGTTCCAACTGCTGATGGCGCTTTCTATATGAAGTAATTGTGACATCTTCTTCTAGAAGATTCCATTGTTGGAGTCTTGATCCTAGCAATTCTGCCTTGTTTTTGGATAAGTCCAAATCACGAACAAGGTCATTTAGTTCTTCCTGTGTTATTCTGTGTGGGGTTGATGATGCACCACAGTGAAAATCGGGATCACTGCACGCTGACGGACCAGGAGAAGAACATGTCGGCTCACCCTTGTCCTCATCAGATGAATCAAGGAAAATATATTCTGCTGGAGGTTCTGGAATAGGAAGTCCATCACCATGTGGAACTGGTCTCAATGCTGACGGAATGTTTGGGTAGACTATTGTCGACTTCTTTTGCTTCGTTATTCCACCGGAAAGAGGAGGAACCAAGCAGAAGTAACAGTCATCTACGTGGTTGCTTTGCTCTCTCCACACCATGGGAACTGCAAACGGCATTGATGGTCTTTTGCCATTCAACCACTGTGAAAGCTGTGTTGTACATGCAGCACAGCATATATGCGGGGCCCATGGCTTGTCTTGGTCACCAACCTTGCATTCGAAGTAAGCATGATATGCCTTCTTGACTTGATAAGTGATACTTTTCTTCTGGTTGGCAAATGTCACTTCCCCACAAATGTAACAAAAGTTGTCCACAGTATTTACGCACTTCCGAGGCATTACTGTTCTGTATTGTATCTAAATGGATAAAGTAATAATAGTTTTATAAAACAGTAACTTAAACTGTCTCGCACAAAGTCTGTAATATTGTAAATGCTCAACCGTTCCGACTCGCTTTATATAGTACACTGCTGACGTCATCTTACGTCAGCAGCCGACTGGCTGTAGTTTTACATTGCATCAGAAAATGACGTAATCAACTGTGCATGATGTGTCCATGATGGGATTATGCAATGAGGTGGAATATTACATCATTCTAGACTTATTTAGGATATTGTCGCAGTCCTACTGCATAAATTTACATGGTGAAACATAAAAAATGAACTATATGAAATATTTTCAAAACGAGAGCCAATAAAATTTTTTTATGGTTATATTCGTGTTCAGCACACCAAGATGCTACACATTAGGGCCTTTTCCAGTCAGTAACGATTTCTATGTTGACCAGTGTTAGGGTCAAAATAACTTCGCTTCTCATTGTGAGGTTTCCGAAATGTGCTGTATGAATAATCAGATACATGCATACATACATGCATATACACATGAATACATATATACATACAGCCATACATATAGACAGCTTTACTCAGTGTTAGCACCTCTATGGCAGAAGCCAGTGGATGCCCTGTGCGCTCTCTTTATATAAGCTGTATTTTCTAACTTTTCGGCGTCTCTTTTGACTTGGTTGCTTCACCTATTTTCAGGGATTTATCTTCTGATCTTAGTGGGTTCGTTTCATGTCTTTCTTCAACTTTCAACAGCTAAATCGCCTAATATCAGCCGCCAGCGTGAGTCTTTTGTTCCCCTTGCATCCCTGCCTGCCGCCTTGTTAGTTTCATCCAATGCCCACTTCATGTTAAACCCCCCCTCACATAGTGTCTGAGTCATTCATTCTTCTCATCTTCAGCCTACGCTGTATGACAGTCTTTCATATCAGGTGATAACACACCCATCCCGACCTACCCTACGTAACTCCAACAGCCATGCATTCTAACTCCGCCTATTTTTGGCACTTCGACAACGCAATAGGAACATCTATTCTTGTTCCTTTACCGTTCTTCCTAACCTCTTTCCTCAGATGACCACTGCAGCAGTGCAGCACCCCTCCCGCCATACCCTCTTCACCATATTAATCATACGCTTCGGAGACATCCACCCCAATCCTGGCCCCAAGGTCTGCACTTCTCACTCGTCCACCTCGTCTTCCTACCCCTTTCTCCTCTAATTTCAACCGCCAGTAGCGTCTACAATACTCTAAACACAGACAACAAATGGTTTTTACTCTGCACAACGTCCAATCGCTTAACTCCATCTTGAGCACTCAAGAAATTGAAAATGTAGCTTCCTCCTCTAACCCGCCTGACATATTTGCCTTATCTGAAACCTTGCTCAATTTAAACACAACTTTTACTCAATGTCAAGACTGTATTCCTCCCGGCTACAATCTCTACAGTATACTTCGCCCCTCCAAATCATCAACCTCTGTCAACATGATTGGTGGGAGCATTGCCTTTCTCATCCGGATGATTGCAGGCGATTTTATGTATATATAGATAATCCCTCTGATGCATTTGACTCAGAATTCCCACCCTATTATCATCAACTAACCTGGTCCAGCATGTCAAATTCCACCCATATTCACAATCACACATTCGACCTCATTATTCACATTATCGCTGTCTTGGCTATCATCTTTTGATACATCATCCAATCATTGCCCAATCTTCACACGCTTGAACACTCTGCCTACTCTATGTCCTAATCCCGTCTTCCATTCTTTTCGCCGCATTCGATCAGTAAATATTGACGCCTTCAAACAGGATATCTTTATTTATTTATTTATTTATTTACAAATTAACTCCTTCATCGGAACTCCACCAGCCCGCTTCCAAATATCCTTCCGTCTTGTTCAATAGCTGACTCGCTCTGTTCTTTCTTTTTGGATAAAATTACTACCCTCCGTCTTTCTCTTCAATCTCTCCTTTCTAAAACCACCAACAATCCACCTGCTGGTGCTTTCTTCCCATTCAACAGTCCCCACCTCAATCCTCATTATTTGTCTTCCGATCCATACCAGAGACTTAAATATTACATCTGTTAGAATCTCTTACAAACAAACAGTGCGAACTTGACCCTATGATTACATCTTTATTATAAATGACTATTCCAATCAATACCAAACTAATTAACTTCTTTTTTCTCCTGGTAATAAACATTCTCTGGTCACTTTTAAAATCTTAAACATTCTCTGGTCACCCATCTTCTCAGGAAATGATAGCTTGATAAAAACAATCCTTTCGAACTACCGATCTGTCTCTAACTCGTCTTTCATCTTAAAATTAACTGAACATGTTTTCCTCTCTTGGATTAATGTCTATCTGACTTCCAACTCACTCCTTAATGCACACCAGTCTGATTTTACTATAAGGCACTCATTTTAAAACCAATACTCACTTCCCTCTACAATAAGCTTGTTTCTACTATCGCTCATCAACGGGTTTTTTGCCTCTGCTTTCTTCCTATAGTATAAATGTTTCTGGTGCAATACCAGTTACTATATGGGAAGGCCTTTAACAAAGACCATTGCAAAAAATACATTACACGCTGTATTATAGAGGCACATAACGTCGCTATATTAAGCGTCTTGATACAATACATGTATATACGTTGCAAGTAGTATAAAACATCCTACACATGTCTAATCATATACTTATGCGTTATATATATATATATAGTATAAATGGTTTCTTGTGCAGTCCCAGTTACTGTATGAGGTTTCACGTCCAGAGCGCATTGTTCAGTTTTCTTCATAGTTTATTGTCGTTCTTCAATGTCTGACAACGCGAGTATGATTTTCTAGTTCAATCAGAGTTACTCTACGGAGCGGGCAATGATAACATTAGCCTACGACGAACCTTAAGATGTAATTCTACCCATAAAGATTGCTATAACGCCAGAAGACGCTAGACTTTATAAGAGCCTACATTTCAACTGATTCTAGCTAGCTCTTACAGCAAACCCTGAGTTCGACCGTCTTCTGTCGCGTCCAGAGCTCGACTGACTTCTCTCGCGTCTAAGCGGACTCTTTACTCAGCGTGGTCTTTCTGAGTATCTCTCCCTGTATCTGTACCCGTCTGGTTTCCTGTCTCTATTGCAACTGGTTGTGCAATCACCTTCCGGGTGGGCCGGTTGACTCACTACCAGTTATCAGTCCCATCTCTCTGTCTGAACAAACCAATTAATCAGGCGTCCTACCCCTACTTCGATGGCACGTCCAGGCGTTGATATCAGTTGATGTTTCTGCACTGGCTGTCCTCTCTCTCCATCCTAAACTCCAACAAACTTCAACAACTACTAAACTGAGTGAGTCTGGTAATACTTTCATACGTACTCAAATTAACTTGGTGATATTCCTATCTCATCAGCCTTCGATACCATTGATCACGACATCTTACTCCAAAGATTCTCAGCCTGGTTTTCTTTTACTTACACTGCTCTCCTCTACTTTGAGTCCTATCTCTCCTCCCGCTCTTTCTCCGTTAAAACACCGGAAACCTCATGCCAATCATGCCTTTTCACTTGCGGAGTTCCACAAAGTTCTGTTCTTGGACCTCTTCTGTACATCCTTTATAATAGCCCACTTAGCTCACTCATTAAAGCATCCTCAGTTGACTATCACCTCTTTTCTGACGATATCCAACTCTTTCTCTCCGAAATGTTTCAACGACTCGAAATCTGTATTGACTGTTTTGCTTGTGTCGTTACCAAAAGTCTCCTCCTGGATGATATCTAATCTTCTGTGGGCGAACCCGTTTAAAACAGAATACATGCTTATAGGCCTCAATAACCAATCAAGAAAATTTCCGACTCCGTCATCACCCTCAACCTGGACTCTGCCTCCACCCGCACCTTTAATACTAATTCTCCTGTCCGCAAATAAGCTATGATTTTTACGAAAACATTTTCCGATTATATCACCCATCTTTCATGCTCTTGCTTCATGCATATCCATGACCTTCGCAGACTGTGAAGTTTTTATTTCAAAGCCGCATCTACCTTCGCCACAGCTAGAGTCCATGCAAAACTTGACTACTGCAATTCACTTTTCCTGAAGATAGACAATATAAATAAACTATTTCCAAACTGTTCAGAATGTTGTCGCTCGTGCTGTCACTAAAATCCATAAATACCATCACATAACTCCTGTTCTCAAATCACTTCAATGGCTTATAATAACAATACCCGAACGAATAGAGTACAAAGTCCTACAACTTTCCTACAACACACTTCAATCCTCCCAGCCCTCCTATCTTCGTCACTTATTATTTACAATCCAACTACTCCATTCAGTCCTCTCTTATTCCGTCATAGCACTTCTCCGCCCCTCCCGTTACCTCATCCTTCAAATTTGGAAATTGCTTCAAAGACACAGTTGCTCCACCCCTCT
The DNA here is from genome assembly GCA_964023275.1 of Norana najaformis. Lineage (NCBI taxonomy): Eukaryota > Metazoa > Annelida > Clitellata > Crassiclitellata > Hormogastridae > Norana > Norana najaformis. The sequence continues at coordinate 39,680,718 of OZ029913.1, read as the reverse complement.
GGTCTAAACTCTTACCAGGATTACGACAATTACCGAGCCATCCTACGAACTCACTTCACCCCTACTTCACCCTTTGCAATCTCTGCGCAGGTCTTTCACTCAAAACTAAAACACTACTCCTCTTGCACAAATTCTAGCCTGATTCTTCCTCTGTCCCTTTTCTATTTAGCCGCTTCAATGTCCAACATCCTCCTCCTGACAGTCTGCCTGCCTGGCCCTTGAATCTGGACCTGAAACCGAATCTGACTCTGTTTGCCTATCGAGTTTGTTTTTACTGAGCGCCTGTGAATAAATTTGTTCCCTCGACTTATGTTTCGTTGGGCGCTGTAGAAATCTCGTGTTTACCATTACAATTACATACGTACATAATGTACCTACACACACATACATGCATATATACATACACTGGCCTACAGGTAGGCGACTTATGATTTGTTTGAATTGTTTGGCATCAAGGTAAGATATGTTGAGGTTGGGTAAAGTAACAGTACTCAAGGTAAGGTAAGGTAAAGGCGCACAAGGTGCCTCGCGTGAGGAGTGTTGGGAGTTCAGACGTTCTCAGTGGCTGATCCGAAGTTTTGACATTCATTGCCCTGTCTGTGCGTTCTGCAGTCTAAACTTAAGGCTCATTTGTTCAACTTGCTCACCCACCGTAGCCAGAATTCTGCTCTCCCTGACCTGTTGGATTTAGATTGGACTTCTTCAAGAAATTAAGATTTTTGACTATAGTTTCACTTTAAGCGATGATCGATCGACGCCTTATGCATTATATTAACGGCACTATAGAATTCGTTAGATCAGACTAGATAGGATTAGATTACATTAGATAAGATTGGACTAGATAGGATTAGATTACATTAGATAAGATTGGTACATTTTGGATTAGGTCAAATTGGATTAGATGATGGTACGTCAGATTAGAATTGATCAGGTCAGATCAGACTATGATCGTGTTGCGCACAAATTCGGGCTTAGTTATGTGCCTCCCAAAGAGACAATGTTCAATGTTAGAAGATGATCCAGTCAGTCCTTTATTAATTAAATCCTTTAATTACAATGATTGTAGCACCCCGGAGAATCGACTAGCTCCATCTGCTGCCGAGCGTCTGCCTTCCTTGATTTGACTGTGGTCACGTGACTTGTCCGCTTCCACAGGTAAGTGTCTCCTTGCGTTGGCCACTGGCACGCCTCCTCTACTACCCGCGAACACCACAGAACCTACGCACTGACATCATCGTCTTGTGGGAGTGGCGAACGGGCCAGATCCTCTCAGGGATACACAATAGAATAATCGTGACCCAATTTTTCAAACACTTTTGTCTAATAACCGACCAATCACCGTCGACTACCTGGAATTATTCTGTTCCTGGTGACAGTCGACAGCAAACAGCCTAAGGTGGAAATTTAGACTGGCAGGCTACCCACATAAACAAAATGTGGTCTATAGTTCCAGACTACGAAACACAGGCCAGAAAAAGACCAAGCCTGCGGTCACAGGGGGCCTATAGTAGCGTAGGTGCCATCGGTGACATGAACACAAGCCAAACGGCCTTAGTAAACAGTCGACTCTAGTCGTGCGATAATAGCCCTACTTTGCTTAGGTTGCGCGGTGGGCCTTAGCTACTGCATAAACTGAAGGGCAAAGGTGGGATAACTGTGGGTTGTTAGACACCGTGATTTTCACGTTCCGCAACGTAGAGCAGAAATGCGTATCCCATAGACATCTGTTAACAGTAGTAATTGCACAACTTTGGCCGTTGTACATCGGCTGTGGGTGAACCATCCTGACATACTGGTCCAGTTACTAATTCCCAGACGTCAGTGCCTGATACGAGGAATAGGCAATGATAGGTCGAACTTCCCTCTGCGTTCACAGAGGGGTTTGAATTCGTTTATTCATTGAATTGGCGTATTTCATTGTATTGGCTTATTTCATTGAATTGGCTTATTTCATTGAATTGGCTTATTTCATTGAAATAAACTTCATTACTATCGCTATCATTTCCGGCTAGCCGGATGGCTAAAGTCAGGTGGGCTGGCAGGGAGTGGTCAGTGAGAATTTAGCAAATAAGGCAATTGGTAAAAGACAACCAGATACGTATGCCACGCCTAGTTACACGCGTAGAGCATGCCGTGCAACTAGGATCTTCTATTCGCACCTCCTTTCCAGATAATTTAGTCGTTAGAGGCTTGCCTAGGATGCAATTTGACCTGCAGTTTACTCTTTGTAGGCTCGGCTGTCTTGTCGTCTTCGAGGTCTCATTTGTAAAGACTAGGCCAATTGTGAGGACAGGGATTTCGAAATTCGAAATGCGGTCTTACTTCGAAGGGCAAGTTTATTGTTTCCGTCACCAAGCAGTAAAATTTGGTACCGGCGTAAGCCGGCGATACATTGGCCCGTGTCCAGGACCGTGTCCTTTGCTGGCTCAAAGGCCTAAGAATAGAAGAAGTTAACGCCTCCCCTACGTTCAGGGCTGGATCTAGGCATAAGCTAAACAAGTTACAGCTTAGGGCCTCATAGCCTGAAGGGGCCTCTTAAAAACTCAGAATTTGTTTCATTTATTACAGTTTTATTGTAATTTATATTTAAGTAACGATTTCACCTAATTAACATAACCTAATTAACAACAATTAACATTAACAAATTAGACCCAATTATTACAGCAGATCATTATTTACACAAGTTTGTAGGATTTCGTTGTTTTATATTTTATTTTGTTATGCATCTTGGCGGCATTCCTGTCAAGTTCACTTGTTACGCAGCCTTATTCTCTGCTATCAATTGCCAAATAGAGCTCTACAGCTTCCAACAGCTTAGGGCCTCACCATGTCTACATCCGGCCTTGCCTACGTTCCACGATGGGTCATGAAGGACTTTAAATTTTTACATTGACAAGTGTTTTAGTTGTCGAGGGAGTTGGGGGGGGGGTTCAACCCTCTAGCTCTTCTTCTAACCGCCTCAGCTAAGTCATTGAAAAGATGTTGGGGGTCAGATCTTGACCCCTCAGGCAAATTACCCACAGTTGAAAACCTGTCACTGCATAGCACTTAGGCTGAAACTGGCTGTATAAAACGTCTGTTGATCAGTGGTATAAAGTGTATGGTATGTCGCCTAAACAACACAGAGAGCTGGAATGTGGGGCTGACATGTTATCTATTGAGCTGGTGAAGGTACAACGAATTTTGATGTACGCTGGGCTTTTTCGTCATTTATTTCTGTTAAAACTGTTCTCCGTGTATACACCCATTTTATGCAATGTAGGCCTACTGACAGCGATAGGTCATCAAAGGGCACTGTTCAGAGAAAGACATGTTGCATTACTGTGCAAAGAGTTTGGAATGAGTAATTCTGAGGCAGCTGATATTTTGCTTGAATATTCAATGTTTAAAAAGAGTGATGGCGTAACGACCGGCCAAAAATTACGAACGCTTATTAATTTGTTAGAAGTTCTATTTGTTTCATCTGCTGAGTGTGAAAGAGGATTCAGTCAAAATGAATCTTTATCACACTAGTGGAAGAAACAGGGTTCTGGTGAGTTCAGTGAATGATCTGTTTATGATTGGCATCAATGATCCGCCTCTTAAAGCATTGAATGTAGAGAAAAATGTTATTTCTTGGCTTAAAGCTGGCAGACATGGTGCTTTGAACAAAGCCACTTGAATACCAAAGAAAAAAGAAGTTACAAAACATAGTTCAAAATTATTTTTGTAAACTAAAGTGTAAGAGTTCTGTAAATTATATTTTCTGTAATTTTTGCATGCACCCATTTCAGACATGATATATGATCATTTTAATTCTTGTTTGTTGTGTAAATAAATTTAAACAGGAAACTAAAATATCACATGAGTCATAAGTTGTTTCGTGTGCAACATATTTACAACATTAGATTTTGACTGGCGTTCGTGTACTTTGGTAATCTGTAAAATTTTCGACCCCCCAGCTCGTTTTTGACAACTTTAAACATTGGAAGACATCATCCGATTGACAGGCTATCGTGTGCAGGGTGGGTGCAGAAGGTCAATTAAGCCATGGCCTCATTTTGTTTGAGGCACGCCGCTGATTCCCCCCCCCCCAGAAAAAACTAGTTTTGAGTGGGAGATGGGTGCCTATTAAACATGAATATAGAAATTCTGGGAAACTAATTAAAGGTTATAAAATCTGGGAAATTAATAGAAAAGTTGGAATCTATGGAAAGTAATGAAAATAGGAGAAAGTAAAATAACTAAAAGATCATCAAAAACTGTGCTGAGCCACAGAGGATCGTAAAGAATTGGCAAATCTTCTGCAATATCGTCAAAAATTGTATCCATTTATGCATTTATTTATTTATTATTCATTATTTATCTATTTAGTCAATCTTTTTAGTACAGGCCTAATACAGTGCATTGCATAAATCGTGCTTGCCAGCTCGATAAAATGTCGGACAAGCGAAGTCTTTCCTTAATTTTTCCTTACGAGGAGATTTAAGAAGGAAGATATAGTTTCTTTGTGCACACCCTTATTTCGTGACCCGATGTTTATAAATAAACTCAGCAAATGCCAAATGTAAGTTGAGGCAGGCGTCTAAGGGTCCTGGTACCACAGGGGAAGGTCAAAGATGCCACAAGGTTAGGACCAACATCTCTGCAGTTGACTAAATCCAAGATGTGCTAAGGGCGAATTCCATCAGATGCCCCCACCGAACCAGGTGGGAAGGAACGAACTAAGTGCAAGACCTCACCCTCGGTTGCCTGAAGGGAGGGCGTATCTGGGTATCCTCAGACGGAGTACGCTTAGCACGCAGTTCCTCAACATACTGAGATTCGGCCTGAATGGGAAGATCGTCCGAGCAGAGGATTCGAACCGTAGCGCAGATGTAGCCGTCCTCAAGTGTTTGGAGACCATCTGTGTCTGATCGTGTTGTTGTGCGTTTACATGGCTCTCTTCTCTCCATGGCTAAGATGGAAAAGCGAACCCCTGTTGCCATCTGAGACCGGAAGGCCTCTACCCTCTTCTTTATTAGGAGTAGATTATGTCTCTTGCCCCCAGCTCTTGTCGGAAGTGCAAGAGTAGAGCAGCCGAAAACAATAAGCCTAACCCAGGCGTCCAGTTGCAAATGATATTGTCGATGATTGCGATAAGTAGATTGGCCATTGCTGGCCTTGCCCACCTAGGGATGTGCTGTATGTGGACATGAAACATAATCCTACATTAGAAACGTTCATTTTGTATTTTGAGTAACAGTTAAGCATAGGGGCCTACAGGTGTAATATGGGAACAAACATATGGTTGTAAGCAGCAGTGCATATCTGGCAGACTTATGAACCGCTGCCGATTCCGCTGCAGAACCTCCTGGAATCGTCGTCTGCGACAAGTAGGAGTTGGCACAAGTATAGACCACTGTAGCATTCCAGGTGGTGTATTTATCAGCAACCCCCAAGGAACAAGTGTAGCCCGTCGAACCGCTTTCCGCCGGTCCGCAGAAGACCCGTTGGCTCCTTTGTGCTTGAAACATCTTCTGCACTCGGGAGTGAGCGCCATAATTTAATAATAATAATAATAATAATAATAATAATAATAATAATAATAATAATAATAATAATAATAACAACAACAACCAAGAAGAACAGATTTATTTCAACCGACTTTTGACATATATATTTACAAACTTACATGCTTGCATCAAATGCCTTTTACATATATAATTATGTATATGATTATATATACTTATGTATAATTATGTACAATATATTTAAACACGATATGATGGTATATTGTGACAATGGCACGTTGAGTTCAGTTAACGGATCATTTCTGCAGATTTTTAGCAGATCATTTCTGCGTAGGCTGGGTTCTTTTTATGACGCATGCAGTGATCAGGTGACGCTATTAACGGATAAGTGAACGAATCAACAACGATTGCTTACATAGCGCACCAAAATTCCGAGAACGGCTTCCAAACCGGATTAACTTACTTTGATACAGGATGCTTCTGCCATGCTAAAAAAACAATGCATACATAATTATATGCACGTATATATGCAATTTCGTGTATACAACTTTGTAAACCAATAGTGCAATTAATTACTAATTATAATAGTTTGACATAGACCTATAGCTTATATGATGCAGCCGGCCTTTTGAAGTCTATGGATCTATGCACAGCTTTACCTGATAAAGTCATACCGCGAAAGAAATGTAAGATACGAGCAAGACAATATTACGCGAGAGCTGAAACAAAGAACTGCTCGGGGTAGACAGTGGAAACACGATCTAACCTAAATATGATCTAATAACTTCTGTAGCGCTACTGCTCGACCACAGCAAATTAAATTATAATAGCAATTGCAATTGCAAAGACAATAACAGTTACAATAGCAACTAAAATCCGGACTAAGGCTTGAAAAAAGCATTGGACTTTCCCATTTATTCCGCTCCCTCACCCCGACTGGTTAAGACCTACTCCCCATTGAATGTACATTTTCCCCATTCATTTCTGTCCATAGTTCTGCACACTATACAGCTTTAGGCCCAGATCGTAACCTGCCTGGCACAACCACGCACCGACGGTAAACTTTAGTTCGCCTAAGGGAGGCCACATACCACGCACAAGTTTCTTTGGCATTCCGCAGCTACCGTGCACCTGCTGAGGCCTCGAAAATCGCGCCAGCGTTGCGCGCCATTGAGAGACGGTGCTCGTGACGACACTCTCAATGCAGACAAACGACAGGTGAATCAGCGAGTTGGCGCGTGCCGCCGTCCGAGCTGGGTCCACAAGCAAGACAGCGACCTATGGTGTCATGCGAAACGAGTGCAAGACTCACTGCAACAAAGAGACTATATCATTTGTGTAAACAGCTGACTGGCTTAATGACTGACTGGCTGACTTACTGTCTGGCTGAGACCGTCTGACTCGTTCTATGACTCACTCATTGACTCAATCACAGATTACAGTTTTCTGTAGTCCTAGTTCTGGTAAAAACCTTGATCACATTTCGTAGGCCTAAAAAAACCTTGATCACTTTTCATAAATTCAAAATTTCCAGCTGTCGAATGTATTCACGACCAGGGCGCAACTTGTGATTGAGTAACCCATGGCCAGGAGCCAAATGTATGGAGAAATGGTATCTTCAGTGGGAGGTAGTTTATATGAACTCTGGATTAGTGGGGGCAAACCAAAACACCTACTATGTGTAGGAGTGAGATGTATGGGGAAAAATTACCTTCAACGGAAGGTAGTCTGAACCAGCAGAGTGGAGGAGTTTCCCCTTTCCTTCTAAAAGTCGCCCTCCGAGAATCGAATGCGCGATGTAACGCAACAACTGAGCGTTTTTCAGAGTTCTTAAAATCTGGTCTCGTGTGTGGAAAATCACTTAGTCAATTAGACAACTTTAAATCGAAACATTAGGGCAGAGACGCCCTCGCAAGACGTCGTGATTACGTCTAGAGAGTGTGCTAGACAGACAGACAGACAGACAGACAGAGATAGACAGGCAGACAGAGATAGACAGACAGACAGACAGACACAAACAGAGACAGAAAGGCGTAGCAAGAGAGAGAAAGAGAGAACAGGCAGAGAGTAGGGGTTCCATTCGTGACTAACTATGACAAAGCATAAAGCTCACCAGTTTGACCTTATTTTATTAATTTGGTGCGAATTTCGCGATTTAAAAGGAATTTCCTATATGTTCAGGGTTTATGGAAGAAAAGGGGGTCAGCGAGCATTCCCAACATATAACGAAGACGGGTCAGAAGAGGAGGACATAAGTCACGTTGAATGGGAGAGTTAGGGGAGTTAAGTACAGCTCATGTGAAGCTGTTACGTTTACGATCACGATCCGATTATGCGGAAAAGTAAAACCAAATATTTGAGTGAATGTCTCACGAAATCGAAAACGTAAGCGGAAACGTGGACTATTCGTGTTTCTACCCCATTATACGAACAATTCTGAGCATTCTTCTTTGGACTGAATCAATTAATCAATCAATCAATCAGTCAGTCAATCAATCATTAATTTAAAAAACGATGATGACGATGATGATGATAATGATGAGGATGACGAAGACGACGCCGGCGAGTATGACGATGCCGATGTCGGTGATGATGAAGGTATAACAGGCGCACAAAAAGTGTATTATATTGAATCATACTGTGTCTATTTATATTGTATTGTCTTATGTTGACTTCGTTTCATTGCATTGCATTTCATTGTAGTGTAGAGTATTGTATTGTTTTGCATTGCATTTTATCCCCGCCATACGAGTTAACTTAAACCATTGCAACCTCCTTAGGAATTCCTATCAGTTGAAACGCACGGAATCATGGGACCTACAAACCTCTGTAGCCTATAGGGACCAATAAGCATAGGCCCTATATTTAGGCCTAAAAAGGAAATGCATAGGCCTGTTTCTCTAAATCACAAGCCCAACAAATCCGAGTAAGTTTTCTTGTGCTAGCTTCGTGCCTGCGTCTGAACGATTAGTTAGGAGGCGTTTCAGTGCTGGAGTTCTCGCTACAAAGACGGCTGCAGAAGATGGCGCGTTCATTGATAAACAATTTTAAATTTAATTAGTTTTATTTTACAGATAAGTCTGCCGAACAATAAACCACGTATATTAGGGAATTTACTTTAATACATATCACTTAACCTGCAAGACAGTTTTAGAAAGGATCAAGGAAATATAGCAACAGGCTTTTTTTAATCTCGTTAAGTGCCTTGCGCTTGTTAAAAACATACATGCAGTGTTTGTCGAATAACAGTTGGTTATACTGGAGTTACTAAGAAAAGCTGTTTTATATGATGACAATTTCTGTAAGAGAGCATTGTCACGCAAACGATAATCGAATAGGCATAGGCCCTACGTGTTTTACGGCGGGAAGTCACTTTCGACATCTTGTACTTCTTCATGCAATACAATACATTACAATAAGAAGACTTATAAAGACTCGTCTGCTTCAACTTGTTCACCCACCGTAGCCTGACTTCCAGCTTCCCTGAAAAATCAGATTTTCACCCGGCTTCTCCAACCGATTGTACTTTTTGAGTACGATTTTGCTTGCAGCAACCGCTGGTTGACGCCTTGTGCATTATGGAAACGGCGCCGCAGAAATCACAAGATCAGATTAAGTTACAATGCAAATACATTAAAACACAATACGATGCAATAAAAGACAAAGCTATGCATGCCCCTTATCTCCAGTGCCCTTCGAAAACCGTGCAACATGAAACGTAGCGAACCCTAAGCAGAGAGAAGAGGGTAACAGCTCATCACGCATAGTGACGTTTATATGCCGAGTAGGCCTATCGGCGCTTGGGATTGGATGGGTTGCTCTAGGGTGATCTCCCAAAAGATTCTCTGTCTTACACGTCACCTACAGTAGCGTAACTGCTTAGGGGTCAAACTGTAGCCAGCACGCTTCTTCCATCGCCCATGGTGGGTCCATCTACACCCCCTGACGTTGGGCCAACCAATGCTCCCCATCAGGACGATGGGGAGCATTGGGACAGGGTACAGGCCAAACTGACTTAGGGCTTCAGAGTCTCACTTTCGATTAACAACGGGGAGGGAAGCGGTGCTCTTGTGATGGCAGCGTCACTTGCTCATAGTTCTTACCCGAATGACCGATCTCATGCCCGAAAAATTCACAAATATCGCTTTGTTAGGAAGTCTTGGCTGAACTGCCCCGCATACGTAAAGCATCTCGCTAGCTGCATATCCAAATGTCTGTACACCATGCCTATTCTCAGCCTAAAAATTGCAGATAAATGTCAGACAGACAGGTAGATAGGCTGAGGTGGAAACACACATACAGATAGGCACGCAGACAGGCAAGATGCAGACACATAAACAGACAGGTAGACAGACAGAAGACATAGGCTACATGCAGACAAATAGGGACAGACAAGCAGCAGACAAAGAGACAATCAGAAAGACAGACAATCAGAAAGAAACATCCGCAATGTCAGGAATGAGAAAATTGCGGTCAAGGTTCATTTGCAAACGGACGGACGGACGGACGGACATCCACAGTGTCAGGATTATACTTTACAGTTTGTAAACACATTTATGATTTGTCTTAATTAAAAGGGTTTTATTCTTATTAGCAGGCATATGCGCAAACGCTGTGCTACACGGACATGCTCATATACAGGTACAGCATAATTCCGGTCGTTATAGGCTAAGCACAAGACAAGTTTTAGGAAAATCGATTATTCTGAATAGTTTTACGGGTCGAGCTCAATTTAAGTTCCAACAATTCCGCTAATCGTTGCCCTCAATTCGGCCGAACTATCCCACATAATATCCGCCTTTGGCGGGCAGATGAAACTCGGCCTGCAGCACGCGGGTCATTGCTTTTGAAGAAGCGTCGGTGGCTCTATTGATAGCGGCGGGGGCTTTCAGCAGTGCGGGATTTCCTAACGTTCGCGGATTTTTACGGGAGCCACGTGGGGCGCCGATCGGTCATTAGATCCACCCACATACCTGGCTTGTGGTCGGTTAGGATAAGCAGTTGACCTTCCCATGGCTTGTCATGATGATTGCTTAAACTTCGCGGCGACAGTCCTCGACAATGCGTCATCGCCTACAGCTCATCAGGAACAACTTTGCTGGAGTACAATGGGCCTATTTCTGTCGCATAAACGTTAACCAGCGCTCTATAAAAGCACTCCGCTTGCGGCATAACTTGTCAAACTCGTCTGGTGCCGTACGAGAAAGAGAGACTTTGTCTTATGCTTTTGAGAGAGAGAGAGAGAGTGACAGACAGACAGACTGACAGACATATCTACAGAGAGTAGTACACGGAGAGTCGTATCTACACAGTCGAATTACTACTTCTAATATCAACGAAGATTTACTATTATACAGTCATATCAACCGTCTTATCAACGAAGAGATACTGCAGAGTCGACATAGCAACCTACAAGCGTTTCAGTATTTGCAGTGTTGTGCACGGTTCTTCCTCTAGTTTGATCCTTCCGACACCGAACCTGCCATACGGAATGGAATCTAGCACGAAAACTGCTACTTTGTGTGAGTATCACGTTGACGATTCCAATTTTATCTAAGGAATCTCATGAATCTAATCTAACATAAAGGGGTTCCGTAGCGCCGTTATAGTAGTGCAAAAGGCATCAGTCGATGGTCGCTTCACTTGAAGAAGCACAGTCGAAATCCGAACTGGTCAGAGAAACCAGAAATCAGCCTATGGTGGGTGACCACGTTGATTAAATCCGTGCGATGTTGCTTAACGAGTTAACTACTAGCGGTCTTCTCAAAAATACAAAACCTTGAAACCGCATGTTGCAGTAAAAACATTAAAAAAGAGCTTTTTATTTTTGGTTCCTATCCTCTCCTCTAAAGTCTATCTATTTTTCTGTATATCTATTTATGTAGGCCCTATCGATCTATTCATTCATTCATTCATTTCATTTTATTGCTCCACAAAAAGGCCACAGCATATAACATATTACATTTAATTACATCTATCTATCTATCTATCTATCTATCTATCTATCTATCTATCTATCTATCTATCTATCTATCTATCTATCTATCTATCTATCTATCTATCTATCTATCTATCTATCTATCTATCTATCTATCTATCTATCTATCTATCTATCTATCTATCTATCTATCTATCTATCTATCTATCTATCTATCTATCTATCTATCTATCTATCTATCTATCTATCTATCTATCTATCTATCTATCTATCTATCTATCTATCTATCTATCTATCTATCTATCTATCTATCTATCATCTATCTATCTATCTATCACCTTTATTCATTTAGTGTCAAGCGCGATGAGATCGCTGATGTCACTTAAAGTCACATCCTCGTCATCATCAACGACCCTGATGCTGGTGGTGGTACTGATGCTGGCAGTGGGTGGATCTTGGGCGATGCCGGGGGCCAGGCAGCCGCGGTGGCTGCATCCGTGCAGCGGGGAGACCCCGCAGAACCACGTCAACGTGACGGAGATGTCGAGCGAGGAACAAGCGGCGGTGGCTTCGCAGCTCGCCAGCATCGCTGCGGCCAGAATGAGGGCAGTATCGACCAGCACTGCCAGCCTTAGACAGCTAGTCCAGAACCTCAAAGTCAAATACGTAAGTATTATGTTTTTTGTGATTTGTGTTTTGGGAAGGATACTGTTTAGTGTAATTCAATGACTTCTGTAACGCCGTTATCACGATGATCGTTAAACCGATGGTCGTTTCAAGTGAAAATATAGTAAAATGAAGTCCAATCTATTAATCGATATTACATAGCGCCGGTGCTTAAGCTGGTCTCCCTGAAGTAGCTTTTGTATGCTGCTGAGAAATTTCCGAGATTTACATTACGTTACATTATATAATTGACTGGCTGGCTGTAGTAATCAGTACCAGTGAGTCGAAATTGATTGACCGACTGCATGGCTGGTTTGCGGACTGGCTGCTCTCCAATGACTGCATACTGATTGATTGATTGATTGATTGATTGATTATCAGGTTCAGAAGAAGCGCTTCGTGGACGCTAATCACGCCGATGACATTCTGAGGACCTACCCAGGACCACACCTTACGAATCTGCTGTCTCCTTCGTCAACCCCCGTCATGACCGACGTAAGAACCATTGCCATCGTAGCATTGTCGATGTTCTGTAACTGTCAATCAAATATATATCTATCTACATGTAAAACTAAACTGATACAGATCTGGTCTGGTCTGATATGATCTGAACCGGTCTGGTCTGGTCTGATCTGATCTGAACTGATCTGAACTGATTTGAACTGATCTGAACTGATCTGAACTGATCTGATCTCAACTGATCTGAATTGATCTATACGTCAGTCTACGTTAGTCTACATGTAAATCAATCGTTCTAGTCTGTCTATAAGCCAACCTGCCGTATGGGCCTATCTTTGGGCTAATCCATCGGTCGTCCATCTGGCGACTTGGGCAAAGCATGCACTCGTTTCCGCCAAAGCCAACCAAGCGCAGCATCAAAATTTGTTGTTGGTTCGCTGGACGATCTTACTAACTACTCTCACGCCTCAAATCGAAAAGTCTACCTACGGCATCAAACGATACTCAGTTTTAAAAAAGACTCGTTCGCCCACACGCTGTCTCTAGGTACACGAATGCAAACCTAACGTATTTTAGGCGTACAAGCAGCGCTCGTGGAAGGGTGCGGCTTGTCGGGAAGGTGGGACAGCTATGAGATACATGAGATACAGCATTGAGATACACTGGAATATACTATCCCCAATCTCTCCCCGCATGGATCTCACCCACCGCTTCCAGCCAGAAATCGTAACCGCTTGGGACCGTTAATGCTTACCAACTGTAGCCTTGCCTACTTCTGGTTTTCCCGATCTAACAGATTTCAAACGGGCATCTCCATCGGATGGCGATCACTTGAAGCGACCGTCGACCAGTGCCTTGTGCGTTATGATAGCGGCGCTATAGAAGTCATCATATTAGATTAATCTAGATCAGATGTTGATGTGCTATAGAAGTTCGATGAGATTATTGGTGTGCTACGTAATTGCCCAGCACGCATTAGGTAATTTTTAGACCTGCGTTGAGTAATTTTTAGGAGGGGCTACCAAACACATCCGATCTCGGCCTATTAGAGAATCACCCGAGGGTGAGCCACGCCATCGAATTCTTAGGCCATGATGCGCAGAAAACACACCCAACTCAGATAAAATGTAATTTCACTAACACTCGTCTGCGTGTCGTCCGTTTAGTCCTTGTGAGTAAGTAGACCTGTGATGAGTTAACCCGAGGAAGACTGTCTCCGTTGTGCTCTCCACCACGCCTTGTCAACGCCTGGGTTCATAGTCACGTCGAAAACAGTTTATGCATATACAATAGGAAGCGGAGTAAGTCGTCTAAAGTCTACCCGCCTGGTATGTTGCGCATGTGCAGAGACTAGGCATGTACATTGCCGAGGCCTATGCATGCGTAACCAAACAGAAATTCGAAAGCCCTAGAGGCGAATGCAACTCGTTTAGGATCACACGCCCCAGCATCGTGCGGCACAGTGGTATAATCGACAGAGCGCTTGGTCTGCACTACAACTATTGCGGGTTCGAGCCTGCTCAGCAGACTTCGTTTAGGCCTAATGACTCTGCATAAGTTGCTAGCACACACTTGTTTCTGCCATCAAGCAGAGTACAGTTTGATACCAGTATAAGTTAGGAAGTAAAGGCACGTCTTGCAATCCTCTGGCCCCGAATCTAGAATTTCAGAATCTAGAATTCAAAATCTAGAATTCAGAACCTAGAATTCAGAATCTAGGTATTCGTCCACTGTCAGTTCAAGGAGCTATGGTATGAAATCAGCATCTCCCCTATGCTCCACTATATTGGGAGTTTACACGGGAGTTTACTTATCCAAGAGTAGAGGCAAAAGCAACTCGAAATCCTCAGAGTTGCTTTATAAATTATTAGATTAGATTGTATCGGATAGGTTTGGAGTAGAATAGATTAGATCAGCACTGCTTAACATTCGCATTTCGTCCGTCAATTATAGATGATCCTGTCGGCCGCTTTCGAAGGCCTTGCACGTCTATCGCTTTTTATCGAGCGGGCAAAGGTCGGCGAGGAAGAGGAAACCGGCCAGCACGTCTCCTTCCAAGAAGACTACAGTCTGATCCAAAACGACTCAGCGGCTGGGCTCTACCAGCTCCTCTGCAACCTCAAGGCCGCCATGACCGGCCGTGATGTCCATCTGAGCCGCACGGCCGAGACGGCCATACGACAGTTGAACGTCGGTCGACATGCCAACACCAACCGTCACTCACGCCACGTTCAGGACTACGGAGTCCTGGACGCTCTGGAGAAGCTCCTAACCGATTTCTCGACGTGTCTCACGCGGATGTCCTGAGCGATCTGCGCCCAACGCGTCTTAGCTGAACTACGGTAATCTTAACGGCTACGAAACCCTACTCAGTGATCTTCATTAAGTGGCGGATCCACACATTTAAACTAGATATGGCGGCCAAGTAAAGCCCTAGGTTTGCTTAAAGTTCACCGAACTTACACTGCTGGGCATTTAGTAAACAGAAAAAATTTATCGAATTTTTGACGGCCCTTTATTTTATTTTTCCAGATTCTTATGACCGTTGTTTTAGTTTCCCAGCTTTAAACGACCTTTTATGTAGCTTCCCTTGACTTTTTGTTTCCCAGATTTTTGTGACCTTTTCTACTTTCCCACCTGCATCATTAACGTTTCTTACTGTACAAGTTTATTAGGCAAAACTCGCCGTAACCAGGTGGGGGGAACCTCAATGATGTACCCCTAAAACTAAATGGGGCTATGGTCGAACTGTCCACCCTGGATCCGCCTTTGATGAACTTTTTTACTTTTTAAGCGCTGCTGATTCAGTAAACCCTTTTGTTTGCTCTCCAGTGGCGCCATAGGATTCTTACTTGCTCATTTATTTATCTGACATCACTATTTTGTATACAGTCGTGTTTTTAAAACGTCGTAATTATATCATTATCGAAGTAGATCGTTTTTACCAAACTTCTTTTGCATTTTTCGATTGTTATATATTTCAATGTTTACGTCGTTATCCGTCACTCAAAACGTTGCACTCGTTCATGTTGTATTTTAAATATGCATAAGGTTTATTTAGTAAATGGCCTCGGTTTTTCTTGTGTTTTAAATTGCATTTAACTGTTAAATAACGTATCAGCCTACTTACGTGTATCTTATTTTCCCAATAATTAAAGCACTTTTAACTTATGCTCCCGATACCCCAACAGGCTTTAATTTTCCACGTTTAAAGCTCATGTTATTCGATTGACTCGAAACTACAATTCAATTTCATATCAACATCTCGTTTCAATAGTTGTATTTGTTTGCATTTAACTTTTTACACTTGTTATGCTTATTTTAATAACGTCTATGGGACCCAAAAGCCATTGTTAGCATCATTTTTTTGCTATTTTGTATTTTGACCAAAGTGTGCAAAGACATATATTTATGTTTATATTTATTTTTAAAAGGTAGTATTGTGTTCAAGTTATTAAAGATCTGTAGTTTTTGAATGCAGTTTTGTTGGGAGACATTCGTAACATGTGTAGGCCTATTTAATTTCATATGGGTATTGCCATACAATTTTGAACAGGTTAATAAATTGAATAACTTATTTTTCTATGTAAAACATATTATTTTTCTATGTAAAACATATTTTTCCATCTAAATCTAAAATAACCTGGTCATGAAACAAAGTGGAAAGGCAGCAAAATCTTACCACTATCTGTTCACTACTTACATGTATATCCAATCTTGGAGAGATTAACCATCATATCTGAACTGCTTAACATCACGAGTTGTAGAATATTTGGCACAATATCACGACCTGTGTACTGCACATGGAAAATGTAAAAATTCTGCAATGTTTCGAAATGACAGCAATGTGCCTTACTCTTCAAGAGCAATCATCACCACGGTCACACTTGCTTATATTTTGTTGTTTCTTAAGCCAGGTTGTCTTTTGTATTTAACTCAAGCTATCTGAATCATCAAATAACTTAAAATGATCATGTCTTGTGATTACCATTAATATTCCGAATGATTTGTGATTGTAATTCTATTTTGATTATTGATCATATACTAAATAATGATTGAAGTCTGAGTTTTGTAATTAACTGTAACTTGCTGAATACTGAAGTAATAAAATGAATTGAAAAAGTCACTGAATTTGTCAGAAAAGCAATAATTAGAATCTGATGAATTTGAAAAGTTAGAATAAAACCTTAAAACTGTTCAATATAATAAACTGCTTCAACCAAACAGTAAGATAATGTACCATAAGGTAACTAAACACTTTATAGCACTTTTTAAAGCCATCATGAATGTGCTCCTTGTTAAATGTAGGATGCACATGAGAAACCTTTTGATATATACAATGTTTTAGAGATAGCTATTGATAGCTTTTTAAAAAGCACTATATAAATGTCCAAATACATAAAACACAGTAAATTAGCACTTATTCAAACAAATTATGGCATCAAAACATTGTAAATTAAATTTACTCAGTTTCCCTTTCACTCAAAAATTGTACAAGTATTTGTACTTACAAATAAATGGATACACAATAACATTATTACTCGGTATTATCATTACTGGCAATATACATCAAATAATTATTCTTAGCTGTGCAGTATTTCACTTCAATTATGAACAATTTCAAAGAACTTTCTCTCCCAGCTGACATGTCAAAATTAGTCACCAAAGTGGCAAAGGTTCGATCACCCTGTTCTTGATATTCAAGGCAGCTACGAAACAATAAACACCGAGATCCTTCAAATTCACAAATGAACATCAGCAGTTGGCATCGACCAACCCATTCTTTGCACATAATCACGTACTGAGTTGAGCGAAATCGGCGGCAGATAGTTTCCAATGTATTTCTGCCTCCACCAAGCACCTCTCAGCGCAGCTTTACTGCCGAGCTTAGTAAACATGTAGCGATAATGCTCAGCTCGAACCCATCTGAAAAGAAATGAAATTCAGAGTTCAAGCAATATTCCTATAGTATCAAATGATATACAATTAGACAAAATATAATATTATGCAACTGAATTTTAAAAACGAATGCTTATCAGCTAGTACTTGACAGTTTCATTCAATATTTAAAGATGTCAAAAGGTGATGCCCAGAATGGGCAAGATGTACCGTCAGTAGGACCCATAGTTAGAATTTAGTCGTACCGAATATTCCCATTCGATTCGCTCCTGACCCGAACAGTGCTCCAAACAGTTTATTCATAGTTAGCCAAATATTTTCTTGAAAACAAAATTGAGTAGTAAATGAGCTACATAAAATTTATACTTCTGTTCGCTGTTTGTTGCGGAAATAAACTTTACTAGTAACTTTGGTTAGATGCTCTGAGTAAAGTGATCTTTAACTTCTTATATTTTCATCAAAATGAACCTTTAGAACCTCTAAAACGTTCTAAAATATTTACAGTTGCCTAACGATAAGCGAAGTCCAACTTGGAAATATTTTAAAATAGCAGAAAAGTCCTAGCTAAGCAACACGCACCCTGTGAAAGGCATCAGTTTTGCACAGCATTCAAAGTTTCACTACAACAGTTCTAAATAATCATTTAAAGTTTGCTGTTTAATGTAAAATCGTGCACTTGAAATACAACAAATCCAGAATCTTTGCCTGTGCTTCCAGCAACAGATCTAGCCCTCACAACCGTGACTGTGTCTATTATTAAGCAGGGTCAAATACCAGTGAAGCACAAATCCATCTTGAACAGACTCACGTTGGGGGTGGTCGTCCATCAAATGGATTGTGGGAAATCAGTGCAAGAACGTTTTTGTCGTTGGCAAGGAACTTTACACCAAGATGAACAAGCCACGGATTGTGATTAACATTCTGTCAAATATTCAGAAGTATGGTAATCCTTCATCAAATTCATATAGTATCTGTAAACCTGTTGCAGGGATTATGTACAGTACAATCAAATTATTAAAACTAATCCTAATTAATTTCTGTGTCGCTGCCCCAAAGAATAGAATAAACTCAAATTATTTTTATTCCTTCTAGAAATGCCTGAAAACTCATCAGTTTCTCTGGCCTTAAGACATTTGGACAACTAACTGCACTTCTTCCTGGTGGCTGACTCGCCTGCACTTCCAACACTCGTTGCTGCAATATTGTGTACCAAATATTTTGACGACTTAAAATCCATGACTCACGTAATATTGCCCAACTTTTATCTACAGTAATCTGGCCACTGCTTTAGAACCATTATTGTAATGCTCAAGGTAACAACTGATGGTTGCTTCTAAGCAAAGCCACATTCCAAAAGCAATAAGTATTGAACAGAACCAGTTGAGATCTGTGACGGCCCTGAGACCAGAAGACTACAGAGAGTAAGAAAAATCTGAAAAAAGGGACTTCAGCTCTGACATAATGACATCACAGAAAACCTAAACAACATCACAGAATAATCTAATCTAAATCTTATCTAATCTAAATCTTAACTAATCCAGCATCCTTACCTGAAAAGCTGCAAACCACATGAGCCAATCAAGGCGATAGTGGTAAGGAGATACTATGCAAGGACGTCTGGTAATGTTACCTAGTAAAATATAAAAATTACATTTACAATTCCAATCAAGAAATAATAGAACACTCGGCCACACATTTGCTGTAACGTATAAGCAAATAGTTTGACTTCAGTTTTTTCTAAATTAAAAACAAATCTTGAATAGGAGATTGGAATGAAAAGATCATTCCGCAGAACAAAACTTAAGAATTCCATAAGCCCTAAAAAGTGTTAAATTTCTTGTAAATGTAATAAGTTTTAGCTTACTACACACTAATTAACACAAAGAGGACCTCATCTGGAATTGAACATGGACTGACCTAGTTTCCTCCTGAACCCACAATGACCTGATTTACTTCTGAACACAAACTTACCCGGTTTACACTTGAACTCGTACTCAAGCCATTCTGCCTTTGGATCGTTTGGATCTGCTGCGTATGTTCCCTGGAATATGACTTCCGTTCTCTCTTTCGTTATGCTTACAGAAACAAAATTAACAGCTGAATTAACAGCTGTATTTAACTAGAATATGATTAGGAAAATTTTTGCAGCCTCAGAAAAAAAGTAGTAATGCAAGGATGGTTCAGCACATAACATTCCACTGAAAATTCAATTTTCCTCGGTCACAAACAGCTCAATCCACAGTCTCAGCCTATCTTGAGTTGCATCCTTCTAGAACTGTTAGATAGCTATGTTTCAGTTCCGTTGAAAATTTTTTAAAAGATGCTGTATAAAAGTTCAGATATACACATACATAAATAAATATATGCATGCATAAATACCAATATCATACTAAAAATGCAGTTGATAACAATTATATGCCTCCGGCCATAGAAATAGTGCCTCTAGAAAGCTTTCAAAGGCATTCAAACGAGGATGTCAATCTGACAGATCTAAAAAATATGATTAAAGAGAGGCTGTGTACACTTCCGTTGTTAAGTTCAGCTTACCTGCCAAATGCACCATAGGTGTTAACAATGCGTAGAGAACTGAAGGAAGCATTCATAACCTGATGATATGACATTAAGTTCTGTACAATTGGGATACTGAGATAAGCCAGCAGAAGACCCAGTGTGATGTTGAAGACACTGCGCACATAGTACCCTAAAAAGAAACCAGGATTAGGGAGTTAGGGGTTTCAAACTGAAATTATTCAACCAACACATCATTGCTATTTCTTACATTTATACAGAATACCATGCCACCTGGCGTCCACTCTGTCCTCCATCCGTAACTGGTTGGCAAATGAGTACCAACACAATCTGGGATGTTATCAAGGTGTCCAGTCATAGGAGTGCTGTGGTAGGGTTTGTACCTCAGTTAAATGATTCCTCAGCCTCAGGATCATAATTCAGAGAAGCTCCTACCGATGTGGATAACAAATGTGATACCTTTTCATACAGCAGTGGCATCAATATCTAAGTATGCAACTGGACGTTAAGGATTGGCTCAAGGTTCCCACATACTGTTTGCATTACACTCAATCCAAAACAATATACCACAATTCATTATGAATTTCACATGCTTTAATATGTATTCAGGCAAATGGAAAATTTGCTGTGATAAACAATATGATCATTTACTTAATAGGTAAATATTTTTAACAACTAATTAACTAATTGGTGCAACTGATTAATGACTTATTAAACACAACAAGCAGTTTGTTTTAAAAGCAGCTTAATTTATTCCTTGCCACTTCCTTGCCTAGTGGTTTACGTGTGTTGTCTGCTGTTTCCTGCTGTTGTAGGTTCAAAACCTGACATTTCAAATCACTGCGGAATAGCCACTGGAAGCAGGCATCATCAAAGCATGCAAGGCAAGGTGCAATCGTCAACCAGTTGAGGAAACTCAGGTTACCGCTGATGATTATCAACACCTGTAAAAGTGCAAAACAATCTGCATGTTGTTGCAAGGATATATGAGAGTCTGAACTCAGCCAGCTTTTCTCATGGTGACCCAAGACCAGAGGTGAAACCGAAAGTGTAGCAACGTGGTGCAAGCACTACATTTGACTCATCTTAGGCCCAATCCAAACCAGGGACTCTGAATAAGCATCAGCTGTCAGTTGTGGATGGGGTTCATTGGCTAGTCTCTACATGTCTGCATGACTGCCGGTGAAGACCTTTCCAGCTACTAAGAATCACTCGTATGCAGATAAACTGGTTGTTCTGTTACACTAGCATCATTTAGGCTTTTAAGAATAATAGTAATAATATTAATGTAGGTGCTATGTAAATCTGCTGATGAATTTACCGAATGAATGTAATACACGTCAACATTAGGAAAAGCATAAACGAGGCACAAACAAGTCCACTTGACCTGAAAGATGATCTGAATGAGTTCATTGTTGCATAAAGGATGGAAGGCTGAATGAGTATTTCAAGTGCATTTAGTTATATCAACTTGTACTTTATAAATCTTATTATAATATTAATGATAATGATAACAATAATGATGATGATCATAATAATAATAATAATAATAAATGGTAATAATAAATAGTAATAATAAATAGTAATAATAAATAATAATAACAATAATAAATAATAATAATAATAAATAATAATATGAAATGGACTGGACTTTTCCAATGGATTATGATTTTGCTGTGGTTTCACTTGATGCTACCGTTGATTTGATGCTGTGCACATTACAAAGTGGGATTGTGGATGCTATGGAAATCAGTAGACATTGAGGAATGAACACCTCAGAGAGCACAAATTATACGTCCACTCAACCTGAAAGAAGATCTGAATGAATCCACCGGCAATGCAGAATCTTCTTGGAAGGAGTAGGAGAAACGGTGCTATGAGCTCCACAAAGTGGTTAACCAAGGTCTCAAACTGGTGAAAAACCTGTGGCTCCATGTGCATGTAGTAACTAAGTGGGTTTGGAACTGGCTGAGTCTACAAACAACACAGTCCAAATCTATTCATTTACTTAACTATATGAAATACTATATAGTGCCTTTTACTGGATGCCTTTGAATAAACACAGTCCAACTCTCTTTATGTGTTAGCATATCTAGTTAGCTGAACATTTATATAGCACCGTTTAAGAACCTCATAGTGGTGCTGATGCACGGCTATCCGACAGATTTGAAAAAGTGCATCTTAAGAAAAGCTAAAAATGTATGTATCTAAGCACAGACATACTACCTTTTAGAAGTATGTATCAGAACATTTATACAGTGTCTTTATGGATGTTTGTGAACAAATACAGTCCAACTCTATTTACATATCGATGTAACATATATACTCGCATACATAATGAGAAATTTTGTACAGTTTTGAAAGTTGAAACTACAGCGTTGCCTTTTACGAGGGTCTAGCCAAAAACACAAGACACAGCTGCAGGAGATCACATGACACATCCTTGGGACGATGTCGACACATCCACCAGACAGTAATTTCAGCACAGGCTGCACCTTAAGCACCAAAATTTCAGCACAGGCTGCACCTTAAGCACCAACTTCAGCAGAGAGCAGAGAGGGTCCCTTACGCGTTACATTAATATACAGACAATTATACAGTCTTTTTGCTCCACTCGGCTTATCAAAGTGTCCCTCCCGGTATAACACCTGAAATAATACAATGGTAATTATGGTCTCTTTGCTCCACCACATCCAAATGGTTAGCCCTGCAAGATCAATAGGTTTTAGTACTATACTGTGTCACAATAGGGAGGGGCAGGGTAATGCCATATGCAAATTAATGCTGACAGGGGAACAGAGAGTCCCACATAGGTCACTGACTTATTCAAAAGTCACAGACTTTTCCCCTTTCCACAGTTGAAATTAAGGGGTCAAGTAATATGTGGGGTTTACTTGTATGTGTGTATAACTGGTCTACTTTTATATAGTATATTTCAAAGTCATTCGTCAACAAATACAGTCCAAACTAATAATAACAATAATTTATAATGATAATAACAATTCATTCTGAGCTATTAAAATTAAAATTGAAAATTACTATAATAATAATAGTAATAACAGCACAAGATCGGGAACTGTGGAGACAAGTGACAATGCATGCAGTGGACACCTACGGGATCATGATGATGATGATGATGATGAATAACAATAATAATAATTACCAGCAAAGTACTCAACCAATCAGTCACTGTCATCATTGAAATATTGTTGGCCATAAAATAAGCAATATATTTTGGCATGTTAATTAAGCTATATTCAAACTTGCCTCGTAATGGTAATTCATGCACGTTAGATCTCGCCAGCACTTATCTCCTCGAATCTTGATTAGCCCCTTTAACCAAGATTAACAAAGAATTAGAAGAACATTGCTTAAACCTCCTTCCAGTATAAAAAGCAATTTCTCCAATTTGTACATCTTCCATTCGCTATATCAATTTCAATCACATCGATTTCAATCACACTGAGGTCTATCCGTTAGTTTTACCCAATGCAGATTCCATTGACAGATGCTCTGTGCATTATTACAGTGCTACTGTAGAAGTTATTAGATTACAAGAGAAATATTCTCATATCTATCAGACTAGATTACAAATCTCACAGCGATTACACTAAATTACAAATCAACTCAGAGCTAATATACAAAAATCAATTCACGCTATTAGATTAGATTAGAAAGCTTCTTACAGATATTAGATTAGATTAAAAATCAATTAACTATTCAATTACATTAGAAACCAACTCACAGCTATTAGATTAGATAAGAAATCATTGACAACTACTATAGTAGATTAGAAATGAACTCACAGCACCAAGCATTATTCTAAAGATGAGCCAGCGATAACCAAACAGGACAATAAAAGACGGTGGTGAACTGCATGGCAGACGTCGGCAACTCAAAAGCGGACAAAGAAATGCCGTCAAGAAACAAGTTTCCAGCATCTGAGACTCCCAGCCTGTACAGAGGAAAGGTCTGTCATAAATAATAGCTAAAATCTTCAAGCCATCGGTAGGTAATTTACCATCACACAACCAATTTAAAAAACACATGAAAATTTCGAAATGACGTTATTGAAAAACTGCATGTGCATTGTTGCCAAATCTAGTCTACTCTGATGTAAACACTTGTACTGTTCTTAAAAATAATACGACTTGTAAAACTACGAAAAATGCTAATTAATAGAGCCTTTAAATACTGTATACTAATTCGGTAATCTTATTAGTGGAACAGTTTGTTCTTTCATGTTCTCCCTCTGACACCAAATGTTGTTTGGCATTGCTAATTGCCACTGATTATTTACGTGGTGATCAACACAGACTTTCCAATTTATTCTAATCTATTCAAAGTATAGGTCACCCATTGGTATAATGAAGTACCACAGAAATAATGAAGTGAAGAAGCCAAAGTCTGATTTATTTTAAATCTCAGTTTAATACAGAGTGATTCGCTACCTGTTCTACAGCTTAGTGAAGTATGAAAAATCTAGTCTAATGACTTCTATAGTGCCGTTATCACGACGCACAAGGCATTAACTG
The DNA here is from genome assembly GCA_964023275.1 of Norana najaformis. Taxonomy (NCBI): domain Eukaryota; kingdom Metazoa; phylum Annelida; class Clitellata; order Crassiclitellata; family Hormogastridae; genus Norana; species Norana najaformis. The sequence continues at coordinate 39,656,200 of OZ029913.1, read as the reverse complement.
ATGGTCGCTTCAAAAGTGAAACTGTAGTTAAAAATTGTAATCTGTCAGGGAAGTCCAGTGGCAATCCAGTAGGTCAGGGAAGCTAGAAATTGGACAGCCATTGCTAAGCAAGCTGATATAAACAGAGGAAACCGGTTTCTACCCTAATCTAACCTAATTTAATCTAATGACTTCTATAGTGCCATTATGATAATGCACAAGTCACCAATGATTGCTTCAAGTTAAACTGTAGTCAAAACTGTAATCCGCTGGAGAAGTTCAATGGAAAACCTAAACGCTCTAAAAGTAACTAAGAGGGACTTCACAGCATGTTCCTAAATTTAATGAAACTGGAAAATGTAACATACCTGCAGGAAATAATTGCAAGCACATCACAGCATAGCTTACTTACCAAACGAGTACCTATAGAAAAAAATACACATATGCGCTCACTTTATACTTATGAGAAACAAGTCAATTTAAGTTAATCACTACAGAAATAAACGTAAATATGACGGGCAAAATGTAATGTAAGTTAAGGTAATACACCATAAACTGGTAATACCACAACCTTTGGAAGCCAAAATAATGAGGTAATGTTGTAATTTTTACAACCTATCTGGTGTTAAAGTGTGTTGAGAAGGTGGATGATTTGTTAATATCAACTCACTAATTGGATCATGATTTAAAACTCGGCCATCGAGTAAAACAAAAAACTATTTTGCGATAAAAGAGACGTAAGTTGAGTAAAGTCATAAAGACTGGAAACATTATAATGCAAGTATAAGATGATCTTGCAATCAGATAATTGCACTCACAGTGCTTCGGACATTTAAGCCTTCGAAGCACTATGTGAAGTGCAAGTACAAATGGATCAGTCACAAAGAATCACTGCGAAGATCACTACTTCTCTCTAGGAGCTCTATTTTGAACCGTCAACTTGGTGATCTGCAATAACTGAGTTCATCAAATCTTGACTACAAAGGAATTCTTGGGACTTGTCGTACCAGATGCAAGAAACTCTCCCATAACGGAGCCTATCTTAAGTGGATCCATAAACTGCCTCATGATAAGAAAGTTGAAATAATATCTTAATCAGTAGATGCAGAATAGGTATGTAAGGTTACCACATTTGTACTTAACATCATTAATAACAAAATTCTCAACTCTAAAAAACAAATATAAATAGAACATTCACTGCTCAGTTAGACACTAGAGAAGTTTACATACATGCATACATACGTACACACATACACACATACAAAAGCTGAATAGTATGTCTTTTTCTGAACATTTACATAGCACCTTTCAGGAACTGCACATAATTTCAGCTTAAGTTTGCAAGCTGTGCGCCTAGCCACATCATATCAGAATTTGCGTCATGATGAAGCATGTTATAATGAGGCTGTGGTGTCTCAGATCTTACCACCTCTGTCCAACATTGACCACTGAATGGTAGATAGCCCATATCGAGAGCATCATTGGAACGTTTGCTGCACCGAGGATGACCACTGTTGCAGACAAAGCAAGACCAATGTAGGCAAGTCCGTCGAGAATCTCATCAATCTGGCTGTTGTAATCAAAGAACCAGAGGACAGAGGGAGCCACTTGCTGAAGGGTTTGCATTTCATTGCCATAGCGATTCCGTATGTTGTTAAGAAACTTGTCAGCTGGCAGGAGACCATTCTTACCGATTAGAGCTCGATTCTGATGCAACGCAACCAAGAATGCAACACCTGCAAGGCACAAAAATTGATAAATTAATCAACCAAAAAATTAATTTCTACCATACAAAATAAGTATATACATAATGTCAGATAATCGATCCATTTAGAATAAGTACAGCACATGCAAACAATTTCAGTTATCAAACTACACAAAACCATACTAGTCACCATATTAGTACTTAATAATACCAGAACTTATTGATACTTATTATACAACGTACTTTTACCAGGCTGTAAACATTGTTGAAAGGAGTGGTGGGTAGTAGAATAACCCTTTCGGATTTGTTCGCCCTTTAGGGTTGCACTTTTGACAACAGCTACAGAAACTTTTACAGCTTATAGGGATTACAGCATTATGCTGGTATTTTTCGGCTGTTGATGAATCAAATTCAAATTCAAAGGACTACCAAGTATTGTTTCGGTATCCTGACTGCATGTTGCATTTAATAGTCTGACATTTTTCTAACACTTACAAAAAATAAATGAAATATATCGTAGCATGACAATCCTAGTCAGCCAAAATGTTCCCGTTCCAAGACGCAGCGGAGTTGTCGGCTGCTGTTTCGACTCCCTATCCAGGGAATGGACATTTTCCACAGGCAGGTGCTTCGACGAAGGCACAGCTCGCCTACGCAGGCCCTCTGCGTCTGACATTGACAAAAACCCTTAATTCAAACTTTGAAATTGCTTAAATTGTAAGCAACACAGCTTGCAGCTTTCGACTCATGCGGCAATAGATGCAGTGGTGTTTTCGGCAAGAGGTTTCAGAACTTCCGGCGTAGGGCCAAACGTGTGGGCGCGTTCCAAGTTGGCACCGAGTACGCTCCGAGTATACCTAAAATTCCTTCTCTAAGCCATCTGATTGTCTCTCTTGCCATGCCACGAGTAAATACTACTCTTGATAGCGGGGTTTTTCTGTTGATGAGCCTGGGTTCTGGAATCAATTCCACTACCTGTTTGCATTGCTGAGGCATCTATCGCTTTCACGCTGTCGATCACGCTATCTTGAGCCATCGCCTTGAGCGCTGGTTTGATAGATCAGGTCTAATTTAATCTAACTACTTCTATAGCGCCACTCACTAATACTCAAGACATCAGTCGATAGTCGCTGCTAAGAAAAATCGTTGTCCAAGCCAAATTCCATGATGAGTCCGGTCGAAAAGCTAAGGGGGAATCCAGAAGACACAGAAGAGACAGTCTATGTAGGAAATGAGTCCTGGGATATGTGAGTCTTTAGCTGAGGATCTGAAGGCCCAAACAGACTTTGCAGAGCGAACATATGCCGCAAAAGAGTTCCAGAGTCTAGGGCCAGCGACAGAAAAGGTATCCCTGCAGACAGCTGTTCTTGTCCGTTGAATAGTCAGATTTAGACTGCCAGAAGACCTGGTCGAGTAGAGACAAGTCTTTGGAGTCGTACAGAGTGAAGATAGCGGGTTTGGCTAAAATGTAGTCTTGTATACAATTAGCCCAGTCTTGAAAATTGTTCGCTTTTCTATGTGCAGCCAATGATTCAATGATTTAGAATTGGTGATATATGGTCATATTTTGGAGTTTTAGTGATAGCTCTTGCCAAAATAATTTTTGTCTCTATGAAGCTTCATCAAATTAGCTTTTGAAATAATAATAATAATAATAATAATAATAATAATAATAATAATAATAATAATAATAATAATAATAAGCAACTTCTAATGCGCCAGTGTCTAATGCACAAGGCATCAACCGATGGCACACCAAAACCAAGCCACAATCAGGTCGATATCCAGAAGGTCCGTCCGCACGACAGAAAGGCAGCCTATGGTGGATAAGCAATTTGAAACAGGTAAGTTTTAAGTTGAAAACGAAATGACAGGAGCGACTGAGCAGAACGAACAGACACAGGGAGGGAATTCCAAAATTTTGGCCCAGCAACCGAAAATGCTCGTTTACCAAGAACAGTTCTAGCCCAAGGTATGCCAGTAAGAAGTGAGTTGCTGTAGTCAAGATGGGTGGAGACCAGGGCATTAGACAAGCAAACAAGGGCTGAGAAGGGAACGTGGCGCCTAATCCTACAGATATCATAGATGTTGCTGTGAGCAGACCTGCATATAGAATTAATGTGTTCACTGAATGACAGTTTGGAGTCTTACACAACACCCCAATTGTGAGGAACAGCTGCGCTGTAGTCGCGAGAACCAGCTTATTAGCAGGCTCTTAGTCAAAAACTAATAGGCAGGAAGGTTCAGATTCGGTTCTAGGTCAAGATACAAGAGTCAAGCAGGCAGATAGACGGCTACGACTGATGGTGGTTGGAAATGAAGCAGCATTGGTGGAGTGAAATTGGAGTGGAATTGGAGTGAAACAGTTCCAAGAGAATGAGAAATAGCTGGATGTTATCAGCATCAACCGAGGATGCTTAAAAGAATGACCTGAGTGAAATAGTGTAAAGGATGGACAGAAAGGGTCTAAGAACTTAAAACCAACACCAATATTGCAATATAAAGAAAAGCCGAAACTGAAACCGGATCGACTGAAACAATACCGAGAAAAACCGTTAAACTGATGCCGACTTAAAACCCCTATACCGACCCAATTCTAGGCGGTCTAGCGCACACAAGTATAAAGAAATGCGCTATATCAATCAACCGTATTCGTTCGCGCTATTGTAGTCGGTGCGACGGGCGAGCTTGAATCCGGGCATTTGTCGCCACTGTCAATCACCAGCCACAAGCCGAGGAGACGGGGCAGGTGGTCGGTTAGGTGGTCGTTAATAAAAAAGGTTGGTATCGGGTGATTCATGTTGTTTCGAGCAATGTGGCATTGGCTGGTTTAAAACGGGAATCCCGCGGTCTGTTCCATCTTCGGTCTTCTTTCCACGTCCCGCGTCCAATGTTGCATTTGGCCGTTTGAACGATTCGAACGCGATACGGGCGCCGATTGCGGGGAACTGCTTCGGTCACTGTCCTGGTGATGTCGTACGGGATTGCTCGGATGCTCGTTAGGCCTTGACGATCCCTGATTAAAATTAATGTCCGCGCATTGACTCGGGTTAGCGGAGCAATGTGCCAATAAGGGAGGGTTGGTAAGGTCGTTTTTACTCTGCTCGGACTTCCAGAAGTTCCTCCTGAATGGCGCTAGAGAAAGATCCGACTACGCGCGTTCCCTGGTTACGCTGGCGCCTTTGTTGCGGATTTCTGGGGCTATTATCGCCATCCCTAAGAAGGATGACATTTGTCTTCGGTTATCCGGTTACCAGTGTGTAACAGGATCTGCCTTTCTGTGACTCAGTTGGAGATGTTGGTAGATTTTGTAATGTCGGCCTTTATTGCCCAGTTTTAGCGAGAGATACGAGTATAACGCCGGATTTATGGCTAGATTTTCAGCTTCTGTTAATCTTTATGTCATAAAATTGTTGCCTCTAGTTGAAAACTGGTGGCAAACGTCATTTCTTCATCAAATAATAGCTTTTAATAAGGAAATCAGGAAGTACACATAACTTTTGGCAACAAAAATCCAAAGTTTTTTCATGATCATTTGTTGTATCAGTGGGACTGTTATTGAATACCACTGTTCTGTGTTTACTTCAGGCAAGATATTGTGAAATCAAAGACTGCTTTTGAGGACCTGGAATGTGTTGTGCAACTGCCTTTCGATAGCAGCTATTTTCTTGTGTGTGTTAATAAACTGATTATCATGACATGGGTGACAATTCAAATTTGGATGCAGTGTTTAAGATATAAGCAGTAAATTCTATCACAGGCAGTATGGTGGTTGACAAGGAGAAGACGATCCGACTTCTGAGGGAAGCCATTCTCCAGCTTTGCCGAGTGAGCCTAATGGGCAGCTTCGAAGTTGACGGTATTATCTGTATCAGCCCAGGAAACTGCGAAGATGAGCACCAGCTGGTCGTCAAGGTCCACGAGCAAGTTTCCGAGGAGTCAATCAACAGCCCAGACAGGCGAGACAAGAAGCGACAGCACGAATTGCATCCGCACAAAACGACTACTGCAAAATACAATGACCACGAGGACAACAGCCTGGAGACCACGAACGAAACTGTGTCGACATGGAAGAATTCTGGTAGTGACGCCAACAGCTGGACCTCCGATTTTGCTGGGTGCATCTCCGGAGCTGGCTGGAAGCAGGTTGATAAAATGCTGAAGGCACCAGCGGCCAGACGTCTTCTGGCACCCTGTCACAACCACGAAGAGATCCAGGAATTGTCAATCAAAAAGACTGTGCGTAAGATCGAGGATAGTTTCTATTTCTCATGCAAGCAGTGTGCCATAGCATTCACTTCAAAACTGGCGCTGGAAAAGCACTTGGAACAATGCAGCCAGAGGAGTGGCAGATGCATTTACGTTGACCCACTTCACTTGGAGGAGGGAGAGTATGAACATGAACAAAAAATCTTGAGAAAACGAAAGCAGCGCAAACCTTTGAAGGGTTTCAGTGAAGCCATCAGTGCAGACAATCAGAGCAAAATAATTGATTCAAACAATCATGAGGCCAATCCTGATACTGTGCAGTCCGACCAGTTTCCACGCGTGCCTGCTCATGACGAGAATGATGTCGCAGGAGCAGAAGGAGAGTCTAATGCCCAGTTGCAAAGCGAGCTGCAAGAATCTTTGTGCAACAGTGTTAATGAATCTGCTTTAAACTGTAACAGTGATGTGGTTACGAGCATGAAATCTGAACACACTTATTCTTGTCAGCTGTGCGGCGTGGAATTTTCAGACTTTGCATCATCCAACATGCATTATCTAACGGTACATGGGCTTTACGCCTGTGCCTACTGCCATGAAAAATTTTCCAGGAAGGAAGAACTTGATGTACATCTTTCGGGTCATGCTGACCAAGAATCATTTGATTGTCTCTTGTGCGGTCTGTCGTTGATGAGGCGTTCTGCTGTGGTGGCTCACCATCTACAAGTGCATGGTATCGTCATGGAGGGTGGTGATACCACAGATCTTGAGGAGCCATCTTCGGACACAAGCGTAGAAAAACAAGGTACCGAGCATATGTCGTTTTTGAAATCTGAAGACTGTGTCGACCATGAACTTGCAGAAATCTCTGCAAACAGTTTCCTCGACCCATTGGTGCAACATCTTTCTGGCTTCGAGGATGCTCTTCCACCTCTGAGCAAGACCCGCCAAGGCCACGGTTTTGCCGGCCTTCACACGAGAAGAGTCGCAAGTAGCATGGCATATGCCGTAAAGCTTCAGCGGTCGCAGGATCGCAGGGAACGCATGAGTTTTGGCAGTGATGATGAAAAAGTTTACGAGTGTGATAAATGTCGAGAACTTGTTCGGGGTACGGGCATCTACCAGATGCACTGCAAGAAACTTCATCGCCGCACACCATGTCTCCACTGTGGAAAGACATTCTCACAAAAGGGTAACATGGAACGTCACATGCGGCTTCACACGGGAGTCAAACCATATCGCTGTCACCTGTGCCGACGCTCCTTCTCTCGAAAGGAAGCCTTGCTCGGCCATATCAGCCAAGACCACTCAGGACATGCTATAAGTTCCGGTTCACTTTTCTGAGAAGTCCTGTATGAAGAAATACTGGCACAGATGCTACTAGTTGGCAGCATTTCCTCTAAGTCAAAAATTCAGCACGCAGGTTTCTGAACTTGCTATGTGGAAAGGTTCTTTTGGACGAATTTATATTGTTTTACTTTTCTGGGGTGTGTGGAGCTACAAGACTGGTGTGCAATCATGCAACTTAGAGGGAACAGTGCTAGTCAGCATTCCAAATTGCCCACTACAAACTCAAGCAGACCAGACGAGAACGGTCAATCATCTCGCTCTTATCTCGGGTGGAAGATAAGATAGCTATGGAGAAAATGACTGATATTAGCTCACGTGATTCGTTAGAAAAAAGTAGCTGAGAAAAAACTGCTGTTTACCATCAGTCATTTAGGTAAAGGGACCAAAACTGTTCATGCTTGGTAAATAAGTAAAGGATTAATGATTGTATGATAATCAGAAGTCTTTAGTGGCCAGTCTTTATTGTGAGTTGACCTAAATAGCATTTATTTATTTTATCATTAAGTTTCCTTTCAAAATGCTCCATATAAGTGAGCAGTTGATTACTGTCATTTTGCAAAGAAAAATTAACCTTGTATTATCTGATTCTAGTCTGGTGACTTCTGTAATCGTATTATGATGCACAAGATGTCAGTTAGTAGTTGTGGCAAGTGAACCTTATTCAAAAATTATATTCCATTGGAAAAGTCTGGTTGAAATCCTACAGTTCAGGGAAACCAGAAGTCAGGGTAAGCAAGTAAAACAGACGACTTCCAAGTTCAGAAATGACAGAACACAGAGAACTGGGCATTGAATTCCAAAGCTTCATAGCAGCCACTGAAAATCCAACCATGTCCTGTTGCATGGCACGAGTCCAAGTGTCTGTTAATCAACTGCTGTATTTGTTGGTTTAAGGGGCAAGCAAGCAGAGATGGATCGGATGATTTAAATGCAGTATCTTGTGAACTACGTGTATCAGAATATTATAAAGCACCTTTTGAGAACCTCGCAAAGGCACTGATAACTATTAGAAGAGTTTAAACTGAATTCTGTGTTCACTGGACAGCAAGTGTAATGAATGCATGATGTAATTTGTTGATGTTTAGATGTCTATGTTGCAGCTCTGGTCAGGGAATTCTGGACCATTTGTAGCTTCTGTGAATCCCCTAGTGATAATACATGGTTGTTTATGTAGCACCTTTTAGAAACTGTTGAGGCACTACACACATACAAGGCTTATCTCAACTCATATGTACTAGAGATTTACCTGAACATTTCAATGACTGACTTGGAATTTGACTGAAATGATTTTGCTTGGTTTTGATGTGCCACTAGATGGCATATATTATTACAATACAATAGATAAACCAACTGGTGACATTTTGCTACATAAACCAATTGGTGTCATTCATTACATGAACCAATCAGACATTTGAAGTGGTAGGGTTCAACTGTTCAGATTTAGCTGAATAAAGGTGATGATTCAGCCATGGACTTCAAAACCTATCTCAGTGGGACAGCTTGAGCCATCCCAGTGTGAAAAGTAGGCAGGCAAGTATAGGCTTTTGTCATCCTAATTTTCAGTCCAAATTGTTAAAATTTTCAGTCAAACTTGACCAAACAAACAAGGCAAATCATGGGTACAGTTAAGCTCCATCTTTGTCTTGGTTAACGTCTTATTCCAGTAATTCCATTTTCAAATTTTTATGCACTGTGCTTGTGCTACAATTTCAGTTTCTAGTTTGCAACTTCTTGATTTGTCATCTATAGCGACTCGCTTTCCCCTCCGCTGAAGAACGAGGCATCGTATTTTAAAACTGTTCAGATGCCCTTGGAATGAGTACATGAATATGTATCAAGAACTGTATGTGAAAAAATAAACATATGTACCAAGACCTGTATGTGAAAAAATAAACATATGTACCAAGACCTGTGTGAGAGTGAACTGGTACATGTATGTAGACAATAAATGACAAGTCCCATATATGAAAATTTAAACTGGCATGCAGCAAATTCCACACAAGAAAAAATTAAACTGATATTTATTAAGTACACATACCCTATGTGAAAAAGCTGGTACACATATATGTAATAAAAATCTAAATATTTATAGTGTCTTTCAAGAAATGGTAAGCTGAAACTGTTTAATAAGCTTATCTTGAGCTGATAGTGTAGAAGTCAAGTATCACATAATAGTCTGGAAAAACTGGTAAATCCAGCAGTGTAAAATCAGTGCTTTATATATACATACGTGTATTTATGGCCCCTAGTTCCTCTACGTAAATATTAGCCAAGTAAAATCAATCAGTCAACTCTTTTATTGATCCCAAATGCATCATACCAGGTTTCACAGGTAATGTACAATTTGCTGGAATACAAAAGGCAAACCCACAAAGGACCTTAGTCCCACTTGATTAGGGTCACCCATTAACATTGTTACGGCGTTATGGCAATCGAAATATAAATGAGCACTTTTCTATGCGTGAACAAACTTAAATAAACAGTGAACAAGCTGTACATAAAGTGAAAATAAAAATAACTATATACATCTCCAATCGACTGGACTAAGTAAGAATAATGTGTATACAATTCAATTAGCAGTCAAGTGATGCAACTGAAAAGTGTTGCATCTGCCTTCAAGACAATTTCAAATTAGGCAACATATGAATGTTCACTGCTAACGCATTCCAAACTGAAGGACCTGTACTTTTAGTATCAAAAAGTGTTTGTGTGAGTGAAACTGCCATAGTAATTTCCTTGAATTCTAGTGAAGCATGAGCGACAATTGGTAGTTTTGAAGTAGCCAAAAAACACCGACAGCAATAGTTTATGCTGATACCGATATACAAACACAGCAATTTGAAGCCTATTACTGGTAATGAGGCTAATTTTTAAGACACTTAGCTTAACAAAACAATTTTCAGAATCATTTCCTTGCAAAGTTTTTGCAACAGTTCTAAGAACACGACATAAAACTAATAGACATTTTAGACAAAAGGGATAATTAGAGGCCCATAAAAGGTTACAGTAACACAAGTACAGATAAATCAATGAATAAAACAAATTAAGCAATATCTGTTGGGGTGGAATGTAGCAAAAACGCAATAATATACAAGTGCATATATATAAATATATATGCATGTACAAATCAATGTTTTGTATGTGCATTATATATATATATATGCATGTACGACGTACGTATACTATGCAACCTCCTTCGCATGCCCCTTGAAAGCCATATAAAGTACAATCTTATAGCAAGGTTGTGCTATGATGAGTTACTTTGCTGCAATTAGCTTTAATTTGAGATCCAAGTGCCGACTAGTGTTATATCAGAATTCATGTTATAGCTAGTGTTATAAATAGGGAGGTTACAGTGAATACACATGCTGCTAACAGAATATCTATGTATATATACAAACGAAAATATACATACGTATAAAACAGAATATATGTATATAAGTATACTTGACATATACGACAAAAGTATATATATACTTAGTGGTTGATTCCAAAATACATTGGCAAGAGCTAACACTAAAATTCCAAAATATGACCATAAATCACAAAAATCATTGGCTGCACACAGAACAGCAAATAATTTTCATGACTGGGCTAATTGTATACTAGGCTACATTTCAGCCAACCTCAGCATCTTAACTCTGTACAGACTCCCAAGACTTGTCTCTACTAGACCAGGTCTTCTGATTTCCAAATCTGACTATTCCACGGACAAGGACAGCTCTCGGCAGGCGTGTCTTTCCAGTCGCTGGGCCTAGACTCTGGAACTCTCTTCTGGCAAATGTTCGCTCTGCAAAGTCTATTTTGGCCTTCAAATCTGAAATAAAAATTCATCTCTTTCAGGAAACTGCCTCTGTAGGCTGTTTCTGTGTCTTCTGGGATTCCCTTCTTGGTTTTTCGACCAGACTCAACCTGCAATTTAGCTTGCACAATGATTTTTCTTAGTAGCAATAATCAGCTGATGCATTAAGCATTACTACTGTGTCACTATAGAAGTTATCAGATTACTATTATAATCAAGATAAGCACAGTATTGCAACACTCGCGTAGATACTCAGTTTCTGGTCACAACTCAAAATCACTTTGATTTAAAAGGTGATAATAAAAAATTGTGAACACTGTATAAAAGGAAACAGTTCCTCATGACACATGTATAACAACAACAGCAAAAGTCATTCACCATTAAATATTGTTATTACAATTACGATCTAACAACAAGTTTCTATTCTCAAGATTTCTCTTCACCGCAGTGCAAGGTATGAAACTGCATGGGTATGTTTAATCTCTGGAATATGTCTAATTTTCTGACGGAACTGAAAATTTTTACAGGTTTAGACATAGAAAACACCATGCTGAATTTCTATTTCACGACTTCAATCTGTACTGACCAGTGGTGCATATCATCATCCAAATCGTTTTTCCTGACTCATTATATAATGTGCTTAACCATCACCCATGAAGTCAGGTATTCAGATCCCTCTGATGATGGAAAGACAGTTCAAGATTCCTGCTCCACTAGTTCCCTGGGTATTAAATGAGTAGGGGTCGTCCATTAAAGACATCTGCAAAGAGGGGACGGAGGGGTCACTGTGGATAAGGGGAGGGAATATGCCCAATATGAATGTCAGCATCTAAAGTTGGTACATAATTGCTTCTGTGAACCCTGTGCTTACAAAACCAACTTCAGGCAGCAGACAGTCTGTACTGCATTGGATCTAACTTCTGGATGTGGCAGTATCCCACCCTGTAGCATAGTTAGCCCTGCCAGATCATCAAGATAGCGTAATCTAGGCCTCCGTACTCCATTGGCCTCAGTACATCCAAAAAGTGGGTGGGGAGAGTAATGCCAAATGCGGACAAGGGATGGAGGGGTCCAAAGTAGGTCATTTTGTGAACGTCCTTGTGGATGACCCCATACACTGACCATACCCTGTCAGTTAAAAGAGCAGGCAGCAAGGGACAGGTCTGGCTACTAGCCCTCATATGCTGAGGCTAAGAAAATGTAACGACAAAAACTTCATACCCGTGACTATCTCTTGAAGTTAGCTTGAAGGACTGCTCTTCTGTCTGCTCTGTCCGATGCATCTCAAGAAGCACATTCAGGTTATTATTAAGTAACATCTGTTTAGATCTGGTAGACAGCCAAGATTCAGAGTCTGAGGTTTTAAAAGGCACTACATAAATGAACAGGTATACAGAAACAGTGTGAAATAGATACAAGAATAACAAAAGCAAAATTATTCACATACTAACAAAGAAAGCAGAGAAAAAGCCAGAATCTGAATGCAGCATTGACATTCTAATCGACATAAGTACTATTAATACCAAGCTAGAAACATACCACCAAACTACCAGATATACCCATGATTTATCATGTTAAATGTGTAAGAACCGGTATTAAATTCCATTTCACACTGGGATCAGATGAGAATAAACAACTTCTGAATATGTCTAAGTCCGGTTTGTGCAAATGTTAAAACAATTTACTACAAAATACATGTATCACAAAAAGCCAATATACAAAGTCGGGTTGCACATGAAAATTCTCGTTGCATAAAAAACAATACAACACATATTCAAAACAAAAGCCCAATATTTTAAAATACACACTGCATAGTATGCCCCAGAAAAATATTTAATCTTTTAACAATTTTTCTTAAAAGAAAATATTCTGAGTGCAAACTATTTAATATATTCAGTGATTTACAGCAGTTTTTGAAAAATGCAACTATAAAATTAAAAATAAAAATGCATACAAATCAAATGGCAATCATAAAATCTTCTCATATCAAAGAGTGTCATATGTAATTACTTGTAAAACTTGTATTGTGCATCTTAATTACTTGTATTGTGCATCTTAATTACTTTTTCACAGACTAATGATGTCATTGCTGTTGTCAAGAAACCAGTACATAACCACTGTGCATAATCAAAACTACCTGCTCTCTTGACCATTTAAGTAACTCTCTACCTACAAGCAAAAATATACAATTTATGTGCTAGAAAGAAATGTGCAGAACATATAGTCTGTGGGTTAAGACTAACAAATTTTCCCACCATCACGACAAATTTCACCTGCCCAAGGCACTAACCAAAAGCTATTTCACTGTCATCTGCACATTTGTAAAAAGCTTATAACGAGTGCGGCAAAGATTGAAACTACAGTTTGTAAACACGCATAACATTACCAAACAAATTTTTGCCAAAAGGCCACCTCTTTATTAAACAATTCACCAAAGTCTGCAAAACGGAATTATAAAATGACTATCAGCCCCACAGAGTGACAAGAAAAAGCTTATGATGGGAGTTTCCAAAATACTTAAATTGACCCTATGACAAATTTTAAAAACCAGTACTCATACTAAACTGCCAAATAACAAACATTAGTGCGATTTCTTGCCACTGCATGGGCTGATCCAGGGGGCCAACCAGACTGGAATGTGGGGGACACATCACTGACTTGGTCCCCTAACTGGTTAGGGCAGTGATGGCCTATTAAGCTTCTATAGCCAAGAAAGGTCATGACAAGACTGGGAAACTAAAACAACTTGTCAAAGACTAAAAATGCTGATAAACTTTGGAATCTAGAAAAGGTCACCAAAAATCTGATGGCAAACAAGTTCCAAATATTTGATCACTAAAACAAATCCTCAATAGAAATTGGGAAACTTAAATACCATCTTGGCTTAACTGGCCCCTTGGTAAACCCCTGGATCTGCCGTTGTACTGCTAACATTGCATTCTTTCACTTTCTCTCAACCATCTAGCATGAACAGAAACTCTCATCTTTCTTCTGCCAATCGGAGTTAACAACACTTAAAAAGAATGACGCCCTGTATGAGCCACCCAAATTCTTTGGCACTTGCATCCATGGCCGGCTGCAACCACACTTGAGTTTGTAGGCCAGGGTCAGGAAGATAGATTCAACGTGATCACTCTCGCTGTTATCCTTTGCGGACGTCTCGAACAGAGGCATCTGGTGGAAATCAGCAAACTGCTGTGCCATGCTTGTGCGGACAGTAACTGCTTCGTGTAGGTCGCACTTGTTTCCCACCAGTATGCGCGGTATGTCTCTGCCGATGTTGTACTCATTGCATTCACTGATCCAGCCTGGAAGACTTTCAAACGAGGACATCTTCGTCATGTCGTAGACAAAGACTATGGCATTCGCATTGCGGAAATAATGTGGTACCATGCTGCGACGGAATCGCTCCTGACCTGCTGTGTCCCAGATCTGCAACTATTTTTGCAATTTACACAAAAATGGCGTAAACAAGTTTAAAATTTAGCCATCCCAGATCACACAAAGCTCTAACTTAATTTTTCATCTTACCATCGGCACATATCTAAATTAAAAAAAACAGAAATAAATAAATATATAAAAATGAAAAATCAACATTAAACCACTGATGCTATTTTTGAAAATCAACAGGGGAGTAATTTAATGTTTGGTAGAAATTCAGTTTGGTCGCTGTTGGCCACTAACTTATCAACAATTTACCATTGCCCCAAACTGCAAGAGAAACACAGCACTGCAAGCTGCACACAGTGATTTTCAAATAAATAAGTAAGTAACCAGATGCAGATGTGTGGCGCACTTTAAGAACTGTTCACATGAAACTACTTGAATTAAATTAACTTTCCTTGAACATTATTATATGTTTCACAGAAACTTACCCGAATTCATTGGCTACTTAAATTAATAAATGTATTTTGAAAAACTTTTGTATTACTCTACTACTTACTGATTTCTTATTTTCTTATTTATTCTATATTTATTCTATATTTTGCCACATGTGGCAAAAATGAAATGTTACCTAATGTTTTGTAAAGGAATAGTTTCACAATAATAATTTCTATTGTAATTGTAATTAGTAACTTCCACTGCACTGACCAGTGTCTAGTGCACAAGCATCAACCTATGGTGCATCAAATCCAAGCCACAATCAGGTCAATATCCAGGTCAGTCCAGTGAGACAGAGAGGCAGCCTACGGTGGAAAAGCAATTTGAAAAAGGCAAGTCTTAAGTTGCAAACGAAATGACACAAGTGATTGAAACGAATGCAGCCACATGTTATATTTGATATCTCAGAAACTGAAATCTTGCCTTGACCGTTTCCTCTCCGATGTCGACGTTCCTGTCCCGAAAGTCGACCCCAATTGTGGCCTCGACCTTTGCGGGGAAGCTTCCCCCACAAAATCGAACCGCCAGGCACGTCTTGCCGACGTTCGTGTCCCCCAGCATGATGACCTTAAAGATGCGCTGTCTGGTCGATTTCTTAGATTTCCAGATCTCTTTGGGAATGTCATCGACAGCCCTCCCAGAACCTACTCGCTCGTCCCATCTCTCTCGGGTCGACCTAGCGTCCGTGGCTGTCCTCTTCTCCCATATATTCTGGTCCAGGCCAAACAGCAATACAGAATCGATCGACACCTCGTTCCCACTCAGGCCTGAGGCACTGTTTTCTTGGGCAGTTTTCAGCTCCAACTCTTTTTCGTGAGCGAAACTGGACAAAGGATCCACGGGGAACTCGCTGCCCAGGGTACTCGCTTGTCTGCATCGAATCATTGCTTGGCTACCGTCTGCATTCATGCCAACTGGTGCAATATTGAAGCAAACGCTTTCCAGATTTTCTAGTCGCAAAGCAGTGACCAGCCCACAGATTCTACACAATGTTTCTGATCGAAGTCTTTGTTCGCTCGCTCAACTCAGCTGAGACCCTTTGTTGACAAAACACGCCATGCCGAGCAAACACAGCGCAGATTGGTTGACAAGGGCCACGTTTTTGGACATCTTCTTTAGCCATGTGTGCAAAACAGATTCAATGGTAGTTAATTTAATAACGGGAGAGTTAAGATTAATCAGTTTGGCGTCAACAATTATGGAACCACTTTCCACTTTCGTTAATTATATAAACTCGCCCTTAGCATCACTTCACTTCATACTTCAGCGCTAAATGTAAATGCATATGGTTTTATGTAGCGACTGTATGGTTTCGACCTTGTGTGGTTAGATCTTTCACCACCGCTGTCCGTTTGATTCGGTGCCACGCCATTTAAGGCTAGCGCTGGCTGGAATAATCATCACAGTTTAAAGACAATTGTCGAATCTTTCTGATTAGATTTATGCTAATTCAAATGTTGTTTGTATAAAATGGTAATAAATATTAAGCCATTCCCTTTCTAGTTTGATTTTTAAATTCATTAATTCAAAAGCGGAATTAGAGGAGCACAATAAAACGGTCAGAGGACCTGCTGTTGTTTGAAGATACATCTTTTGAAGCTGTAGATCTACAAAAACGAAGTCTGGGTCAACAAGCCGTTGTATAATCCTCAGGTAGTATGCTACCCTGAAAATGATAGCCATAAGAGCCCAAACATCTTAAAGTTTCACCTGGTTGCACGAAAATCAAACCAGGGCCAAATTCAAGTTTGCACGTGAACCTAGCAAAGTATCACGATATAATCTAAATGGCCTTGATGTAGAATACTGCAGACGATGACAGCAGTTAATAAATATAATTAAGTTTGATACGACGTGTCGATTGTTGACCTGTTGGCTATTTTACTTGTTTATTCATAATAGAATTGAAAACCTTCTTGTCTCCAGTTGCCCAATCACTAATGAAACAGTTACTGTTGCGTGTGCACTTGTTGGTTCTCGATTATACCCTGCAAATGCGGTGTTATATGCTTCAACCTCTTTTAATCTAAAAATGCTCCAAAAGGTTCATAACTCTTTTTCTATGGTTATTATCGTAATCGTAATCTCGAGATTTCTACACCGCCCAACGAAAGCTAAGTCGCGGGAACCAGCTTATTCACAGGCGCTCGGTCAAAACAAAATCGATAGGCAAAAGGGTTCGGTTTCAGGTCAAGATCCAAGAGTCAGGCAGGCAGTCAGTCATACGGCTTAGATGGGTGGTGTTTGGAATCGGATCTGCAAGATATATAAAGGGAAAAGAGGAATCAGGATAAGATATGCGAAACAGAAGTGTTTTACTATTATTCTATGTAAAATATGTATTATATGTATTTTATTATTATTATTATTATTATTATTATTATTATTATTATTATTATTATTATTATTATTATTATTATTATTATTATGTGTGTTACAATGTTCTTCTTCTTCATCAAATGCATTAGGTCGTCTCAGCAAACTTCATTGGCTTCCTGCTGAATGGTATACATGTACTGTATTCAGTTTAAGATAACATGCTTGACACTGACCTATAGAGAACACCACGAGGGTTGGAAGACTGATAATTAATTACGATCGAGGTGGGAGGGTGGACAGTCACGAGACACACTGGCCTAGTTAGCTACATCAGTAAGCGCGTACGCCAAGGACGCCTCGGTGCGTGAGGATCCCAGGTTCGCGTCCCGGTCGAGGCTTATTTCAAAGATTTGAATCTCGGGCTAGTACGGTCCGTGCGCGGGGACCTTAAATGGCGTGTAGCGGTGGTGAAGGATCTCACCCGTGCGCGGGTGGAGGCCATGTGGTCGCTATAGAAAAACGTGTACAATTTTATATATTGCTATTAGTGCCTGTTGCTTATAATTTGAGTGTTTCTACAAACATACCATACATCGTGTAGTATGTTTCAGTGATATGTTAGGTACGATACTGAGACGTCGAGAACGTGATTATATCTTTTTGTTATATTATTTCATTATGCTAAACAAGTAGCATTCAAGGGCAAAACTAACTACCGGTAGTCAAACGATAAGGTTAAGAGCTGCGCTACAAGAACAGTAGACATGGCGATGTAGCGTCTTTATATCCGAGCGATAACAGAAGAAACAACTGGTGCTTGGTTATGTGATTGTATGTTATATTTTAATAATTCCTATGTCGATTGTAACTCAAAATAATGCCTTCACCAAAATGTTTTTCTTTGTAGATAGAGCATATGAAATTAAATCAAGTATTATACTTGAATTATATGTGCTTGGATTATATGTGTGTGAAGTTACTTGAGGCATACGCTTGACCTTTCTTGAAAGAAGCTAGCCTAACTGCATGTGTTATGTATTATAAGGTAAAATAGTGTTTGCTACACAAAGCAGAAATTTATTCTTGAGACTTTCACTGTATTGGAGAGGATATTAACCGAGGGGAACCAAAACGTAGTTGCGAAGCCGTTTAAATTCCAGATTGATTTGCTGAACGATGCGTAACCTGTTAAAACTCAAAAGAACAATATTGGATTGATACTGGTTCCAAGCAGAATATTCGATTGAGGCCACAGGTAAAGTGTGAACCAGCTGACCAGCATTTCACAGTACTTATTTGGATTTGTTCAAATTTGATGAGGAGGGAAGTTAGAGTTTCTTATCAAACTGTATGAGTGAGGATTTCCTGCAACACAGCGCACTTGGATAAGTGAAAACCCATTGTAATTCTCTGCATTGTTTCTACTGGGATGGATGATTTAATGTTTCTGACTGGTTCATTTAGGAGCTGGTGAGTTAAAATGAGCTCCTCTTTGCTTCAACTTTGTCGATTGTTTGGCAAATGTGCAATTTCAACATCGCTACCACGTTGTATCTCCACTCTGCCAGCAGGAGGTAATTTGAACCAAATTTTTAAAGCCTGTATAATATAAATGAGGTAAGGTAAGATATGTAATGTCAGGTAAGATAACTTGAGTAAAGTCAGTTAAGGTAAGGAAGGTAAGATAAAGTAATGTCACAAATGGCAAGGTAAGGTAATGTATGGCAGACATTGGCAGTTGTCAATATTATTCTTTGTCAGTGATAGTAGTAATGCTTATTCAATTTATTGTGGTTCTATCCACTCCAAGTGCTGAAAGCGCTAAACCTGACAAAAAATGCAGTCTAAATTGATAATGAACAACAGTGTTTGTTTGTGTATGTTGTTTATGTGGACTTTTATACAACACCTGTATTTGTCTGTAAGTGTTATATCATTGGTGCCTTGTGACTTAGACATTAGCACCACAGATGCCAAATTGATGAAGCTTCTCGTTATAATAAAACTGTGGATAGTGTAATCTGTCTTGGAATGTCACAATTGTGTGTATGTGTGTAGACTTGTGTGCAATAATTAGTCCGCCTGTGAATAAGCTGGTTCCCGCGACTTAGCTTTCGTTGGGCGCTGTAGAAATCTTGAAATTACGATTACACATGCATGGTCCGGCTGTATATATGTGGTGGTGAATGCTGGCTCTATCTGGTGAATCATGTGATAACAAAGACAGATACTTTGTAAGAGAGAGACTAGTTTATGTAATTTGCCAACTGGTAGTGCTGGTGGGTTTGGAGCATGGCCTCTGGATCCCTTGTATGCCTGCTCTGTCCTTTGCAATGGCTTTATAAACTCAGATAGAGGTGTGGCCCTCTGGATCAGTCCTTGAAATTGCCTTTTATGTAGCGCCTCAGACCCTGTCACAACCTACATAATCTTCAGCGAGCTGTCTTGATAATGTGACACTTAATGTTTTTTGCACAGCTTTGTGTACTGCAAATTAAGCAACATAAATTCATCCAAGAATATTCCATACAGCAAGTTCACTAACCTGCACACTGAAGTTTTGACTTAGAGGAAATGCTGATGATGCTTAGACTGTGCAAAAGATGACTTGACTTTTTTATTGTTCTAGCTGCTGTTTTCACTGGAATTTTATGCCGAAGTTCCACAATCATTGGGCGTCCTGAACTACTCAGAACGCCAGCAGTTGGAACCGCACTTTCGCAGCTCCGCAGCTTTGAACATTTTTCTTTCACGAGCACGCTGCCCCGCTACATCAACCGAATAATTGAGAATGGTCCTCCAAAAAGAAAAAAGAAGAAGCTTGGACCAACTGAGGGACGTCCGTTCCTCAAGGGTGTTGTACTCAAGACGCTCATCAAGAAACCGAAAAAGCCGAACTCGGCCAACCGGAAATGCGTTCGAGTGCGACTGAGCACTGGCAGGGAGGCAACTGCCTACGTGCCCGGCATTGGACACAATCTTCAAGAGCATCATATTGTGCTGGTTCGAGGCGGGCGGATGCAGGATCTCCCTGGGGTTAAGCTCAAGTGCGTGCGTGGCAAATATGATTTGGCGCACGTCAAGAAAACTTAAGAAATGCTTAACAGTGGCTGATTAAAAATAATAAATACCATATCTGTGTTTGTATGTGGACAGTTATATAGCTCCTATTATGACCCTGATTTTTGAATTAGTACTGGCAGGTGCAGATGTTAAGCTTTATCAGCAGATCTTGTCTTGTCTTTAACCGTCCTCGAGCCGAGGGTTGCCTGCACCATGGACAATTTTGTGCCGTCTTATCCATGGTGCTAATCGGGAGATTAAGTGGTAGGTTCCCATGTCTTTCCACCTCGCAGTTAGGAAAAGTCTATGCCAGATAGGCCATCCCATTTTTCACTAGTCATCAGTTGCTGCTCTGCTTGTGTACCACAAAGATGCTGTCCTCCACCGAGCTCATAATGCAAGACCTGCTGCTGCCCAGGCCTTCACCACGCTCATTAGCCAACTGTTTTCAGGGTTCCTGCTGAGTCTGTCCATTTCGCTTAGCGCCCTAGATGGCACATAGCCTCAGCAGGTGATCCCTTACTTTGTTAAGCGATCCCCTACTTTGTAATGAGTAGATGAGAAATTTTTAAATGTGTGTCGGCTTGCTTTTGCGTATCTAATATAATTACCTCTACAACACCATTAACAAGGCATGTATCAATGGTCGCTTCCAGTGGAGTAAAAAATCATAAGCGAATGGAGAAATCCATTCAGAATTGGAAAGGTTGTAGAAAATGTGTAGTCCAGCACCTGGAGTAGTTGATAAAAGTGTCATGTAAATGTCTAGACACATATATCATAATTGTAGTGAGGAATTTACATGTGTATGTATCATAATTGTAAGAGCACATTTATATAGCACCTTGTCAAGAAAACTCGAATGCTCGTGACCTGACAAAGCAATACAACAACTGAACAGAATGGTCTTGAACTGCTGGCATGTGTGTATGCATGTGAGCAAATGATATACTGTATACATGTCAGCATAGCGGCAACAGCTGACTGATATATACATATGCGCAATTTGTGGCTGCAGTTGGACGAATGTTTTGAGCTGTGATTCATTTCCAGTGCCCTTTTTTCGACCTCGGTCGTGTTACGGCGCTATATAAATTATTATTATTATGTCCCCACATGCTCTGAGACATACTGCAAAGGAAATTTGTAATATAATACCACTCACATTTGCACAACATTCAGCAGAAATTTGTAATATAATACCACTCACATTTGCACAACATTCAGCAGTCATATCGAGGACCGTGTTAGAACAAGGTGGAAGGGGAAGCTGGAATATAGGGAAATATTCTTGGGGTTACTTCCCTTTGATCTTTCACCGTCCTCCATTTCATAACTCGCTGGCCATAACTTGTGGTTTTTGTTTTACATCTCTTGCTCCTGCATTATTTAGTTCTCAACTTTTTCATTCAAATTTCTTGGGAGCAGTAATATTGCTGGATGCGGTGCGCTGTAGTCTAGTGGTTAGCGTGCTGGGCTCGACCCAGAGGTTGGGGGTTCAAATAAATCTCCGCTAGGGCAAACATTTCAAGATTTTTGTTCCATTTGCGCCCCTATCAACTCAGCTGTCGTAATTGTAATCCCGAGATTTCTACAGTGCCCAACGAAAGCCATGTCACGGCGACCAGCTTATTCACATGCACAGTCAAAACAAAATCGATAGTCAAAAGTGTTCGCTTCCAGGTCAAGCTATAAAACGAACGCATCGTGCACTAACAGTTGGAAGATCAGACGACGAGGGCCACCCTCTTTAAGATTCCGAGGCTAGGAAAATGAAGTAGCTAACACTATACCCATCATACCCATGGCTTTCTCTCGAAGTTGGCGTAGGGGTTTTTCTTCCAGACGAGGTCTTATTGTATAATCGCATCAACTAAATCTTACTCCATCTGGTTTACTTTACTTCTTTTCATCCGCTGTCGTCGGCACGTTCGGCCATTTCACCAAAACTTAATGTTATTCAAAATGACCAAACTGTAGATAAATATGTGCAACAAAGCTTTTAATACATCGAACCAACATTGAGGTTTGTACTAAGTCAAATGTAATCGCTGCGAAAGATATTTCGCATGCGGATGCCGAAAGTAGGTCATGACTCCCACTTTAAGGCTCCCACTTTACCCGACCCAGAAAGAGTCACGTGGTTGTGCGAGCAGATATTTAAATGAATCTGCGCTGAACCTGCAGTGGCGTGGATGACTGACGGTTAATGCAATTCAACAAGTTTTGCGATTTCATTTTAAGATCAGTTTCTGAAAAATCAAAGACTCCTGTTTTCGTGCGAATGACACAGTAGAAGTAACGATGATATCGTCGTTAATTTCGCGCATTGTGATGTAAGTTTTTCAGTTCAATTAAATTTAAATCGCAGCAATGACTGAGATAATAAATCATAGCATACAGTCTTGACCGCGCGTTGTATTTCACGAGCGGCGCGATAGATCGATTTTTAACTCGTATGTTGAGTTTTTAATCGATGATAAGCGTTGTTTACTGCCAAGGCAAATAATCTGCCTAACAGACTGTTTTATTATTGAAGCCTCATATTATTATACGTGTACAGCAGACGCTTCATAAAGAATTAAATAACAATTATAATCCTGAAGATGTTCATTGGCCAGCGCACATTTTCTGAAGACGTTGAATCGAGGAATGTTCCGGGTCACTTTTGGCCTGTCCATCACAGTTTAAGGAAATTTCGATTTGAAATTAGTTTTGTTGGACAACTTAAACTTGATAATACCTGATAATACTTCACTTGTGTACACTAAATGTGATGGTTTGAGGTTCGATCCTTTTGCTGAGGAAGAGATCAACCAGCCTCTGCTGAATAATAAGAACCTAGATCCTGATAATAATTACTATACAATTAATACGTGTTCCACCTCGTAGAGAACTCCTCTGTCGCTAAGTGCAAAGTTTAACTCCTCAAATTGTGAGTTAGTATCATGCATCTTATTTGCAGGAGCATCATTCCTAAAATACCTGAAATCCAATTACTCCTTTCACAATTTTGCCAGTTACAATACTTGCACTGACTGAAACTTGGCTGGACTCTGTTAATGCTGATACCATATCCATCCCTGAGTATCAGTTTGTGTCTAAGTGTAGAACTACTGGGAGGGGTGGAGGTGTTGCATTTCTCATTAAGGATGGAATAAACTTTCAAATGTTAAACTTGAATCAGGCAACATTAGGGCATGTTACGTATGTGAAAGTTTATTTGTAAGCATTCCACAAAAAGGGGAGTTGATTGTATTTTAGGAGTTCTCTATCGACCACTGGGACAAACCCTTGAAACTTTTAATGGGGAATTTGCTAGGGGATTATAACATTGATTTACTGAAAGTCCAGGATCATATTTTAACTCATAATTTCTTCAACTGCATTTTTTCCTGCAATACTTTGACTAGAATCATTGATACCACTGCAACTGTAATTGATAATATCGTCACTAACGTATGGTCAAAATGGTTGACCCTTCAATTATTATCAGTCATATATCTGATCATCTTCCAATTCTGGCCTGGGTTGACTTTGCTCCTACTTTATCTAATGACAGAATCTTCAGTACTACTCGACTAATAAATGACAAATTGAAGGAACGTTTTGAGAAGTTGCTTAATCAATCAGATTGAACTCCAGTATCTGATGCATGTGCCAACAATGACCCTTCTATTGCATACGTGCTATTTATTGATCGATACAGAGTTGCTTATGACCACGTATTCCCATTGATCCATTATAAAATGTGAAGGGCATAACAAACCTAACAACCATGGATGACCCCAGCCTTGTTAAAATCGTGTAAAAAGAAATCTAAATTATATTTAAGATACTTGAAAACCTCTCGCGGGAGAACAAGACTAGATTCACTGTATATCGAAATAAATTTAAGCATTTACGGATTAAAACTGAACAAAACTATTATGCTGCTGAATTTTCCAAACTAAACACAATCTTAAGAAAACCTGGTGCATCATTAGATCGATAGTAAAATCAGGAAATCTAGGTTCTAACACTGATTTTATTAATGTTAATGGGATTGTGGTTAGCAATCTGGGATTAATAGCCAGCAAATTAATGAATTTTTTACTAGCATTGGTCAGTCATTAGCAGCTACCATTCCTTCTAGTGAAACCACTTTTGAAAAATTTCTTAGGCCATCACACTCAAACTATTTTGTAATCTGTCCGACATTCCTTGAAGAAATTATACATTTAGGTCCTTTACTCCATATCGTGCATAGTGCAGGTCCTGATGATATTGACCCTCGTATAGCTAGTCCAAAATTGCATGCTGTAGCGGCTCGCTTATCCCAAATTGTTAATTGTTCATTCTCTGCTGGAATTGTCCCATTAAAGTCTAAAAGTTGCAAATGTGGTTCCTGTATTTAAACATGGAAATAAAGAAGACGTTACTAATTATCGACCAATTTCTATTTTACCGTTCTTCTCCAAAATCTTTGAAAAATTAATGTATGATAGACTGTACAGTTATAAAACAGAAATGAATATTTTATACCAACAACAACATGGATTTTGGATGGGCCATTCCACATCTATGTCGTTGTTACATGCAGGATAAAATATCTCAAAGTATTAATAATAATGAATTTTCATTAGGAATTTTCGTCGATCTTGCAAAGGCCTTTGATACTGTCAGTCATAGTATCCTGTTGAAAAAACTTGACAACTATGGTGTTCGTGACACTCCACTTCGTTGGTCTAAATGTTTTCTTGATCATAGACAGCAGCAAGTTATTTGCAAAGGTGTTTTATCACATATAAAACCTATAAGGTGTGTGGGGTTCTGCAAGGATCTAATTTGGGTCCGTTGTTTCTACTTTGTGTTAATGATCTTCCTAATTCTTCTTGTTTACTACATTTCATTCTTTTTGCAGACGAAACGAGTGTTTTTTTTATCTTATGACATTTGTATTCTCCCCAATATAAAATTATTTAAACATTATATATGCACATATTTGAATGAACTCAATAAGTGAATTCATGTGAATTAATTCATTTTGTTAGTTAAGTTTTTTGGTTCTTGTTACAAAGGTTCTGTTTGCTCAAGTCCAGTTGGACTATAGGCCTATTCCTTGGCGTTTTTATACTTTTTTCCATAAGCTTTTTAAAAACAGTCTGTTCAGTCTGTGTTGTCAGGTCAGGAGTGCCTCTGAAAAATTCCTCTGGAAAAGGTGCTATAACCTACATATTTTGAATGGCAATTACAATGTAAATGTAAATGCATACAGTTTTATATAGTGACCATATGGCCTCCAACCTGTTCATTTTGCAGTGACTTGATCGGTTGAGATCCTTCACTACCGCTACACGTTTGAATGGGCACCATGCCATTTAGATCAGAAGTACATTTTGAAACTGGGCAATGGAGAACTTTGTGATTACTTTGTTCGTTAAAAATAGCTTAGCACAAAAGTGCAGCTCTGACTTTTTGTTAGGATGGCATTGTTGAATTTGAGTTGCAAAAGAGCTGTGATGAAAAGCACTTTATACAATAATAATATTTCGATTTTAGACTTGTCCTCGGAACTTTATATCCTGCATATGCATCGTACAAAGCAATAAAAACAAAGAATGTTAAAGAATATGTGAGTGAGCTTTCTTTTCTTTGCTTGTCGATGTTTAAGCGTGTTCCAGATGTTAACAGTATGCTCAGAGTATGCTGGGAACACGATCGTATCATATGGACCATAGTTGGAGTGTAATTCAGAGTTTGCTTCCAGTATCTTCTAAATTTGGCAAAAGTTTTAGATGATTTACAGATTTGCCAAACTTATTTAGTGATACAATCCGGTCATTGTCAATCAGTGGTGCTAAGCATTGGTACATAAAGACTGGATATTAATACAGCAACTGTTAAAAGCTCTCAAGAAAGTTGCAAAATGGCTTTTAAGGTGTCAGACATGATCTGATAGAAGTTTCTGTGAAAGAATTTTCATTTGAACAATTTTTAGTTGAACAGTCTTCAGTTGAACAAATATCACTTTAGTACTTTTCAGTGATAGTCTCCTGTGTGAGAAAGCATTAGAAATTACCTAGGATTGCATAATTATTTGCTGCTGGCTGAATTCATTGTGTATTTGATGCTGTCTTTCTTCAGGTGAAGTGGATGATGTACTGGATCATTTTTGCGCTGTTCACTTGTGCTGAGACATTTGCTGACATCTTTATTTCGTGGTAAGTTGCTTTAAGTTCTGTTTACTTCAGTGCAAGTCATAATTTTATTTCTCTGGTTTTGCCTGAAATTTCTTAAAAGGTATTTTCTC
Organism: Norana najaformis; assembly: GCA_964023275.1. Taxonomy (NCBI): domain Eukaryota; kingdom Metazoa; phylum Annelida; class Clitellata; order Crassiclitellata; family Hormogastridae; genus Norana; species Norana najaformis. The sequence goes on along the minus strand of OZ029913.1, from coordinate 39,629,602 downwards.
CAAAAATTGAACTGTTTTCTGTAATTTACTTATTTATTTTTGTCTGTTTTCTAGCATTTACTTAGTAATTACCAGTATCGAATACACAAAGCAAAACACAGTGGAACTAAGCATTTATAAGTTTCAGATTTAGTCGCTTTCAGTTGCAGAGAATTACTGTTGGGAATAACATAAAAATATAACGTAATGTAGACAGCGCATAATTCGTAGGTGGGGAAAGGGGTAATATCCCCCACTGGTTCAGGCTATTAACCACTGAAGATACACTATCTGCATACATGTTGCCCCTGCTCTCAGTATGCTCCACACTTCTGCAAACTACAAATCATACCCTGATCAGGTCACTTTATCAGGACAGATTTATGACCAAAGCCTTATAGAATAGAACTTCATGCCAACAAAAGGCATTTATGGAATGACTGAAAGCTATCGGTGTAAAGAGGATGTTATTGAACTCGACCATCTGTTCATTGAATTTTTAGTGTGCAAATATTAACTTTATCTTTGTAGCCTTGCCAGACTATTAGCCTTTCCAATATAAAGCCACTTAAAATGCTTCTGTTCAGTCCCATCTTTTCTGTTAACATTAAATTTATTATATGTGTATGTATGTATGTATGTATGTATGATGGTATGTACGTATGTATGTATGATGGTATGTATGTATGTATGTATGTATGTATGTATCTGGATATTTCTATAGCACCTTTTAAGAACCTCACAAAAACATTTCTTGTTAGCCTAGCTGATGTTGGAGTTTTAAAACATAGACTAGTTTGCTTTTTACAACTGATGCTCGCGTAGTTGGAGACAATCTCCGCTGGCTGTCTCAAGCAGACACGTAGAGAACTTGAGACCGACCTATGAATTCCAACCCATTGTTGACAGTTGAGCCTCTTTCTAACTAGTGATGTTTGAGGGCCATACAATACATTAGATTAAAGAAAAGTGTGGTGAGATTTATCTCTAGTGGAGAAATATGTCATGTCTGTTGGAGAGATTTCTCACAACTGGAGGGATTTTTCTGTAGTAGAGGTATTTCCAGAGAAGATAATTTTGTTTTGATTTTTGAGAATTTTTAGTCACAAAATTTCTCTTTTTGCATTGAAATTTATGATGGTTTCTTGTTACATCTGCTCATAGGCTTCCATTTTATTACGAGTTGAAAATTGCATTTGTGCTCTGGCTTCTGTCTCCTGCAACAAAAGGGTCCAGCATCCTCTATCGCAAGTTCGTTCATCCCCATTTTGCGAAACGTGAGCTGGTAAGATCAATTCAAAACATTGCTTGATTTCTGAGATTCCATAAGTTTATTTTTGGCATGCTGGCATTGAAGGAATCTAAACTATATTTAATGACTTCTATAGTGCCGTTATCATAATGTGCAAAGCGTCAATTGATGGTTGCTTCTAGGAAACCAGAGTAGAAAACTGTAATCCATTGGAGAGGTCTGCTCGAAATCAACAGGAAACCTCACAGTAGTTATACATGATCAAATTACCTTGATGATAAGTGATCCAACTGAATTGATTAATTATGAACCAGTTGCACTGATGAACAAATATATATGGATGTTTTATATGGCTTCTTATATAGTGCCTTTTAAGAACGTCACAATGGTGCTTACTGCACTTTCATTTTTGGTCCAACTGCAATGATCGTCAATGATCCTGTTCCAGTCAACATTTGTAAATAATTCTAAAAACTATCAGCATTAAACAAACATAAGAAACTGACACCCACAGTACACGTATTAAGGTACATGTCTAAGAATCCTACATTCTGTTGATAATAATAATTACTGCCCAATAATGGTTGTGTCCTGGTGACAGTGCTCCTTCAGCTGCCATTTGGCGCTTTAGCATAACTTGGCCGCAAAGGCCATAAATTGATTAAATTCCCTGAAGCATCTTAGATCCTGTTGTATGGACCATTATGCATGTTTCTAACTTCATATTTATATAGCGCCTTTTTAGAATCTCTCAAAGGTGCTGTACTTCTTTCATAATTTGGACAATAGTTGTTGAAATCAGTAATTCAATTTAATGTAATGCACACACAATTTTATAGAGCATCTCTTCAATGTATCTACTGAGGAGTGCTCCCACCCTGGCCCCTGGTGGAACATGACAGTTGTTAACTTGAAGAAGAAAGTTGTAATAGCTGGACATGCAATGAAGATTCAACTGATTTAAGATAAATGGGGCCATGACTTGAAAATGTAAGGTAACTTATTTTGGGCCCTCCCACAAGAGTACTTAGTTCGTTTCATTAAAGATGAAGATAAAGGTAAGACTTGTTGTCATACCTGTAGAAATTTTTCAGAAGCACTTGTTTCACACCTTCATAGAAATTCCTCAAAAGCATAAGGATAAAGATAAAACCCTTGTGTACATACCTAGAAAATTTTCAGAAGCATAAAGGTTAAGGTAACACACTTGTGTGCACATATTCATAGAAATTTCTCGGAAGTAGGAAGGTACAGATGACAGACTCGTGTACACACATCCATGGCAACTTCTAAGAAGCTTGGTCCCAGGCTCGAAGAATCTTTTATCTCAGGAACAAACACAATTACAGCAAACCTCTCAACTGTGTTGATGTTCATTTATTGACCACTAAACTATGGATGGCCGAGTTTAGCATGATATTCCACAGACGATAATCGGTTTATGTATTAACCTGGCTTGATTTATTTTAACCTGACTGCACCTGCCAGCATGTCATCATGAAAACCAAGTACCCACCCATACATTGTTAGGCTGTGAGCAACCAGATCAGGCATAACACTTTTTAATATTACTGATACTGCAGTATTGCTGTTGAAAAGTGAACTTTGTTGCTTACTTGATGAAATGTGAAGTTAATTTTCTCTAAAGGAGATGTTAATTTTCTCTAAAGGAGATCGATAGCTACATTGCCCAAGCAAGTGATCAAGGGTACTATGCTCTCGTAACGCTTGGCTCCAAGGGACTGAACTATGCTGCAAATGTGGTCGTCAGTACTGCCATGAAGGTACTGTTGTATATTTATGAAGTTACTATGAAGTTACTGTTGTATTATCATGCAGCAATTTATGAAATAATATGAAGGTTTGGAATGGAGATCAGCTGGGCCAAATTCAAGATCCAGACAAAGGTGGAACCACCCCAGTGATGGATCACATACAGGTTGGGTGAAATATGGTGGAACTGGTAGGAGGATTCACCTATATCGGATCAAACATCAAGGCTGATTGCAGCAGTGAGCCAGAGCTCTGACATTGACTAAAAATTGCCTGTGACTTTATGGACAGCCTCAGTCAGGGAATTCTGATTACGAATATATTTGGCTGGACACAAGATCTGCCTGTTTACTTCTTACTTAGTACCTGTGCTCTTTTATGGGGCTGAGACCTGGATGCTTATGGTGGCCATAGAGAAGAAGCTGGGTACATTCCAACAATGGTGCTTAAAGAGAATTATGGGTATTTCATTCACTGCACACATCGTCAGTGCAGAAATATGACAGACCCCGGTGTCAGAGATCATAATCGTAATTCTGATATTTCTGAAGCGCCCAACTAAAGCCACGCCGCAGGGACCAATTATTCACAGATGATTGAAACAAGAAGACTCCTGATATTTGGGCACTTGACAAGGTGCATTGGTGAGCACAATCATGCTAGAGCACTCTGAGCCCTGATTTCAGGCTCCCCACTTAATTTTGGGCTAAACACAGCATGAAGATGAGCCAAAGATCATGACAGTTGGCAAAGAGTTTTGCTGCTGCTGCTGCCACTGCCGCCAACAATATTGTGTTATCATAAAGCAATTTTTCATTTAGTCAGAAACTTTTGCCTAGTGCTTCATTTTAGTGGCTGACACTGTAGAAATGACAAAATTCGAATTGAATTTTGGAACTATGCTGCAGACAGCATGTAAATATTTTTCTGGTTATTTATATAGCACCTTTCCAGAACCTCTCAAGGTGTTAAAACATTGCTATCAGACAGATCTAATAAAGTATGATGCAAGGTATTACATATTACAATCTACCTTATACGTAAGGTAGGTTGAAAATATTTAAGAATTCATGTTATGAGAAAGCACTTTATGATCAAGTTCTGTGTACTAGTACATGGCTATATTAATACTAGTGTGGGCACTGGGCATGCTAGTACGCCATTGCACTTGGATGTATATGTCTGGCTATTTAAACAGCACATTTTAAGAGCTTCACAATGGCACAAAGATCCTCACTTAAGGTACTCTTTATGCACCACTGCCTTAAGTAACTTTGCACTTTTACATTATGTGCATCCATCAGTGTGCAGCTTCTCAGTGCCTTCGAGACGTTCATAAAAGGTGCTGTATAAATGCTCTAATACATAAGTTGATCTTGCAGGGTCAAGCTCGCATCGTCGAACAGATTAAGAGCTATAGCACGAGTGACCTTTCATCTCCAGAGGCCATGTCCTCAAAGCAGCAGCTAAGGCCAAACAGACCGATCACGGAGGAGGACGACGAACTGGACAACCGATTGACAGAGGAAAGGTTTCAAAGGGAGATGGCGGAGATGGCAGAAGGGGAAAAGGAAAGACCAGTCAGCATCCTGAAGAGGTCAGCCAGTACAAGGGTTCAAAGGTCAAGAGAAGCCGGTGAGTGGATCATTAGTGCATGAGTGGATCATTAGTGCATGTGTTTATGTATGTGTGTTTGTATGTGTATGTATGTATTCATGTGGTAATGCCTTATTTATTAATTTATTTTGTTTTTTTTGTAGTTTTAATGATACGTATATAAGTTGATTTTTAATATTTTGATTTAACGTGCCTCTTTGTCATGTTCCTAGAGCATTATTGTTTAGGCAGACAAACAGAGATCAAACAGCAAACAAATAGACAAACAGATAAGCATGCATTTGGAAAGAGACTGACAGACTGAGAAGTTGGCAAATGGAAACAGGCAGGCAGAAGGACCAACCAACCATCCTACAAGTAAAGGTTGTACCAGTATTTTTATGAGACAGCATTGGCGTTCAGGTTTATCCCACTTTTATTCATGTATAGTAATATTCAGGGCTTTACAGATTGAGTACACAGCTGCCTTATTGGGTAAAGCTTTAGATAATCTTTGCAGACCTCTACCCAGTTGATGAGATAGAAGAAACCGCAAGCGATCCCGAACGATCGCAGACTTACTACTCAAAGAAATTGATCTCTAAGGAGGTGAGAAGGAATGAATCAAATTGATTGAAATTTGATTTTGTTTTTTGTTTTTTTGCACGAAAATGTTTGGGAATGCAGCAGTACATTTGACAAAGTTTTAGCTTTGGCCACAAATGAATTGTGTAGTCTTGACAAACTTTCATTTCGTCCTACTGGCAGTATCATCGATCTGTCCCAAAATGGCAGTAATTAAAGTAATGTCTACTCACATCTGGCACTAATATGGCCCATATATTCATTCACATGCATGTTTAGAAAACCCTTTTACATATGTACGTACAGTACTTGCATACATGCTGGTACATATATAGTACTGCTTACGCAGATACCGGTACATATAAAATTTGTGTAATTTTTGTTCCTTTCTAATCTGCTTTGCAATTTGGTACAACATTACACTAGTTTATTGTAATTTTGGATTATTATTAATACCGTGTGTGAATCTCTTATTTAAGTACAGTTTTGTTTCAATAACTTTCCAGTAACAGTTGGTGAGTGCTTATAGTATTCTGTAGCAATTTACCAGTATTTGGTGATTATTATTTGTTTTCCATCCCATTAGACATCTTTGTTGTTTCTTATGGTATTATTCTCGGAGTGTAAAAATGTATGACTAGTATAATGTTTCTGAATTTTACAAATGACGGCAAATTTGTGCAATGTTGTTTTTTATTTTGGCATAGCAGACGGTATAAAAGCTGCAAAAATTGTTTTCATGGAACAAACTTTTTCATCAAATTATTTTCTTTTGTTTAGATTTTGTTTATGTTTAGATTTTATTTTTCATTACTTTTTAAGTAATTAGTTTGTTTCTAGTTTATAGGCGTGTAGAAAATTTAGTTTCTTTTCCTAAATGCTATTTGTTTACTGGGCGGAATGTTGTTTTATGGTATATTTATTTTTAAAAAACCATGGTCATTATTGATAGTCAGCTGGCAGCAGCTTTGGCTTGATGGGAGTAGTCTGCTTTTCTACCTATGTTCAGCACAATAGAGGTGCTAAATATATTTACTGAAATAATGACTGAATGAATCTATGAGGAATTCCTGTTGTCACGAAGGGCCTGATTTGCAAATGCATTATCAATACTGAAGTCACTAGTCAAAAGTCATTAGTTTACTTTTGGCCCTTTGCCTGTATTTGGATGTCTACATAGCACCTCTTACCAATCTCTGAAAGGCTTAGCTTCATTTTGTCACATAGATTCTAGTGGCAAATGATGAAATTGAGATTTTCTGACAGTGTATGCATAAATGACCATTCAAAATAAGTAAATAAATATATAAATTGTTTTAGAGTTTTATATCTGAGCCTTTTTTGCTGATATCTAGCCTGCTGTGGTAAGTGAAGGAGTGCAAAACTGCATAACCCATTGGCTGAATGGCCGAGTGTTGGCCTTGTAACATGAAGTGTTTGGGTTTGACTGTTGTTGTGTAAAGACCTTGAGCAAATATCTTGCATGCAGGTAACCTGCACGTGCAAGATCAGTAAATCTGAACCTGAGGTGAAAGAAGAGTGCACACAAACAACTTGCCCATGATCATTACACTGAAGCCATTCAGCAGGCTCAAACCTACAGTCGTTGGATTACAGACCGAGCATGCTACTGATACTGATGCACAATCATAAGATAGTAGCTCTGTATAAATATACAAAATGTATATTACTGTGTTTCTTGACAAGGGGTTTTGACATTAAATTCATGGTTGTAGCAGCTGATGTTGGTTCTGGTTAACCACCAGAATGCCATAGTAGTGCTGTTCCTCCATTGTTGATCTGTATCTCTCTAGTACGTACTGGTCATTACAAGACATCTGCATAACCATGGAGAAAAGGCGATGAATCGCATATTTTTGCATTGTATAGCTGGTCCAATGGTTGAGCTCTGTGTTCGTGCAAGAGCCCACTAGTTGTGGCTTTTGTGAGGTACTGCAAAGGCACTATTTTAAGTGTTTAGATGTATATACTTTAACATCATTTAGGCTAGCATAGAGAGCATGTCTGATTAGTTTTTCTTGAAGCAGTGCTATACAAATTTCTTATTACAGTTACATACGCATGTACATGCATACATACCTACACACAAACATACATACCAGACACATACATATATATATATATGTATGCATGTATACTACCATGTATAGAAATCCCTTGGTGCATCGCAGTCCATTTCTTTTTCCTGTTTTAGGTGCAGTCATCCTCAAGACATAAGGTTCGAACCGGAAGAAGATTGGCACTGAAACGCAGCGAAGACTTTTGATGCGTGTATGGTCAATGTTTCTGACATTCCTCAAGCGTTTACATGTATTCAAAGATGATGGGAAGTCAACTGAAGCGATCAGACGCTTGTTACATCTTTTACTGCAAGTTGGGAGGGTTGTGGGTTGTAGAATAAGTAGATGTTGTTCTTGGGTGATGGTGCATTGTTCAAAGTCCGCATCTGTGACTGAATTTTAGATCCATGAGGGGCATTGATCCCTGTGGGCCAGGGGACATGGGTGGGGATAAAAATGGTTATGATCCCCCTTGCATTTGCCATTATTATGATAATAATAATAATAATATTCAGATGATATATTGCACTGTAAAGCAAAAACTTGAGACAAGGGCATCTTATAAGCAGAGATGGGTTATATATCAGTCAGTACAACCCTTATTTAATTAATTTTGCACCATATAATAATAATAATAATAGTTCTCTGTTAGGTAAATAGTGGGGTATGAAATGTAACAGCATAAAAAGTAAATTAATTTTATAAAGGGAAAAGGTGAAAGAGAAGTTATGTTGTCTCTCAGTGTTGGGGATGGATCGACGCCACTGCTAACCATAGCACTTGAGTCAGTTTTGTTTTGTTAGGTTTCTTGAGATCTCAGCAAGATGTTTTTTGTTTCTTTTGTCACAGTTTGAATTCTTGTTCTTGTAATTTTAAAGTAAGCTCTTTTGTCACAGTTTGAATTCTTGTTCTTGTAATTTTAAAGCGGTCTTGATGCACCAGAAACGTTGTTTTAATGCTGCCTTAGGGAATCCATATAACAAGTAGTGTGACCTTGTGCATATTATAAATGTACATGTAATAATAAATTATTTTTTATATTTTTATGTTTGTTTACCTAAGGGCCATATGACCCATCAGGAACAGGAAAGAACTGTCCTCATCCACTGAGGGCCACAAATGATATAATAATATTAATAATAATAATAGTATTATTAATCTACCGGTTTGTCTTTGATCGTCCTCCATTTAAATGCAGTCGCTTTCCACAGCACCTTTGCCACCAAGCATGACATCAGTAAAGACTGGACTAGACAATCCAGAAAAATGCTGTCTCTCATTTTTATAATTGTGAAGGAGTATTAAAATGTACTTTGGTAAAAAAACCAAACTTGCATTGCATTTAAAAGATGTCAAATTTGGGATTCTTGTTTCTGACAACATAGTATTGGAATTTATGGTATGATGTTGTGCATTAAAAAGAGTTTCTGGGGTAATCTGACCCCATTGATAGGAAAGCATCTCTAGCTGTTTCTTTTTAAACAGTTATCAACAGCTGCATAGTGAAAATGAAATACTGAGTAAACTTTGCTGGTGTGATGGATTTCCAATCAATCTTTCTGAAAATTTCTTAAACGTGATGTGCTTTGTATTGTGAACAGTGTTGTGAATTTCCATTGATGATTTTATTCATACTTTCTGGTGATAGTCGAATGAATTTTAAATCTCTCTTCATGTTTAGAAACAATTTATCTCTCTTATTGCACAACTTGGCACAACTTATTGCACAACTTGGCAGTTTAATAATAAGTTTGATGGCTTCAGTCTGTCTGCTTTTTTACAAAAACGTTTTTGCAGCAAGCTGAGCTGTTGTAACGTTCTCATGTAGCTGATCTCATCAAGGAACTTTCCAAGGTGAAGAGCACTTTCTTGTAGTTGTTCTGTAGTGTTTTTTAACTACAGATAAAGTCTGATGGAAAGATTTAAAGACAACATTACAGCTAGCTCAGCTGAATGAATAGTCATGATCACACTTTCTTACACAAATGCATGGCACAAAATGTTGCTGGACAAAATTTCGAATCAAAAAGTCCGCATTTCATTTTAGAAACTATTTCATGTTGAACTAAAGTTTAAATTTAATTCAGAGTTAAGTACAAGATTTCCTGAAGTTTGCTTATGGTCAGCATCTTTAGGAGGTTATTAAAAAGTGTTCATATCCATACTTACATAATGTTCTTATGTATAATTATGCATGTATTTAATATTGCATATGTATTACATAATTAGTATAAAAAATTCATTGGATGCAGTGTACTTTATTATATTTAATGTATTTTTTCTTTATGAAGGCCTCTTCATCTATGTTCAGCATCACATAGCCATTGCCTTCAGGGGCACCTTTACAGATAACCTAAAACTGGGAAAGGGGGTCTGACTTTCCAGGGACCAGCTGTCAACATCTGCCTACCATCATTTTAGTTCCTGATAGAACATTCCTACCTTGGGAAAAAAATATATATTTCGTAAATACAATGAATTAAACATGTATTTGGAGAGCTTTGGAATAGAATGGGGCTTTACATGTACCACACATTACGTTACGTTGTAGTTTTTCACCTTGTTTTATTTTGGGTGCTTGGCTGGTTTTGTCCTCAAAACTTTAAATGCACAGTTTAGAATACTTTATCATTTTTTATTCTAGCAAGTTTTACCACAGTTAAGATCTCCTGTGAGATGAACTTCATTTTGTTTTAGTATTAGCAGATTTATTATATATTTGTTCACTTAAAACGGTTATCTATTCGCAGAATGACTGGTAAGTCAACAGTTTTCGTGTGATTTGCATCAGAAGTTGCCTTATTTTGTGAATTGATTTGCAATCAAATATTGTGGTGAGTTTATTCATTCTAGTCTTTCCATGAGATATACAATTTCAATTGTTTTATTTAATTATGTAATGCCACTACATTTACGACAGGGAATTATGTAAGAATCGTGAAAGTTAGTGATGATTGTTTGATGTTGGGCGTTGAGATTGTGGTGATGGAAATCTTGATGGTGATGATCATGAGTATGATGATTTTGATTGTGGAGTGGTCTTAATGATAATGCTGGTGATCATGTATGGATTTGGGTATTTATTTGCATAGCGATATCTAATTATATTATCACTATAATTATTATAAATATCATCAAGTGGATGGAGAATAAACTAACCGCAGTAGCCTAAACTGTTAGTCTCGAGTCTAGGCTTATGAATGGCTCCTATAGTTCATACAGGCCAACATGGGCAGATCCAGTGGCACATCTCCCACCCCTTAGTTGCAGTGTTTTGACACAAACTACAAGGACAGCAGTTTTCTCTGCTGCTGTCTGATCAAGGCTGTGACTGCTGGAGATGAATCCGATGCCAGAGCAACCCGGCTCTGCTTCCTCAGGCCGCCTTTAGTATTGCAAGGCTTGGGACTGGCACAGCAACTGTGTCTGTGGGGAAGTTAAAGGTTTTTGGGTTTTTTACGTATTACGAGTACGCGTATGAGGATAAGTAAATTACTTACTTGCTTACTTTGCTCTTGGCGGATTAAGCATAACAGAGATGACGCACATAATAATAGAAACATCACTTTGCGATTACGTCATCGCAACGTAGATAACGTCATCTTCGGCCCTACTGTTTCGTGCCTTGGAAACGAAGTTCATTTGGAAAGTCGACTTGGAAGAGATGAGTTATTTCGAACAGAGAATAATGAATAATTGTCGAAAATCTTCTAACAGAAAGAAGCAGAAATCAGAAGTTCGATATGAGAACTGTGCCTCTTGAAGTCAAATCGAATGATAGACATAAAATTGTCATTTCGAACAGAGAATTGTCGAAATCATCGAACAGAAAGAAGCAGAAACCTGAAGTTCGATGTAACTGTACCTCTTGAAGGCAGAAGTCGACCATGAATCCGATGATCGAAACGAATTTCATTTCATTGATCCTACAGAAATCCGAAGTTAACTGTAAGAACTGTTTAACTTGATGGCATAGTTGATCAACATTTTTAATACTAATTTATCGCTAGATTTAAAAATCTGATCAAATCTGGAAACTCTCCTAGCGTCAGGTCATACCAAGTAAGTAAGTAAGTGAGTAAGCAATTAATGCATGTGTTAACAAGCCATATATATGTCCATCGACTGAGCTAGGAATCGTAGGCCTTGGTGAGTCACAGCGGTCAGACAACAAAAGCAAAACGTACTAGCTCGTTGTTTTAATTTATCCCAGTTTCGAATCATCAGCTACATGAAATATTCGCCTTCAAACTCTAATTTCAAGTGTCAGTAGAGTTTAGCCTAGTCGTGGGCTTCATATGTGCAAGTCTAATGTATTATTTAATAATTAAGCTTATACGGACTTTATTAAATTTCTTACTCATCCTTGGTGACGAAGAATCTCCTGAGATGAGTTGCGAATACCATGGTGCCTCGCTGAGCTCGCTGCCCATCTTTCTTTCGTCTCTGTCTGTCTATGTTTCTGTTTGTAGTCGTAGAATTCGAGGCCTCTGGCGTGGCGTAAAACCTCGTAAGCCAAGTCGTAGATCTTATGTTAGTCGTAGGACGCAGTGAGGCCTCTGGTGTGGCGTAAAACTTCGTAAGCTCCAGCTGGGGTCTGCTGAGTCACTGGCGCGGCGTAAAACCCCGTAAATCCTAGTCGTAGCTTTTGTGTTGCGTTTTTGTCGTCTTGTGCCCGGAGGGGATTCGAGGAAGGAGAACGGAGGGACGGATGGCGAAGGCTCTCAGGAGACGAGGAGCAAGAGCTGGAAGACCGAACAGCAACAACAAATTAAATCTGACAATGTCATGTTACACTGTATTAATTTTAATAAAATTTTAAAGAAACTTTTCAATATGGACTCTTGCATAAATTAAAAATGTATACTGTACTTACTAAAACAATCAACGAGCTAATTATTATACAGTTTAGGCACATTAGACTGATGAGTTTTGATTGCATGTGAACATAAGTCTTTACTTGCGAAGACAGACAATGCAGTGGGTTACTAGTAGGCTGTACACTAAGATTATTGCCTAAATCATTTTATAAGAATAAAAAGAATCTTATGAAATCATGTTCGGTTCCGTTGTCGCCTTATTTTTCTAATAGGCCTAATTTCACACTGATTTTCGAATTTCACCTTAAATATATTATTTAAAACATCTAATTAGGCTTAAGTCTGTCATTTGGCAACTGCAGGCAAAATATGACACTGTCTTGGGATCGAGGGGCGTCAAAATGTATGCTTTTGCCTGGGGCGTCATTGAGGCTAAGGCCTGCCCTGAGTCCGAGATTAAATCTCTACAAAGATAATGTAAAGACGTGTCATGAATTGCCCTGTTCCAGGAACTAAGAGAACGACTGGTATCTCTCGTGCTATTGTTATCCATGTTATCCATATCATGTTATCCACTTCCAAACACAACCCACTGTGGCTTGTCTGACTACATGCCTGACTCTTGGATCTCGACATGGATCCGAATCCTTCGTGCCTGTCGATTTTGTTTTGACTGAATAAACTGGTCCCCGCGTCTTAGCCTTCGTTGGGCGCTGTAGAAATCTCGAGTTTACGATAAGGATATTGGCTGTAGTTCCAGAGTTACGAGATGTAGAATGGTGGTGAAAAGGAAGCCTATCGTTAAGAAGAAAACGAAAAGGGACTGACTTGCCAGTAAAGGAACGAGTCCTGTTCTGAGAGAAGGCCATTCCCAGGACGTTGCCCATGGGGAGACCGCGGGAGAGGCAGAGTCGAATCTTGAGACAGAGCTTTACGGTACTTATTGACTCACTCAAGGAAACGGCCAATCCTGAAGCTACCTTGGACAGTGTGGCCACTATGGACAGAGGTGGCACGGAATGGCCATTTTTGTCGAGAGTAGAAGAGGCAATGATGCCGGTGGCTTTGGGTATATAATTGGGTTGGAATCACCTAGCCCGCGAAGTTATGCATAGACCTTTGCTGAAATCCTAGATCCGCCTTTGCAGACCAAGAGATTAGGCAGGCGTACCAGTCCCACCTGCATGCAGAAAAGACTATCGGGGTAGGTGGGCCAAGTGGTTCACGCAGTCAAGTTCACATGACGCGTTTGTGCCTGCTTTTATTACCCTCCGTATGATAGCCTCTGCAACTCATTTAAGAATACGACAGCGTTATCCAGCCAATTATGTATTTACAGCCAGTCATAAATGGGCCGCGGTAATTCCGTCTCGTGACACAACTCTGTTTATGGTCGGTTCTTTTCAACGAGCAGTCAGTATATGAGGTTAAAACCACAGATGAGCTCTAGAGTTATATTTGTACGTAGGCCTATCTTTGAATTCGTCTGCCACTGCGTTGTTCGGAAGGAGGCGTGGCCATTAGAGGTATAGCCAAAATCGTAGGCATGCGCGGCATTTAATCTGTGGTTTCTTCCTTGTTTTCGAGCGAGCCAGACTTGAGAATATAAACTTTTCAGGCCATAACCGTTCGAGAGTTTTGTCGGAGTGGTTGCCCGGTTGTAAGGGTGGTGTGGAATCGATCACACTATGGGGTCGGCCGAAGACGAACTTTCGGAGTTGAGGAAAAAGTACGAATTGTCGGAGAAAAACTTGAGATGTCTTACGACGCTGGCTTTCAGAGGTAAGTCGTTTAACTCGCTCTGAAACAGTGGCAGGTGTAAAATAAAAATCCCGATCAGGTAAAATAAACTAGCCATTTACATTAGGTTTTGACCTTACATCCTTCAACGACGGTTCCAGATCTCGGCCTAAAGTATTCCCAGTAATAATTTAGCGCAGTTTAAGGCGCTTAGGAGTTTAAATAAGTAAGAGCACAACCCGGATGGTTGAGATCCAACAGGCGTGAGTTTATTGCCGATGTTGGGGTGACTCTAATCAGGTGCGATTTTCGATTGGAAGTAGAGCGTGTTGGTATGGGTTTTTTCTCGTTTTTTTCGAACTTTTTCACAATATCGTGATATCAGGATCAGTCTTGGGTTTTTTATGTGTTCTTTACGGTTTAAGTTTATAGTCCGACTTTGCTGTTGTGCATTGTATACTTTGCAGCTTTGTGCAGTGCTGTTTTACTGTAACAAAATTGCATGTTAAAAATTAAAATTAAAAATTAAAATTGTATTTATGTACCAAACTGGTCAGTTCTTGAAATGGCTGAAGTCTGTACGTGATGTTACTTAAGGACTTAAGCAACTTATGGAATTATACAATACAATACAACTATTATTTAATAATGCCGTCCTTACAAAGTTCAGAAGTGCACATTGAAGCTGGGAAACAGAAAACATTAAGAGCCATAAACAGATTGAAAGAAGTAAGTACTTCCAAATACGACCTATATTTCACAGCTTGGAGTGGAAGACACTCTTAATGCTACAGTACAGTAGGCCTATGGGTGTCCAATATTTGCCCAACAAGTTTTTGGTTTACTCGTCATTTGGCAAATTTTGCAATAGAAATGCTAATTGATCAATGTATTGTGAAGTAAGTAATGAGTGTATCAAAGCACTCTATCCCACACTTGGAAATAGTCTCTCACTAGCCACAGATTGATGTGGCTGGAGTTCCCAAATGTGACTTATATTTCAGACTTGAAAATCTTGTTTGCCTGGTTACCAGTCTTTGGAATTAAATGTTTACTGCCTTCAGACCCAAACCTACGACACCACAACTTCCATGCATCATTTATTCGATCGATTGGACATTGCTGTTATTTTGCACTAACGAGACATATTATGTCACCGCTAGCCTATCTCCCAACATCAAACTTTCAGCAATGGTACAGAATGTTAATGAAATATAATAGACTGTACATGTGAGAAACTAATAATTTGATATTTGAATTCTGCGAAAACTGACTTTTCAATTGGTTGGTTTTTTCGGTTTCTGGTGGTTTTTAGTTTTCTGAATGCCAACTTCAGTGTTAGTTTCAGTTTTTCTAACTGTCACAATATCGGTTTTGTTTTGGTTAAACCGACCCAGCACTAATTGGCGAAGCATTGGCAGGAAGACTTGTGGGCAGGAGTGAAATTTATGGAGAAAATGAATTTTTGATGGAAGATATTCTGAACCAATGGGGAAATTCCACTGCCTCCTCTGGGAGAAAATAGAACTTCTCATCTGCACCCTGGCTCTTATTCACTGTCCAATTAAACTTCCCACTTTCCTTTCCTTCCCCTTCCTTCCCATTCTAGGGAAAATGGGTTTACGCATCATGCCGTGGAAATCTAAGTACTGGAGTGTGTAGTTAGATCTCATAGCACTATGCCCAATCCAGGCAAAGAGTGCGGGATTCAAGCAACATATGCAGATGGTTCAGTATTACAGGGGAGGAGGATATGGCTATGCAAGTAAATTATGGGTTTAGGCTAGTTGCCTTGGAGATGTAGTTGCCTGTGATTGTGGTATTGTTTGTCAAGAGTTGCATCCTGTTGATCAGAAAAGGCAAAAAGAAAATTACCCACCAGAGGCTCTTGCCTCTGCTTAGGGATCCTTGGGGTTGGCAGGGAGGTTGGGGAACAAGTATTTTGGTTGGGAAGTTAAAAATGCAAGTATCTCCATGTGGCAACTATGAAACAGTTGCTGAATATGCCTATATAAATTTGAATATATTTTGTCAGACAGACATTTACAAATAGTCAGACATTAACACAGGCAGACATTCACTTACAATACAGAGACATTCACACATTCAGACAGACAGACATGCACGCTTATAGTCAAACATTCATTCACACTTATAGTCAGACAGGTTTACAGAAAGACACTGAAACATACAGAGTGACTTTCACACATATTTCGCACATACAGGAGACAGACAGTCTTGCATACAGTCAGACAAAGAGTCAGGTCCGTATTTATCTAAGAGTTGATCATTTTTTCCTTATCTGGAGAAACGGGCATATAATCTTGCAATTATTCGTATAATCATACAATTATTCAATTATTCGTTTAATCATACAATTATTCAATTATTCGTATAATCATACAATTATTCAATTATTCGTATAATCATACAATTATTCACTTGTAGGGGAGCAGCATGTTGAGCTCCTCTGCAAAGCGTGATTTCAAACACAATAGTGATGGTGTTTTGTGTAATTTACGCCACGCTTTATTTGACACAAGTTATGTGGTAATATGTGTTTCTTCCTCATGTTGAAAAACTTCACTTCCTCATTCAGTCCTTTGTGTCAGGCAAAAGAGATGGGGATTGTAGGGGTGGAAGTTGGCAGAGGGGTTTCGAGTTCTGTTGAGGCAATAATATTATAGGACATATCGTCCTCGTCCTCGTTGGCTTGTCATGGGCGTTTGGTATTGTCTGTTTTGATGGATATCTCTATGTAGGTCTCTATCCAGGCCTAGTCATGCCCTGTACCTCTGTAATGACTCCTGTCCTGCTTTGATCTCTACAACTCGGTTTCATCTTCGTCGTCGTCATCATCGTCGTCATCATCATCAGCATCAATCATCATCATCAATCATCATCATCAATCATCATCATCATCAATCATCAGTTCCATTTAGCAATGATGGGTGCTAATGAAATAAATGATTTCCACTTTTTCCTGTCATTTGCCAAGTCCAGTGCGCCTCTCATGTTCAGTCTAAGTCTGATTATGTTTTAGACATATTCTGTGTTCACAGCAGTCTTGGATTTATTGGTTTCTGTTTCCTTTGAATCTGGAATGTGGTGCACTGTGTGGGATTCAATCTGCTGGCTTTCTTTCCACATGGCAAACGATTGGTCTTTGCTGAATGACTTTGTCCAGCAGAGTTGCTTGGATATCTAACAACTGTCTTATGTCATCATTTCTGATTTTTGTAGTCTTAAAATTTCTGCAGTTTTCTGTTGCCAACTCATTTCTGCTGTGAAGATTCTTTTCTCATGTTACTTTTGCATCAGTTGTCCAGCATTCTTATCCATAGAGGAAAATGGGTTGCTTCATCATCTCATATACTCTTGACTTAGTTTTCTTTATTTCCCTGCTTCTCCACAATGTGTTCATTTTCCCAAATGGTTGTGAGGTGCATCCAGTTTGTATGTCTTTTGCTTTGCCCTCTGGGGTTATTAAACCTCCAAGATATATGAATTGATTGATCTTCCTGTTCAGTAGCTTCTTCTTGCAATCGATGCTGATAGTGATTTGTCTCTTTAGTTTTTTCATTGCCCATTCTTTAGTTTTCTCAACATTAATCAGTAGGCCATATCTTCTACTAGTTTTGTCTGTCTGTGCCGTTGTATCTTGTAGTTCTGTTTCACTTCTAGTGAGGAGGCCAATGTCATCGGCAAATCGAAGATTTTCACCAGCCCTGCACTTAGTTTGATTCCTGCCTCGATGTTGCTTAAGCTGAGTGTCATTACTGCTTCTCGTTCTAGTTTAAATAGGTATGGTGATAAGATACATCTTTTCTGCACTCCTGTTTTCACCTTGAAGTATGGATCTTTTTGTCTATCATCATCACACTTGCTGATTTGTGATACGTCTTCCGATTTGAGCTGTAGGCTTAACCCAAAGATTTAATGCTATCATCCTGCCCTTGCATATATGAAATGTCCAGACATACTATCCATGCACATACACACACATGCATATATACATACGTACACCCATACATACACATTTCCACACACACACATTTACATACATACACATTACTGTCTGTGTTTATGGTTATGTGTGTTTCAGACCGTTTGTGTGCTTGTGTGGGTCTAAACGAATGTACTTGTGTGTTTGGGTATTGTTTTTTTGACCCATTCCTCACTCTTAGTTGTCCTCTTGCGTCAGTACTCCTCGGTCATACGATATTTATGTGCTATTCAATCTGTTGACTATTCTGTTCTTATGACTTTGACCCTCATCCTTTAATCTTGATGTCCTGCCAGAAAATTTATTAAGTGACGTTTGCTGTGATACTTGAGGGTTACTTGTTATAAATTAATGGACAGATGGAGGGACGGACAGAGACAGACAGGCAGACATAAAGAGAGTGACAGACAGCAAGATAGAATTAGCAAGCAGTAAAGATAAAGAAAATGGGTGAGTGAGGTAGCAGAATTTAAACAGACAGAGAAGTAGGCAGACAGACAAAGAGGTAGACAGACAGAAAGAGAGATAGCCAAACAATTGGACAGACAGACAAGTGGGCAGACAGATGAACAGCAGGAGAGAGAAATTGAAGGACTGAGCAAAATGACAGTGGGACAGACAGACAGACAGAGACAGACAGACAGACAGACAGTTGGTAAGTCGAGCTTTTGTGGTAGACGACTCCAAATATGAGGAGCACAGCAGCTGAAAGCACTGATCCTATAGTAACAGGCCAGTATTGAAGATCACAACAGCCTTGGAGGACTATATCGAATTAGCACTGCACGAAGAAATGATGGAAGGCTGGTATTCTAGGACTTAAAGATGAAACCTTAAATTTAATATGCCATTCAGCAGGATGCCTTGAAGCTTACAGAGGCAAGCTTATGCATATGATGATGGAGAGGAACTTGTAAAATCCTAGAAGAGTTTTGAACACTCTGGGGCTTTTTTAAAATCAAAGAGGACATACCATCAACATCGCTTTCACAGTCTGATCGAGAACCAAGTGCATAAGCAGCTGTTTTAGCCACATCATCGTCAGTCACAGGATGCCGGATTGACAAAATATCCTGATGTGGTAGAAACAAGACTGGCAAATTAAAGATACCTGCAAAGTTACAGTGAGCAAGTTATCATTGGTGACACCAAGAGTTTTAATTGTTTCTGACAACGGGATTTTGGCTCCTGCAAGATCAACAGATGAATATTAAGAGAAAGACTGCATACATCGGTGGTTTGTAAAACGAATTGCCTCTGTGTTATCTGGGTTGATTGCAAGGTCATAAATGCAGAACCAATGAGAAGCGAGGACAAAGAGAGTTCAAGTTAGTTTTAGCTTAGGTATCTGTGGCACGGAGAGCAATGTAGAGCTGAGTGTCATCAGCATATTGCTGGGCCTTTGTACAGTGCATCTTAGGTGTATGAAAGTTCAGTATTTCAAACTAACGCTTATTTCGAATAACAGTCTTGGGTCTTCCTCGAGCTCAGGATCCAGGAATTGTGCCTTGGATGATTTATTTCTCTGAGCAGTCTTCACTCTTTCGTAGCTTATGCCAGAAGTATGAAAGCTTCCTCTTTTTGATTAATCATAGCAGACTGCTCTCTACTGCAATCTCTAGGACCCACTCATTTGTCTTCTAAGCAGTCCTCGGTACTCTCTTAATCTGTCGCAGACACTTCATTTCAAATGCGCTTTGGCTTATTGCAAAGACATTTCTCAGTTCTTATCGAGCTATTGACTAACAGATATTTGGAAGCTACAGGGTCACCCTGGGACTTTATACTCTTGCTTTGCCTCGTTACAGCTGACTGATGAATAACAAATGTTTCGTTTTGCTGCTGGCTACAGGCGTGAGGCTCTGAATATGACCATTTTTGTCTGGGTCACTGGGAGGTGTTAGTCAAGTAAGGCCATGTGTGCTCTAATTGCACTTTAGCCACACATTACTGACCTGAATCCAAGACCCGCAGCCCCACTTACAAAGACCGACCTTGCTACACATGCTCTCTCTTCATTATGATCTTTGTGTGTTTTGTGTAATGTTGTTACAAAAGAGAAAGAATCTATGTGTGTATCAGAAAATAGTTGCATCGCTTTGCATAGAAAACGGCAAGTCTGAGACTACTCTCTGCTGCATTTTCGCTAACATTCTATTTTTAGCAACTTCTAGTTCAGGTTTGTAGTCGTCAGGAATGTTCCAGAGTTTGTTTCTTTTCCATTGACTTCTGTAGCACCATTATCATAATGCCCAAGACTTCAGTCAATGATCGCTTCAAGTCAAAATCGCAGGAAAAATCAAATGACAGTCAAAATCACAACTTTATAAATTAAATGCATGGAGGCCTAAGATGTTTCAGCTATTTTCTTTTATTTTTTAACACAATTAGTATTATTATCACCAAAAACACATTTGCAGTACATGTATTAAAAGTTTATGATTACTTCAGTTCACATGGAATCATATAGAGCTTGATGTGAATATCCCACTAATTTCAAACCACAGATATATTGAACTGCTGACAGTGAGTAGTCCATTGAACTTCGATATAAAGAAGTTTTATTGTATATTATGCATGTGTGCAATATGACAAATGGACAAAATGAAAATTTAAAATGGATGATGCATATTGAAAGGAAGCTGTAATATTATATATATATATATATACTGTATATATATATATGTTGTTGTGTTGTATCTATATTTGTTGTAATATTAAATCTTCAGGTATTTCCAGATCACAAAGGATCTTATGTATCTTGGTTACATATCTCAAACAAATTAACTTAAAAATTAAATAAATTGCTGATGCATAATTATTTATGTTTAGTTATTTATATAATATGTGGATATGAACAAAATGAACCTGTATTTACATAAGTCATGTAGACAAAATTTGGCTCTGTTAAAAGTTTTGATGTCAAATTGTCGTGCAGAATAGCATACATGTAGTTTCTGCCAACTTTTTGTGGACCAAGTTTTTGTTTGAGCCAAACTGTTGTCTGTTGAAGGATCTTTTGGCTGAAGGACAGCCGCAAGCAACAGGACAACCTTAATGTATATCTGAACAACAAAATGTTGGTTTTGCTTGATGTGACAGGATTTGAATAGATTCGTGTAATTAGAAACTGACGATTCAAGTACTGTTGTAATTGAACTGTGTGTTACATTAATTATAATTACAAAAATCAAAGACTGTATTTGCTTGAGTTAACACTACCCTACAAATTGGACAAGTGGACTGTTGGAGCCCCATCACTGACTACTACAAAAGATTGTTGACAGTGTGTATATGTATCTATATATGTATATGTTAATATTCATAATCTTAATATTCCTGAACCAATGCTTAAAATCTAAGCATACTCACTAGCACTACTTCAAGGAAGAGGGGTTGTCCAGAGATACGGTATGAAGAACAAGATCCGGTTGCTGTGAGACCAGAAAGGGAAATATTGTATAAAGCATGATGTACTAAAATTAAATATGGCCTAACTTTCCTTTTGGCTTCTATTTGTATTGCGAATAATTGTCCTGTTTTCCTGTTTCCCATTTCTCTTTCTTGTCTAGCGCTGGTGAATCATCACTTTCCTCCTCCTTTTCCCCTTGTCTCTGTGGTCTGATGGTGACCGGACTTGGTTCTTAACAGGGCATCTTTGGACAACCCCACTGACTTGACGCAGCGCTTGTGAATAAGCTGGTGCCCTGCACTTAGCTTTTAAGGAGTGCTTTAGAAATTTGGAGATTATTGATACTTAGCTCAATTACTCAAAGTAATAATTTATGACAATTTACTGTGTTTATTTGACAGCTTCCGAAGACTACGACAAGCTGTTCAAAATGTACAACGAGAATCAGAAACAGGTATAGTGAAAAAAATTACAGTTGTCGGTCAGTGCAACAGAACTTGACCTGACCTAGTTTAAGTTCTTAATTAACACAGCGCACAGCTTGACCTGGAAGGTTTTTGGGCAAAAAGCACTTATTCGATAGCGTAGTGATGCTTCCACTTTGTTGTGCTGACTTGAAAAGTACAGGACAAATGAAATTTATTGCTTTGAATTGAAAAGTGAAAGCAATTATGTACAAGGGACAGTTTTAGCGCTGCCCAAAGAAAGCTTAAATTTTGGCCAAAAATAAATAAGTATGATTTCGACCACAAAATACATGTTCATAATTTAAGCCGTACCATCCAGATACTTGCCTATTAAACATGACATTAATTTATTGTAATGAAACTGAACATTAATGCATGGCCTATGTAATCCAGTTTACAGAATGTTTGCAGAGTTTTAGCTTCACAGATCAAATTCTGCTGAATATGTGCTTGAGAATTTGTAGGCCTATTTTAAAAGTAATTTGTCATTCTTTAAATTTTAGTATGAAATATTGAAACAGAGGTTACAAGATACTGAAGCCAAGTTGCAACAACTGCAAACCGGTTAGATTCTGGTTTTCTGTGGTCACTGGTCATTATTTTAATATGCAAGTTTTTGTTTCTTTAAATGGAAAACATATATATATATATATATATTATATATATATATATATTATATATATATATTGTTGGCTTTTATGTGGCTTTTTCATCATTGACTGCTGTTTACCTCCTCTATTTTTTTTACTGTCAGTGAGTTTAGCTCTGATGTTTTGATAACTGCATGCTGTTTAGCCCCGATTTCCTCAATGTTTTGCGTATTACGTTCTACATATTTGATCATTGCCTGTTTTATACTTTACTATTTGTATAACATTGCCTGTTACTTGGCATTCATTATTGCTTGTTGTGGGAGTCACATTTTTTACAGAACATTAAGGGTCTAATGTTTTGACTGTTGCCTGTTGTTATGGGTCTAATGTTTTGACTGTTGCTGGTTGTTATGGGTCTAATGTTTTGACTGTTGCCTGTTGTTATGGGTCTAATGTTTTGACTGTTGTTGGTTGTTATGGGTCTAATGTTTTGACTGTTGCTGGTTGTTATGGGTCTAATGTTTTGACTGTTGCCCGTTGTTATGGGTTTAATGTTTTGACTGTTGCTGGTTGTTATGGGTCTAATGTTTTGACTGTTGCCTGTTGTTATGGGTCTAATGTTTTGACTGTTGCTGGTTGTTATGGGTCTAATGTTTTGACTGTTGCCTGTTGTTATGGGTCTAAAGTTTTGACTGTTGCCTGTTGTTATGGGTCTAATGTTTTGACTGTTGCTGGTTGTTATGGGTCTAATGTTTTGACTGTTGCCTGTTGTTATGGGTCTAATGTTTTGACTGTTGCCTGTTGTTATGGGTCTAATGTTTTGACTGTTGCTGGTTGTTATGGGTCTAATGTTTTGACTGTTGCCTGTTGTTATGGGTCTAATGTTTTGACTGTTGCTGGTTGTTATGGGTCTAATGTTTTGACTGTTGCTGGTTGTTATGGGTCTAATGTTTTGACTGTTGCTGGTTGTTATGGGTCTAATGTTTTGACTGTTGCCTGTTGTTTGAGGTCTAATTTTTGGTCTAGTACTTGTTGTTAGATATCTAATATGACTGCTGCCTGTTATTTTGCTCTAATTTGTTACTGTTGCTTGTTGTTTTGCTTAACGGTTATGATCATTATTTAGCGTTAGTTCCCGCATGTGAAGAATACAACCAAATGAACAAACATCTCCAGATTGAAACTGCTTGCAGGACAAAACTTGAGACAATTACTGCTGAGGTTGGCGCAACACTCGGACTTGTATCTTGTATTGTTTTAATGCAGCTAGATTTTTATGTAGTGACTTTTTTGAGCCTCTGCATAAATGCTGTGAGTGGTTGATGATTTTGTGTTAATGCGGAGTGACCGACTGCATTATACACATATTAGTGTAAGAGGCAAAATGAAATGCATATTGACATTTGAATATTTGCCCATTTATAGAAGTCAAATAGCATTAATTTATAATCCTATGTGATCCATATATACAAGTCATAAAAGTATTTGGTAATATTTTCGTATATTTACATTCGCTCACACCAGTATAATAGATCATTAAATTCATAAAGCATTTATTGATGATACCATTCAACTGCTACCAATAATAACACTTTATTATGCACTGACTAAATGAATTTATTGTAATTCAACTGTTTTAAATGCTTGTTGTTTAGTTGCCTTAAATTTTTTTACCCAAGGCTGAAGTGATCTATCAGGACTTGAAAAATATCCATAGAATGAAAAATGTTTGATTAAATGTTCTTGGTTTAGGTAACTCGTGAGAACAAAAAGCTGAAACATCAGAGTCAGGCTCTATTAGATAAACTTGGTGAAACAAAATGTGATCTGAAATTCCTTGAAACAATCACCGATGAGTCTGAGGCAAGCGAAACGAGCAGCAGTGTATCTGTTTCTGAGCTGAATGTGCTCAATGATAAGATCGCATGTGAGTATTTTGTATTCTCCCTCTAAACTTAGCATTCTAAGTTGTATGTTTCTCAGCATCACTTTTCTCAAACTCCTGCATCTGTCACCCATCAGGCTCACCATTCAAAACTAGTCTCACCTCATCAACAAATCTTACCCTGATACATCCAGTCCACCTCCTTCCCATTTCTCCCCACCTAAACATAACCTGCCATAACAGCTCCTCTGTTCTTGATATGGTATCTCTGGACAACCCCTCTGACTTGATGCACTGCTCAGATATAAAATGGAGCCCTTCACTTAGCTTTCAAGTAGCACTTTAGAAATTTTGGGGTTATGATTATGATGTTATGATATTTATTTGATTGTTTTTATGAAATTGTAAATCAATAGCTCTTGAAGAAGATGTCAGAGTTTTTCAGCAAAAGTTCCACACCTCTGAACAAGAAAAGGCAGCTACACTTAAGAACGAGGCTGATCTCAAGAATAAAGTAGGTGGCACATCTGAATATTGCTTCTCATTCTACCGTCACTTGTGTCATCTTATCTCATAATTCATCATCATCATCATGATTATCTACGTATCGTCGTCGAACTTAATTGCCATTGTTGAACATCATCATTCCTTCTGATCATCACTGTCATTCCTCATCAGCTTCATCATCATCATCATTCATCATCGTTGTCGTCATTGTTGTCATCATCACCATCATCGTCGTCATCACCATCATCATCATCACTGTAATGTATTTTACCTAACAACAGTTGTTGGTGTAACTGACTGGTTTCAAAATATTTTTTGTTAAACTATAAATGTTGGAGTATATTGGCTGATTGGTAAAAAACTGTCACATTTTAGGTTAAAAAATTAGAGGCTGAGCTTTTGAAAACTTGCATGAAAATAAAAGATCACGAACAGATGGTTGAAAACTTCAAACGATGTAAGTTCTGTTGTTTTCTTTGTTTTTGTTCTTCCGCTCAAAGGTCCTTTATGTTATACAGTTAACTTCCTTGCATTATCTATCACTGTCTTGCTGTATCTTCCTTGCCTTGTTACTATTCTGTAAGGTAAGGTAAGGCAATAAGATGTAGTTACACTGGATGCTGTAACTACTTACTTTACCTCCCATGCCTTGCCTTACTTTCTTACCTTGTCATACCATGTCTTACCTGCTCTTACTGTAGGGTTTGCTTGTGCTGTACCTGACAGTTTGTGAATGAACTATATACATCAAGAGGAATATCAGTTTCCAGACATTAGTCATCAGACTGAGTTTATCATATTATTCATTAAAATCTAAATGTATTACAGCTGTAATCTTGTACTGATTTAATTAATTCTTGTCTGTCTAGGCAGAGACGATTCTTTGGATGGTTTTCTGTGGAAGTATTTCGTAATAAGGAGATATTTTGCATTGGGTGTAGAAAGTTAGGAGTAGACATTTTTAGATTGAGATTGCCACTTATCTTCTTATGCAGAAAGCGTAGTCGCAGTTTACTGCTGATTAAAGGGCCTGAACATTTTAAATCCTCAGATCAAAGCCAAGTATAAGTTAATGCTGTATATGGGAAGTACTGCATATGCTTAAGCCTGTTGATGAATGCCTAGAACTCTCTGAAGATTGCCTTAAACAGTCAATGAAACTAGAACACGACATAGTTCCACACTTGATAGCTGACTGTGTATACTAGCATGGGCCATTCAGTTGACCAGATTTATTGATCCCAGTCGATCAAACTTGTTGGCTCCTTCTTTCTCAACTTTCCCGATCCAGTGACTGTTATCACCGTTCTTTTTTACAAGTTCTTCCTTTTAATTTTTTGTGGCATCACCAGTTGCCGTAGTGACTGCTTTCATCACCTCGACAGACACTGTCGACATTGTCTTTAGATTGAAAACAGGCTGTCACTCTGTGTCTGTGTTCTCTTATATTAAGCCAATGGTGCCAAACTATCGATCCTAAGGTGCCATTTAACTAAGCCAGAAGTTGCTAAAATAGTCCAAACAAGTTGTTTGAATTGGATGAATCGCATAACTGACCTCGTTATGCCTTGCATTGCTTTGCCTTACCTCAGCTTGTCGTAACTTAACTTACCTACATACAAATACATACATGCATTCATAAATATTCAGTAGGCATACATGCCTACACATTCAACATATGTGTAGTCATACATACACACATACAAACATACATACATACACACATATACATGCATGTATCATGTCTCTTAGAAGTTGTATAGCAGTGCTGAAAAATCTGTAATTACCGTACATTACGTTTTGCTTTTTGCGTACTTTAGCTTCTGTGCTGGCCATGGGGGAGATCACGAATCTACAAGATCGATATCAAGATCAAATTCTTCTGAATCAGAAAGCAGAGCAATATGCCCACGAGGTTTGATTCTTGATATTTGTGTAGCCCTTTTGTAGGTAAGTTCAAGTAAGATTAGATAATCACACTTTTTTACACACCTCTGTCGACATCAGTCATCAGGCTTGCTACAGAAATATGTTCACCATATTTATATAAATTATTCTGAATATTTCAGTACTTAGAATATTTAAAAAATAAAATATGCAAGTAAGTTATGTGTGAATATATGACTGATATGTGTACAAAGATGACAACCGATTTGTTGGAGCTGATGAAGAATTCTATTATTTTGTCAACTTAACGTCACTTCAGGATTTAAAATTCATGCATGAAGCTCTTGAACAACATTAATAATAAACTGTTGGATCAAATTTAGATAAACTTCTATGAAATATGGCATTAAAGGGTGTTTAAGTTGATGATCTGGTTGATTTAGTTAAGGACGACCATGTTACAGATGCCCTTGTTTTGCACCTAACAGCCTGCTTCTCTTGAACAGATGTTTAAGAAATTTTCATATATGTTGGAACAAACGATTAAAAACTGGTCATGGGAGCAGTTGAAGTACAACGTAAGCTACTAAATGACAAGATGTATTTTCTTACCAATGAAAATAATGCACTGAGAGTGCACTTGTATTTAATTGGAAATTAACAGCGGCAGGACAGTCTTCTTATCCATGGTCTGCCAGAGTCGTCATTCTCCGAAATGGTTTCTGGCTTCAATGAAAACCCTGATGCCTCTGGTTCAGTGTCTGGGTCTGATGCTTTGCCTCGTCAGCCTCCTGTCCTGTCATACCTGCTGTCATTTGTTATTGTAATAGACGCCTTGGGTTACAGCTGCAATCACAGGACATCTCAGATTTCTGCTAGGTAAGAAGGACAAACACAGACCAATTGTTCTTGACTTCACATCCTGCCAGGTGAGAGACAGTGTGTTGGAAAGGCATTGTCACAGATATTATTTACTAAGGAAAACGTGGTGGATCAGCTGAAAAGGTTAAAAGCTGAGGAGAGTCCAGGCATAGATGAACTACATCTGATATTTTTACTTGAACTGAGAGAAGAAATCAGAGAGCCTTCAGTACAAATCTTCAGTGTCTGAATGCAGACTGGAGAGGTTGCACATGAATGGAGAGATGCAATCACAGTGCCCATGTTTAAGAAGGGAAACATAAGTGAGCAATGTGATTATAGGCCAGTCTGTTTAACCATTGCTATGTGCAAGTCTTGGAGAGAATTATTAAGGATAATATAGTGGAGAATTTGGATGTGACATAATAAATAGCAGTCAACTTGGATTTACAGGAGGTCATTCATGTTTGTGTTCTTTGAGCAGGTTTATGATAGGATGGATGAGGGAAAAAACTGTGGACATTGTTTATTTTGAATTTGCCAAGGCATTTGACAAAGTGCTTCGTGTAAGACTGGCCAAAAGTTGCAAGCATATGGGATTAGTGAGCAGATTAATGAGCTAGCATGGATTCAAAGCTGGTTATCAGACAGGAGGCAAAGGGTGGGCAATGGGCATAGCAGACAAATATTCTGGCTGGACAAGAGGGATAAGCGGAGTGCCACAAGGATCAGTGTTTGGGCCACTGCTGTTCGTAATTTTTGTTGCGACATAGATGGTAGAATTTTACCCAAAGTTTTAAGTTTGCAGACAACACTAAACTATACAACTTGTTGAGCGGTGGGTGATGAAAAGAAATGGAGCAACTGCGAGAGGATCTAGGAAGAATGTGCAAATGGTAGCAGGATGCTGTTAATTTGGAAAACTGCTTGGTGATGCTATGGGGAAGAGAAAGAAAGAGTTTTCGTATGAAATACGGAGTAAGGTATTAAGAGTCAGTGAGGAAGAAAAGGACCTGGTTGTGATTATGCATAATTTATTTACCTATTAAAGACACAATGCACACAAAGTCAGTAAATCTGAATCTGAGCCACATAAGAGTGCAGAACCTTCAAGGCAATATGCTGAAGCAACAAAATGGCTAACTCAGCCATAGGTATGATCAAGAGGACAATAGTTTGCAGAGACAAGAATATACTAATGAGATTATACAAAGCATTAGTGAGGCCGTAGTTGGAATACTGTATCCAGGTGTGGAATCCATATATGAAACATGACACCGAACAACTGGAGAGAGTGTAGAAGACAGATACCAAATGATTTGGGGATACAAGGGTGTGAGCTATGAAGAAGGGTTGAAGAGGTTTGGGCTAACAACGTTAGAGAGGAGGAGGAACAGACGAGAACTAATTGAAGCGTGGAAGACCATCACCGGATAGGAGGCAGTGCAGTGGCAGAGGTTCTATGAATTAGCACCAAATAAGGCGACTCGAGGCCACAGATGTAAATTATTTAAGAAACTGAAGGAAACATTAGGACAGAGAGTCTTAGTGCAAAGTTGTAGACTTGTTTGGATAATAGTGGACACTCACAGCTTTAAAGAAAAGGCTAGGAAGGATTGGCTATTAAATATTCCGTCCTTCTAGTGTTGAAGAATTTGAAATGACAACTCCTGTGACAAAACATTTTTACAGTTGCCGTGGTTATTGATGTTGCGGTTGCTATGGGTGCTGTTTGCAGATGCTGATTCAGCGTGATGCGGTGGTGCGGCAGAGCAGCATTCTCATCACGAATGCAATGTCAGACGATAAGATGCATATAGCACTAATGGAGATAGAAAAACTCACCACGGAACTGGAAACGATGAAGAAGGAACACCAGGAAAAGGTAAACACTCATACAGGTAAAGGTAAAAACCATTCCAGGTAAAGGCAAAAACAATATTATTACAGGTAGGAGCTACTGGTAAACTGTTCTGCAGGAAATGGTAAAAGTACTATAGGAAAATGCAAAAACTCCTAAATGGCCACATATTTCAATTTCAAAGTATGACAGAGGGTTTGCTCGTTGTTCTTTTGAAGGTCAAGGCCCTTGAGGAACAGATTTTGTCCTCTGGAGATGTGCAGAAGGTTGCATCTTTTGAAACTGAACTGGAGATTGCTTCGAGCGAAGTCAGCCGACTTCACCGAGCAGTCCAGGAACTGGAAGAGTGGAAACAAATGACGCTAGAAGAAGGTAAGTGCAGTATTTTTGACCCGCTGGTGACGTATCAGAATCAGAATGCGGCATGTTTTAAATGATCGCAGTGTAGGCCATATTGGTATAACCTTCAAGAGGTACTCAGAACTTTAAAGGCACTATATAAATGTCTAGTTATATTATATATTAATTGTAACAGCACATTTGTATTGCAGACTTAGCTATAAATTAATATGCTCTGTACACTTTTGGTGGGAAGGTCAGGCAACATGGCAACAAGGAAGAGAACTGGCCATCCTCTTCATTCTGTACATCTTTTGTATGCTGAGGCTAAGAAAATAAAGTCACTAACCTACTTTGTATCCGTGTTACCTCTCAAGGTTAGATTAAGAGGCTGCTCTTCTGTTTATTGGGCAATTGACAGACTTTATTTTGTAGGGGACTGGTTTTTGGCTTTGGTTTGCATGGTGAAGGAAGGTGTTTTTCAATGCAGTCTGTTGCAGTTAACTGACATTCTTTGTTTAAAAAAATTTTCCAGTGAAAGACTTGCGCACAAGATTAGAAGAAGCGGAGGACAGATTGCGTCCACCTCCTCCTCCACCTCCTCCTCCCCCTCCGACTTGCCCACCTCCTTTCTTGGGGTAAGTCCTAAAAGCTGCTTTGGAATGTTTTCGAATAACGGTATTTGTATTTGGGTTAGGGCGTTTTCCATATTGATGATATTTTTGTTAGGGCGTTTTCAATATCTGTGGCATTTTGATTAGGGTGTCTTTCATTATTTCTGATATTTTTTTCAAATATTTAAAATACTGTATATTTTTATCATTTTTTTATATTGATATATTCACAATGTTTTTATTTTCAAAACTAAATATCTGTAGTTTTTTCTGTTATTTCTGTGTTTCAGGCCAAAACTGTTGGTTGTTAAATCAGCAACAGCAGTGCCTTCAACACCGACGTCAGCAGTGTCACCAAAAAGCGAGTATTTATTTGATTTTTGAAAAGGGTTTTTAAGAACTATGGGGAACTTCTTGTGCCATCAAACATTATTTGTAATTAGGAATAAAAATTAGTGATAATCCTTTTCTGTCATAATGCTTGGTTGTTATTAGAAAGACAATTAAGTAATAATGATAATTCTTCTGCCAGTAAAATTATTTGTAATTAGTAATAAAAATTAGTAATAATTTCCAGCATTTTCTGCCATTAAAAATTAGTTGTAATTAGTAAAAAATTAGCAATAATTTGAAACTCTTTCTGCCATTAAAACTTCGTTGCTTGTAAAAATCGTGAAAAAAGGGCTGGATTTGGAACTGGTTTAGAAACAGATATTCTTGTGCCAGATGTCAAACTTGAATCAGAGACAAACTTTTATTTAGCACCTTTTGCTCTGTATCATTGTTGATGTTGCTGACTAGAAATAGTTCTGGCATGCTGTGAAAGTTCTGAATAAATATTACCAATAAATAAAAAACGAATACAAATAAGAAAAAATACATAAATATAAGAAATGAATAAAAAGCGGATGAATAAAATTGAAATAGAGATCGTACACTGGTAAACATGCATTTATATGTGCATTGTTTTATTAACTTTATTATTAAATATTATTTTAGCAATTTACGATCTTAAGTTCTAGTTCTGTGTTAATTTGCAGCAAGAGAAGTACATCTTGCTGATGCAATGAGTGAGATGATGGCAAGAATTAAGTCGGGCAATGTTCTGTCAAAGGGTGCCGTACAATCCACGCTGAAGGTGCGCCACAAATTTAACAAGAAATCGAATCTAATCTGTTCAATTCTATTCTGTTTTAGTTTAATTTTATGTATTCCATCCTATTTTATTTTAATCTAATCTAAGCTTATGTATTTTATTCGATTCTATTTTATTCCATTCTTTTCTAGTCTAGTCTGATCTAATCTATTTTATTCTGCTTTAATCTAAAGTAGTCTTATGTATTCTGATCTATTATATGCTCTTATATTCCATTTTTAGTCCATTCTATTCTATTCTTTTCTAATTTAAGCTAATCCTATCTACTGTAGTCTAATCTGATCTAATATGTTCTGTTTTATTCAGTTATGAGCTAATGTGATCTAATCTCATCTATTCTCATCTTATCTATTCCAGTCTAATCTCATAAAACCGAATTTAATCTGAGACCTTCTGTAGCACCATTATTGCCAGCGCAGATTTGCAGTGATTTGTTGGACACTTTGAAATGAAGCAATGCATAATACTGATTGTCTCAATGTTTCTTCACAAAAGGCACTATATAAATTTTCAGCTGTGTGCGCGCAGACACATATGCATGCTATTACACCTGAATACAAATATGATTCTCAGGTAGCTCCAAAACCAGAACCTCCAAAGGCAATGGTCGAACTGGAGAATATTCTGGTCAGTTCTTCTGATTTTGTTCCTTTTGTTCAAATCAGTGGCATTAGAACGAGTTTTCAGGTTATATTCATTGCTAGGTTCTAGAATTTTGCTTTACGGCACCATATTAATTGTCTGGATTATGATGATGATGAAGAAGAAGATGATGTTAGTAGCAGTAATAAAAAGTATTTAAATAATAATATAAATTAAATGGCAATAATTATATTAAACAATAATCAAATAACGATAATGTATCGGCAGACTACAAGGCTATGACAGGTTTTATAAATAATAATAATAATTTATTATAAGTAATACTTGAATTAAATAATAGTTCCATATTTAAGTTGTTCATTTTGCTTTAGTTTGTTTCTTATGTTTTAACGATTTATTATTATATTCAATTCAAAATGAATAAGAACATATTTATTTTCCACCCCTTCTCCTCCTCCCCATTCAGTAATTAATTGACCCAGGATGCCGTTTGATCATAGGGACGCCGTCAGTCGCTTTAGGCCAACAGCCTAAGTTTAGGGCACCCTTAGTATAACTCGGCACTGTATCTTACGCTTGAGACCGGGGGAGGAGATGCTTTCACGATGAGCATTAGATGGCACAGAAGTTAAGTAGCATCCTTGATAGGTTTTATATATAATAATGATAATAATGCACATGGAGCAGAGGCGGTTGAATTATAGTCTGCCACTTGCTAGAAAGCTCTAGACGTGAGTTGGTGGTGCTGCAACTCTCTTGTACAAACCTAGATAACTTGGGTCGTTTTTTAGTGATATATACAACTGCAACGTTCGCTGTCTGATTCAGATACCTCCTCAGTGGATCCAATTTTTTGGTATCAGTGGTGCGAGGTCACGAAATGGACTGATTCCAGATAGCGAGAGAATAGGAGGTTGTAAGAAATTCAGGGAAAGACATGCCCATTATTCCTGCCTTTCAGGTGACAGAAAGATATAACGGGAAGATGGTGGGCGAGTGTTCCAAGGTGAAGATTACGAGATTCAACACCCAAACATGACTAGACAAAAAGAGTTTAAGACAGACAAATGAAGAAAATAACTGATACATCAGAATGTGGTTTGGGCTGCCCAGAAAGAGTAAGAGATTACCCAAGGTTGATACCAACTTCATATATGCTTGTCACAACACTCAGCTGAGAACTGACTGCAGTGCAAGGTCAGGTCCCCTCATGTGTAGGCCGGGACCAAGGTCTTTGTGTAAGTAGCAAAGGTTATACAGACAGGACCTTCGCTGTCAGAGTTTCATGGAGACCCTTATGGTATCTTCTGAAGCAGAGTTTATAAACTGTGTTGATTAAAAACTGCCAACACGGAGCCTAGGTATGAGAACTTAATCAGTAATTTGCAGTGCATGACAAATATACATGTGAGGTTGGAAGTTCTACACTTAAAAATGGAGCCACAGACATGTGATAGTGGGAAGAGGCGTTGCCAGGTAGGCATGTGCTTATGATGGAAAGATGCTGAGACTTGTCATAAGACTTCCTTGTCCCAGGAGCTAAGGGAACCACTTATGTTTCAGATTAATGGCAATAGTTTCTGAGTTACAATAATGAACCCTGTTCTGAGAAAAGACAGTCCTCAGGATGTTTTACTATCTGGCGACCTTGGAGGAAGCAGAGTTGGATCCTGAGACAGAGCTTTACAGTGTTGTCTTTCTTAAGTAAGAGCTTCCTTGGAGTGAGAGTACTGATGCCCAGGGCAGAGATGATATGTAACAGCTGTTCTATATTGAAAGTAGAAGGGACAGTGATATGGATGGCTACAGACGTAATCTGGGTTGGAGTCAACCCTGTCTGTGATGTTATGTCCAAATGCAACTGCCACAATAATAAATAATGATATAATAATTAAATAATAATATTTAAATAATAATAATAATAATAACAATAATTCTAATTTGATATAATGTTGTGGGTGAAATATAACATGTGTAACTGTTAAATTCTATTTAACTTCCAGAAAAGCCTGTCAGTTAAAAAGTCTGATGACAGCATGGATACACTTGTTGACGGTCGCAGGAGGTCAAAGCCCAGCACAGGTCCGGCCGTGATGGCCAAACCTGTCCTCAAACCTGTATCCAGCCGAAGACCTGTTGAATTACCCGTGACTTCACCAAAGTCTGAACTGGAGAGGAAACTGTCACAGATGAAGGAGAAGAAAGGGCAAAACGTGGGAGGCGGATCTAATCCACCAAGTGTAGATGGCAGGTAAGAAGAACAGCAGTTCCTTAAGCCATTCCTGAGAGGCAGCCGTGGGTATGAAGCATTAGGAATTTGATTTTGTAAGCCCTGGCATATGCGAGTTCCCTTAATCTAAATACAAGAGGCAACCGTGAGTATGAAGTATTAGCAACTTCATTTTCTTAGCCTCTGCATACTTGTGAAGGCGGGTGTTCTTCTGCTGCCTACTTATTTTATAGACGAGTTCAGTAGGGAGCGAAAGTGGAACAGTAGTCTTGAAATACCTTTCTGCCTTGGCAGTAATTAAACCTCTGGGTTGACATGACAGCCTAACTTGACATGACAGCTAAGACTTTTCGCAGATGTTGTCACGTGAGCAGCCACTAAATTATTAGCAGACTGACTAGATATGCGAGATGCATTGTATTCATTTGGTGTTACATATCACTGTTGCTCCTCAGAGGACTAATTATCATTATTGTTATTAATATTATTATTTTATTAACTTCAGTGTTACTGTTTTACCTATTTTGAACTTTTTTGTTTTCTTTGTTTTTAGCAGAATCAGTCTAAAGCGCGACAGTACTCCATCTGGTTCCAACCACTAAAACTTTGTAGGATGTTCAGACTTGTTTTCTTAATTTCTAATTCTCATGAATGCTACAATACTGAAAATTGCAATTTCGCATTTCTCTTTGGCACTTTGAGATGAACTTGGTGGCCTAGCAACAGACATTTCAGCCAATTCCCTGAACCAGTACCTCAGATGAATTTGGGCCCCAGCAGGTTGTAGGGAATTATGTTGTCAGCTTTAAATTGCTTTAAAATGACAATCCTCATAAAGAAAAGATATTAGGGGAGGGAAAAAGATTCTTCGTGCCTTTGTGAGGGTCTAAATTGCATAGTAAATAAATCCCTACATACATACATACCTATATATATTTATATGTGCATACGCAGAACTTGGCCGAGCTGCCAAGTTCTATGCGTTCTGTCAGTTCTTTGATGTTATTCAGATCTTAACTTAAAACTCGTATCTTTCACCTTGTTTACCCGCCGTAGCCTAACTTCTGGTTTCTCTAACCTATTGGAATTTGACATGGCTTCTCCAGTGGATTATGATTTTGGTTACGATTTCGCCTGAAGCGACCATCGATTGATGCCTTGGGCATTACGATAACAGCGCTGTAGAAGTCATTGCATTAAGTTGATTAGATATGCAACTGAACCGGGGCCCCCAAATTTCTTGCTACACCACCACAATGAACTGTGCTGAAAATTACATTCAGTGGTGGCTCTAAAGAGGAAGCCAGAGGGCCATGCCCAAACTGAACACTTGGCCCTCCCGGATCCCCACAAGAAAATTATAGACCACTTGTTTATAAATTAATATGCTAACTGAATTTGCCATGAAATGAGGATGGTTGTGGCCGTTTCTTGGAAGCTGCTTGCCCCCTTGATGAAAAACCTAGCTTCACCGGTGAATACATTTGGACTGAATGCTTTCAACAGTTTCAGCCAAGTATATAGTAATGCATTCCGGTGAGTTTTCGAGAGAGTTTTAGTTTGTCTTGTTTCTCTTTTTTTTTTACAAATGGATGAGTGTTTACAAGAATGTCTTGTTTCTGTTTACTAGACAATTGTGTATGTTTCTGAAAGCATGTGAATTGTAAAAAACAAAATTGAAAATTTTTATTCTCAAACATCTGCAAGGGGTTTCCAGTTAGCACAAAGACCTACTTGCTCACTTTCGAGAGGTGTTTAAATGGCGCTGATACATGATACATGGTCTTGATACATAGATATGCATACTGGACTCTCCCTCGAAGTCATGCGAACTTGACCTACTTCCTACATTTATAATTAAGAAATTTGTTGATGACTTTCTTCCTTCTCTACATTTATTATTGAATTCGTCAATGATTCAGGGTTCCATTCCAGCGTCACATAAAAGGGCAGTTGTTTTTCCCTCCCTCAAGTGCCAAGGCCTGGACCCTAACTCTCCTAACTATCGTCCTATTTCTAACCTTTCCTTCCTCTCGAAGCTCCTTGAAAGATGTCTCTCTTCAACTGGTTGAGTACCTTGAATCTAATTCTCTCATGCCTCCCCTTCAATCTGGTTTTAGAAAATTCCATTCGACAGAATCACTCATCACCCGCCTTCTAGCTGACATCTTTCATGCCTTTGACCATGGCCATGTCACACTTCTTGCTCTCTATGACGTCAATGCTGCCTTTGACACTGTTGATCATTCCATTCTTCTAGAACGACTATCTAAATCCTTTGGCCTTACTGACTCTGCTCTTCTTTGGTTTTGCTCATTTCTCTCTGATCGCTCTCTTTCTGTTATTTTTGGCCGCACTCGCTCTGCCTGGACTCACATTCCCTATGGTCTTCCTCAGGGTTCGGTACTTGCACCGCTTCTATATATCCTATATACTGCTGACCTCGCCAGTATACTTCTCCCCTTGGGTGTTTCGTCTCACCAATATGCTGATGACACTCAATCTTTTACTCATGGCCCGGCTGCCTCAGCCACTCTGATGGTGCGGATCCTTGAGGCCACCTGTGTTCTAGATCTCTGGATGTCTTCTAACCGCCTCTGTCTTATTCCTGATAAGACTCAATATATCTGGCTAGGTGGCCGTGTCCAGCTTGCCAAAATTGACTTTAGTTCCCTTTCCTCTAATTTCCCTCATATTCATTTCTCTTCCTCAGTCCGTGCCGTCAGAATCATCCTGGATCAAACTCTTTCTCTGACTGACCATCTAAATAATATCTCCCGCTCTTGTACGACAACTCCGCTCTATTCGTCACTCGCTTCCTCTTCATGCGATAGCTACCTTGGTCCATGCCCTGGTTTGCACTGGGATTGACTTTGGCAATGCTGCCTATATTGGACTTTCTGCAATTAACACCTCCAAGCTTCAGTCTATACTTAATGCTGCTGCACGCCTTATCGGTGGTCTTCCAAGGTCTGTCCATATATCTACTTTTATTCGTGACTCACTTCATTGGCTTCCTGTCAGTCAACGCATCCAGTTTAAGATTCTAATCTTTGTGCGCAACTGCCTTCTAGGCTCTGCTCCGTCCTACTTAACTTCTTTTTGTATTCCGGTTTCTTCGTTGCCTGCCCATGCCTCCCTTCGCTCAGCTACCCGTGGTCTCTTGGTAGTCCCTCGTGTCCGCACTACAACTGCCCAGTCCAGGAGCTTTGCCTTTGTTGGCCCTTCCAGCTGGAACTGCCTTCCTCTTGAACTGCGGCTTCAGTTACTTAGTCTCTTTCCTACCCAGTCTCGCAAACGCCTGAAATCCGGTTTGTTTGTTCAAGTCGGGAGCGCCACTGTTTCCTAAGTGGCGCTTTACAAATGTTCGTTTACAATTACAATTACTTGCATACATATATGCATACATATGTGATCTTGGTCTTAAGTTGTCAATTATGGAGCGCCTCTAAGGAGTTTCTCTTGAAGCAGCGTTATACTTTTTTTGTAACTGCAATTACTATACATACCGATACATACATACTTGCATACATGAATTCATATGTAGTATGTAAGGAATATGTATCTGAGGAGTATGTATACAAATTACATACATATATTACCTTCATAATATATGTCAGGTATAGACATAAACTTGCTGCAGATAGGGGATATAGATACGGTTGCATGTTGTATAGAGATATGTTATAGAATACCAGTTTTAAGATAACATTTTCATCTCCTAAGCTATTTACAACATAACAACATGACTCACTTAGATGTCGACCTCGAGTGGCGACAAAACCAACGAAAAACCTCGGGAAGAGAACATAAAACGTCCATCGACTCACGATGACGAAAAACGGCCAAAAAGAACCAAAACTGATCAGAACAACCAAACAAGTCATCAACGCAGGGAGAATAAACACGACTAGTCTGGCAACGAAAAGGGTCGCGGAGGACCAGCGACCGCAATCCAGTCTGAGCCGAAGATTTTATGACGTTTATTTAACGACACCGTCATATCGGGATGATTGACGTCATAACAAAACGGAGTAGACAGACCAGCGTGTACTAAATTTAAACTTTGAGGTCCGAGACGGTTAAGCGGACGTCCGGCTACCCAACCAGGAAACCCTAGCGGTGTGGGGAGGCTGGAAGTAGGTTTTTCCAATGTGCAAGCAGCGGAGGTGGGTTTACTTCCCTCCTCTGTCTTGGATACAAGTTATTGGAGCAAGTGTCATTGGGCAGTTATTCTAAAAAGTGCGATAATCTATAAATGTCTATTAGAGGTTCTATAGACATTTTAAACTAGAAATGTTCGTGAAAATTCTTGATCTTTTGTTTCTTTCTTCTTTATCTTCTTTGTCGTCTTTCTTTATTTCTGTCGTGTTCGGTCGCCTTCCCTCATTTATGGCACGAAGGCCACCAGCGTTAGCCGGGGTATCCTCCCTTGTTTAATAGCCCAGCGCCCAACGAAAGCTAAGTCGAGGGAGTCAACTTATTCACAGGCACTTAGTCAAAACAAAATCGATTGGCAGGAAGCGTTCGGTTCCAGGTCAAGATCCAGAGTCAGTCAGGCAGACAGTCAGAAAGATTCGAAGACGGACGAATCTATCGATCTTCAGTTTTGACGATCGTGGTTTCCATATTGCTGCGTCCCGGCTACCTGTCCAATCCTTTGCAGTTTGACCAGGGAGTCATGTCGTCGTCGCTCTTCGCCTCTTTGGCGGCGTCCCGCCCGCAGAGGGGCATCGACGTGGAAACCCGATTAAACTACGGCCGGGCGGCCGCTTGTCTCGCCGAAACATTAATATGCGCCAACATGACGAGTTTAAGCGACTCTTTGAATCATGTGGGAGCGACGTCGCACGATGATTAAATTTGTAAACAAAACATGCACCTTTAGAGGCCCCGTTTATGCCTTGTTGATGAACAGTCTATTCAACCATCCCCTCGTGTGATTTTTGCAGTGATCGGCCCTGTCGACCCGTATCTATACAGCAGTTGATGAACGTTGTTTTCAACCATCACCATATTGCGGCGGGGAGGACCTTCATATGCCGAGGTTAAGCAAATGAAGTCGCAAATATTTTGACAGCGGCGGCTGCCCCTCGATGGTATCTTGAGGATGTGTATTCTTTTATCGAGGAGTGTATCAAGTGAAAATATTTCTTTGGCTGTCAAGTGGATACGATCAATGTAGGAGTATTAATGACAATGAGAAGGGAGGGCTCTATGTAGGCTGTGTGCGTGTGTGTGTGCGCATATGAATATATGTATGCGTACATATGTGTCCGTACATCAAACTCGTTTCTCTACAGCGGTTGAAATTACGTTATATTCAAAATGACCATTTGTTGATGAGGAGGACCCCTATAGGCTGTGGCCAAGAAATCGAAGTCACAAATAGCCTACTTTATATCAATAATTGCTTCTCCATTTTTTAGGCCTTTCTTGAGATTTTATCTATGTGTGTGCGTGTGTGTATTTTACCGAAGATTAATGTAGGCTATTTAAGCAATGCAGAATGAAGATTAAGTCTCTTTTGTTGTGCTCCTTGCACTCTATTCAACCATGTCCCTCACAAACTGTGTAAATGGTATTTGTAAGTCATCATATATGTATATTCGAGACATACGCAGAATTAAGCATTATGTCCCCATGTCTTCCAGAATATCCTTAGCTAATGCATTGGTCTCCAGTCGTCTTGACTATTGCAACTCCATTCTTGTTGGTATCACTAAATCAAACATGCAGAAACTCCAGAGTTCAGAACTCCTTGGCTAGAGCCATAACAAATACTTCTAAATATGAGCATATAACCCCTATGCTTAAATCTTTACATACCTTGGGCTAGAACTGTTCTTGGCAGACGAGCATTTTCGGTTGCTGGACCAAAGTTTAAGAATTCCCTCCCTGTGTCTGTTCGTTCTGCTCAGTCGCTCCTGTCATTTCGTTCTCAACTTAAAACTTACATGTTTCAAATTGCTTATCCACCATAGGCTGCCTCTCTGTCGTGCGGACTGACCTTCTGGATATCGACCTGATTGTGGCTTGGTTTTGGTGTGCCATCGGTTGATGCCTTGTGCATTAGACACTGGCGCATTAGAAGTTGCTAATTATTATTTTTATTATTATTCTATTATATGAGTGCTTCAAACTGCTTTATGTGTGTAAATAGGTAAATAGTAAATAGCTTATATTTGTACATGTTACTACATGTAGGCCCTATCGTAAAACAATTAAACCATTTTATTATTATTTCTTATTAATTTTATTACTATTATTATTATCGCCATCATCATCATCATCATCATCATTAGTTATATTAACATAGAGGTATAAAGGCACGTTCGTTTGAGATCTGAAGAAAAACCAGTCTTTGTTTTGAGGTGAAGAAAAACCAGTCCTTGTTTTGAGTCGAAGGTGAAGTAGGCTTAAAACCGGTCCTTTCCAATACTAACGTTATTCGTACATGATAGCTGATGTAGAGCTTAAGGCAGTACAGAACAGTATAGGATGTAGGCAGGACTAACAATACTAGTTAACAAAGGTTTCATTCAGCAGCGTATACAGAATTGTTACACTCATGAAACGCTAATAAAATTTTATAGATTTTAGATAACATCTAAATCTTTTAGAAGTAAGTATTTCATTACTATCGCCTGGCCTAGTTAGCTACATCGGTAAGCGCGTACGCCAAGGACGCCTTTGTGCGTGAGGATCCCCGTTTCGCGTCCCGGTCGTGGCTTATTTCAGAGATTTGAATCTCGGGATAGCACGGTCCGTGCACGGGGACCTTAAATGGCGTGTAGCGGTGGTGAAGGATCTCATCCGATATTGTCGAGGCCATACGGTCGATATTGAAAAACGGGCACAATGTAGGCTTACATTTTTTTACAATTTTACTGTGAGATTCTGACAACTTGTTCCAATCACCTCAACCACCCTACTTTCGTCAGTTGTTTACATTCCTTTCCACCCCAAACACTTCTGCGCCCGCAAGTCACCCCAGCCTTGAAATTTGGCAATCGATCCGTACAAACACCCTCCACCCTGGAACAAACTGCTGCTTGAATGACGTCAGCTATCTGACGCATCCTATCAGCTCAACTGCTCTGTATCTCTGGAAATCTCTGGGCAGGGCTTTCAATCTAAGCTTAAAACATTCCTCGTCAACAAATCCAGGCCTGGATTACCAACAGGCAGACTAGGCAGCTGCCTACAGAGGATCCGTAAGCATCAAGGAGTCCCCATCCGAGGTTGCCTACAATTTCTGGGAAGGAGGGAAGGAGAAAAGGGCCCAAAATACCTTGTGCCTAGGGGCCTCAATAGCCCTTAATCCGGGCCTGAACATATCCTATCCTGATTCATCATCTTTTTTATCGTTTTCGCTCATCACTCTTAACATTACCCACTGTAGCCGTCAGATTGTCCATCTGCAGGACTAGCTTCGGATTTCAACCTAAAACCAAACCCCACCGTCCCTACCTATGAACTTTGCTTTGACTGAGCGTTTGTAAATAGGGTAGTTCCCGTGACTTAACTTTTTGAGCGCTGAGGAAATTTGGAGAAAACGACTGGAATGACTATGCTATTAAATGTGTTTTGTACAGACTCCTGTTAAGAGGTAAGTAAAGTATCCCATATCCCACAAGTGGGACGTAGGGGAGGCGCGCATTTCCTTTTCTAGTCCCTTGAGCCGGCAATGGACGAATCCCAAGGTCCTGGACACGGGGCCAGTGCATCGCAGGACTTGCCGTTTACTTCCCAGCTCACGCCGGTACCAAATTCTACTGTTTGGTGAGAGAGGTACGGTGTGCGCAAACAACTTGCCCAGGGTCGTTACACGGAGTCGAACCCGCAACCGCATGATCATTGACCAAACGCGTTACCGATAGACCACCAACGCCGCACACCCTGTTAAGAGGTAGCTTTATATATTGCGGAGAATTCACACGAGTTGTTTGCTCAGGGGTCCGCGCTGGTTGTCCACTCCATTGCTGGTTTTGGTAATCTTGTCTACTTTTAGCTTCTCATTTTTTACCAGAGGCAGACCTACATTCGACCCATTAAGACTGAACAGAATTACCAAGCATCATCATCATCATCATCACCACCATCATCATCATCATCATTATAATGATCATAATCATTGTCGACGACCTTTCGTAGACTCGTATTTGTAATTAATGGGTATCGAACCGTCTACTTGCCCGATTCGTGTGGTAGCGTTAACTCGAGTAAAGATACAGTTTTTGATTTTCAAAATTATAATAAAGCAATCAATTCAATCACAACAGTACTTGAATCGTTATATTTTCTAAGCGCATATCAACGACATTTGTAACTCAAATTTTCAACATTGCTACAAATATTCGCGCGCTCTCTACAAATCGTTTTCGTCCGCCTGTGTAGGTCATTTCCCGCCAAGACAGCAGACCAGTGGTTTAGACTGGCCTCCCGCTATTGCGCAAACGTCATCGCAACGTAGGATGCGCGAGCGCCCACATGTTAAAATACCGGTTGGCAAGAATCATGCTGACGTCAGACCGCCTGCCCGCAGGATGCCACCGGTCAATCACACTACCCCACCACGTGTTCGGTTTTGGTAAGCCAGCACGTGATCCGCGCGTGCAAAACCAAGTATTAACCCAATGACTCATGGAAATTTCTTATAGAAACGCTGGCTTAAAACCTGCTGACTAAACAGCGTAATATTACGTTAACAAGCAGGCATCATCATCATCATCATCATCATCATCATTGCCCTGCATAGCGCATGAACAGCGCCGCTATAATAATGTAACAGTCCCAAAAGAGGATAGTAGGAAAGTATCGGTACCTCCCTTTCTAAACCAAAGTTATTCCCTTGGCAGCCATCACGATGTGCGGTCTCTGGGCTGAGGAGAGTAATCTACCAATCGTGAATGAAGGAATAAAAAGGTCCAGCTGCAGTGAAAACAGGCAGGAGGGACTGCGAGAGGAAGGGAGGGAGGGAGACAGACGGAGGGAGGAACGGAGGGAGGGAGACAGATTGCTGAGATGAGTTGTGTGCCGTGGGTGGCATTTGGGCTGAAGAGAAGTAATCCATGGGTCTGAAGTCTGGACTTAGGCTGACGGCCGAGAATGAATCGACGATTGCATTGACCGTCAGTCGGCTGCGTAAACGCCAGTCCTCTCCGCCGACGATACTTCAGAACTATCGCTACTTTCAACACAAACCGATATTCGAAGCTATTCGACGAAGTCGCATCTCTCCTCCTCCAGGTCTGTCTGTTTGTCTGTCTGTCTGTCTGTCTGTCTGTCTCTCATTGGGCGAGGCGCATCGCGTGCTTGCTTGCATTGCGTTTCTGTCTGTCAGCCGTTGGGCGGCGCAAACGTCGTATAATAACAGGACGAGGCCGAAACGCTGGTTCACAGCAGCGGGGTATTGATAGTCCGCGCAAGTCGGAAGAAAACGTCGACGGACCCATTACTGGCTTTATGTGCTTCCGTCTGTTCTTGTATCTTTGAAGGAAGCTGGGAACGTTGGACCTGGTGGAATTCTCAAGGCTCAAGCTTAGAGGAGTGTGTAATCGAAGACGGAGTATCCTATCGAGGAATATCATTAGGAAATTAAAACCCTAATATAAGGATATTGTACGGGCGGTTTTACCTAGAAACAGCCATCGATTAATACCTTGTGTATTTTGATAACGGGGGTACACAAGTTTCCATATGAGATGAGATGAG
Source organism: Norana najaformis (assembly GCA_964023275.1). NCBI lineage: Eukaryota > Metazoa > Annelida > Clitellata > Crassiclitellata > Hormogastridae > Norana > Norana najaformis. The sequence continues at coordinate 39,585,638 of OZ029913.1, read as the reverse complement.
ATTTGATGAGATCAGATTAGATTAGATTTGCGTCCGAATCCAGCTTGAAAACGATGTACTGATATTTTCAAGTTTCGCGTAGTGCCCTAACAAAATTCAAGTCCAGGGATTCTGGCCCCTGCAGCAGTGCCTGTCTAATGACCCGGTCGTCATGGCAACCCGTCGCTCGCGCTGATGCTCCCAAATGGCGACAATAGACGGCGCCACAACCTTTACGCAGCAGGTACTTGCCGTGTGGACTGATGGGAAGACATCGTACGCCGTGCGGCCAACTGGACCCCGGGTCCCTGGAGGTAAAGGAGGCCCGGGCGAGCCCCGACAGGACCAACTACTGCCCTTCCAGTACCAGATTCCCATCAACAAATACAGCACGCTTCATAGCATCGCCGTCAAGAGATCGGCCTCGGCGGCTGCGCTGGCTTCCCGGCAGCTGAACAACGAAGATCAAAGGACCCGCGTCTTCACTACAGGTACCAGGTAAGAGCTATCGCCGTTCTTCAGGTCGTCAACAGGGAACTTAATCACAGAGGTGGAAGGTAAGATCTATTGCTTCTCGGCATGTCATCAACAGGTATACCTGGCAACTTAGAACAGGTACGAAACAGGAGTACTTAGAAACAGCAACATTAAAACAATAAAAATTGATGCTGACGACGATGTTGATAACGATGACAACGACGACGACGATGAAGACGATGATAATGATGGTAATGACGAATAAAACAACAGCTACACCTATAACAATATTAATCATTGTCGGATTTGGGAGGGCGCAGTGGACTTATCAAACTTGGTTGACTGACGTTCTATTATTGTTTTTCTCGTAACGACTATCACCTGTCCGCCCTCGCTTTCAAAACTCGGAATTGCTCACCGTGAAACACCTACAAAGACTTCCTGGACTTTCAACGTTCGCGGGCATATCACAATAAGCTGGCCTTAACAGACGGATGTAAACAGGACCATCAGTGTTTCTCGATAGGCGATCACTACGAAGGCCTTGGCCCACAGCTGGAGGGAGTCCAGCTGTTCCCAGCTGACGCACTCATAATTTATTTGAGTCACCTGCGTCAGGTTCAACCTAGCTGGATGTCGCTGAGTTGGCTCAAAATGAAGCCGAGAAAATATGGGAAACTCAAGGAAAGGTCATTCACAAATACGGCCTAGCCGTACTGCCCACTTGTAAACTCGTGGGTCCTTGACTCAGACCATCCCCAGTGAGATGCGTCTTCCCCAGTCATTGGCCCCGGGTTCCTGTCACAAATGGTAAATTATGGACGTAAGGTAAGCTACACCTGGATAAGCGCAGATGCAACCTATGTAAACATGCTTTAAGTCGTATACCTATGTGTCTAATTCACACTCAGTGCTCTTTCTGTTGGGGTTATAGTCAGAGGCAGGATTATTCTTTCGTGATTTTCTGTGCAGTGCAGTTTAAAGACTAAAGCAGACTAGGCACGATAAATACGATTGGAAAGGCGATGGTGATGCATTTTTTATATTTTAGTTTAAAGAAAATGTTTATGAAATGCTGTTCAAGAGAATAGGCCTACTAGTAAAGTATTTTCGAGAATGCAAGCGATAACTCAAGTCAAACAATCACATTAGGCCTAACTAATTATTAGGCCAAAAGTAAAGATGTGATATTTTATAATACTAACGAGTCAGATGCACTGTAGTTTTATGTTTAGTTGTGTTAGTTTGTGTTAGTCATGGATCAAACAATTGCAGTCTGTGACTTTTTCGGGTTTTTGCCAGTTTTACCAGTTATTACTGGCAAAATGGTTTTTGTCATGGCAAATTGTCATTCCTGGCATTCAGCCTACGTAGCATAATAGCTATGCAGTAGCTATCTTCAGCAGTTTAACAGCGGCATAACCATTCCTAATGACTAGCTTTAAACAATGAGATTTAGTATACCATGCTTTACTACGAATACAAATGTAATGACTGATTTCGACAGAGCATATACTAGAAAACTGCTGGTACTAAGTTGCTAACTGTATACTAGTAAACTATACTACTACACGTCGACATAAGTGGGACACCAATAGAAATCAATGACATTTATATCCGTCTGTCCTACTGACTTTCTGTTAAATTCAATAATTTTATTCATCTCTGGATGACTTTATGTCATAGGGCCATGATAGTTGAAAACGATACAACTTTGTGCAGTAATTTCTCTGCTTGTCTGATGTCGTTCTGTGATCGCGTATTAGTAGTATTAACTACGGTTGCTAACTACTTTGCAAGACATGGAAACTGTATTACAACGATAATAAAAAGACATAATATCAACCACACGATAAAATTACTTTAAAAATCATTGTGAAACCTTATAAAACGGAAATGAACAGTGACCTCCATCATAACAGTAACAAAACTGCTGAGTGTTGTAATAAAGTACACTTTTAAAGACGTCTCGAACTCAGTCTTGCTTCTCTTTAAGAAAACTCATCAGAGGTGATCCCTACTTGACAATACAAGACCACGATCAGTTAGAATAGAGGCATAGAAAGTAGAAGAAACTCATGTCGCAGATTGCATAGAAGCTTGTTCCAGAATGAGCGGCCGACAATCATCTGGCGCTAGTAATAATCTTCACCGACTAGTTTCAGTTAGCTGTCGAACAGTCTGACAGAAAATCTTCTGCCTTTCCAGATTGATTTCGACGGGAGTAAACCTACATGATCGGTAGCTTTGTCAGACGCAAAAATCAATTCGTTTTGATGTCGTCAGCAGTCAGCGGTGTATCAGACGAATGCGGTCGGAGTTTGAATGGACAGGGCGACCAGGTCTTTGTGCTGTGAACGTTGCGTACAGCAAGTAAACAAAGTGATGATCATATCGCTTCGAAATGAAGTTTGGGTTATTTGCGCATACGACAGCTAGAGGTTAGCTGTGTACGAACTCTGAAAAGACTAGTTCGGCGATCGTTGTTTTTTTTGCAATTTTTTGCAATTTAACGAAAAACAGCAATTGAAAGAAACGTCATGTACTGAACATTAATCGATGACACAATACTGACATCAAAAACTCTAAATAAAACAGTCTTTGTTGGCTGCAATTCTCTGAGAACGTGAATTTATGAAAGCGGCTACTTCATTCTCATTGGAAAGAACAGAAAGGTTTGTTAGTCTTTCTTACACTTCGTCCTCCTACTGCGTAGGAGTTAAACGCCGAGCTAACGACTTGATTCGTAGGGGCCTACTTTCGTCACTGACAGCTTCATTTTCAGGGAATTTTTGTACCTCAGGGCTTAGGATTAATTCTACCAGATCATCACTCTTCACCTGTAGTTGCTGCCTGCAGGATGAAACTACTATAGCACAATGGATCCGCTGACTTGATAATCCGAATCTGCTGAAGAATTTTTGCCTCTCAAAAAACCTGCCATAAACTCCATGGAACTTACTGTAGCTGTTGCTCTGCTCTTGCATTTTCCTAAACTGAGTTCCACTTAGTTTCTGTGACGTTATTTTTATGAAGAAAGCGATACCCATGAAGTGATGAACAAAAATTACTAAACTTTGATATTACACCTTACAAATATTTTCAGATTTTGACTCGGTGCCACTGCCTATGCCGGCGCCTCGCTGAACTTCCGCTAAGGCCGGCCCTGGTGAGCGAGGCGACTGCCTAGGGCCTCCTTTATTACACTAGAACTTGACGGTTTGAGCCTGAAAACTATAACAGGCGAAAAAATGATAGCAGAAATGTAGATTTTCTTCTTTATTACTCCTTGCAAGACATAGAGAAAAGGGGAGTGAAATTGGGAGGCAGTGGTCGGACAGACAGGACAGAGGGAGCTACTGTGATAGCGGTGACCAATAAGCCAAAATATATAATAGGCTACGGGGGTGCGGAACTTCAGAGAGAGAGAGAGAGAGGGGGTCACTTCACCTCCAGAGTTGAAACTCGATAGGCCTACTGTAAACTTATTGAGTCTGAAGTTTTTCATCGGCACAATCTTTGGATCTTTAGGGCATGGGCTGTCATTGTCTTTTGTGTGATCACCATTGAAATTTTGGGCGCAGATGACAGAAATGGCTATAAAAAGTGCACTTTGCTGCCATTTTTGCTGCCACTTGGACAGAGCCGCTCGGTGCGGCCGCACCACTCGCCCTCTTGACCATGTCACTGGTAGAGATTCAGCAATTCATCGGTTGAAGACAAGTGGTGGAGACTAGGTGCGATTAATCCACTTGTTCCACGTGTTTAGCACATTATCTGCGATTTATATTGAGAACAAGAATTCCCTAGGGATCTAGGCCGACAGCTGAAGCACCTCAAGGCGCGATCTTCAGCTCTGCAAGTACAACGAAGCCGACCCAAGAGAAAGGAGGAAGTAAACAAATGCCTATAAAAATAACTAGAATAAAATAATTGATGCTGGTATTTAGGAAGAACTTTAGAATAGGATGGAATGTGTGAATAATTGAACTACTGTAAGTGGACATGACTTTATAGTTGTGTAGTTAAGTCATCGTCAAGGTCTGCTATTAATTGTCTATTATAACAAAGACAACTCCATTGTCAGTGGACTGCTACACATTTACCTCTCGGCCCAAATATACATACCTTACCAAATGTCATAATACGACATAAGTAAGACGGTCACATCACAGGTCACATCACAGGCAGGTAAAGGCCTAATCACAAGGCCTAAACAAAAGACACGTGTTTTACAACCTATATGTACAAGCGGAACATGGACACGTAGCAAAAGGCAAACGTTGTGAGGTTCTTAAAATGCGCTATATTTGTAGCCAGTCACATGCATACATACATGCACGCATACAAAAATACATACATGCACGCATGCATACATGCACGCTTACACACACACATACATACACGTATGTTATTTATAATGATGTGCAGTCTGTTAGAAATTATTGGCTTCTGTAGCGCCCAGGAGAACCCCAAATTAATTTCCAGTCGGTCTACAGGGAAGGAGAGGCGGCCTTAATGTTAAAATCCCGACCAGGTCCTCGAGGAGTCGAAGGAAATTTCGACTGAGACGCAGACAAAACAACTCCAATCGATTGATGTATGGTACCTCCACCTTTCCGCCTAAACCGATGTCTGTTTGCCTCAAGTTGTCCGAATTCAAAAGATTCCGTTGGGAATCGAACCACAGACGCTGCAGTGCGGTCGTGCCTCGAACACTTTCCCACTGCGCCACTCGTTTAACGATGGAATTGGAAAATGAAATTGGAAAAATTAACGAACGAATCAAGTTGCCGTGAAATTTTAGACAATAAAAACCGTCTACATATTATGCAGACATTTTATTTTTTTAAAATTAAGTGAAGGAGGTAAACAAACGAACGAATCGAGTTTCTGCCAAATTTTTAAAAATAAAACCGTAGGCCTATATATGCATAAAGCCTTTTTTATTTCCAAATATTTTCAGTTTAGATGTTAAAGTTATGTTATTTTGTGTTGTAGGGTTGAACCAGATGATATGGCTAACGCCCGCTCAGGAAATTCTCGAAATCGATACCAAGTAAGTTAAATATTATGAATTAATTTAGTCAATAAAAGAGATAAATGAATTTGTTTATTTATTTTAAACGCGAGGTATATAGGCTGTGATTCCTTAGGATCAAACATTAGGGATAGTATTTTCCTGGTTAGGCTAGTCTTCGTCGATGTTGTGCTGCGATTATGCATATTATTATTTTTTAGCCGAGGTATTATGATCCCTCAACAATAAAAAAATTCTCCGGAATATGAACAATTCTGGTAGGACTAGAAATCGTCAAGATCTGGCGGAGTAAAAGTACCATTGAAGACAATAGCGTTAAAGCGTTTGACTGTAATAACAATGAACTAGAAAAAAATAACTAGTTTCTCTCGTGTCAACTGATTACACAAGACAGACAGTTATGAAAAGTAGGGCACTGCTATAAATTGGGCCGAGAGTTTCAAACGCCAACGGGACAAAGTGGTGGTAGTTCAGTGCCCGAATGCCGTATTTTTCGCACTTCCTGTTTGCTGCCAACTCGGCTGCGGCGGCAGCTGAGGTCGATGTGGATGGGAGGTAAGATGCGGCCAGAGTGTCTGTTACAGTGGCATCCCATATTAAAGCGCGACACATCCGTCATGAAACGAGGGTTAGACCATCAGGCCTTTTTGCATCTGTTCTAATTATTATTATTATTATTATTATTATTATTATTATTATTATTATTATTATTATCATTATTATTATTATTATTATTATTATTATTACCACTACTACTACTACCACTATTACTACCACTACTACTACTACCACTACTACTACTACTACTACTACTATTGTAAAAGAAGTAAAATCAATGAGTGAAACATACAAAAGTAAAATGCCCCAGAGAAGTTTTTCCATAGAAAAGCTCTACAAATTTCCAGATGCAATATAATACAGATAATTTCCTAGACAATTTCCTGCTAGTCAAAGAAACTACTATAGGTCTACACTTGACTCAGTTACTCGGGCGCGAAATAAATTTTGAGTTTGGTGCGAGACTATAGCGATGCCTACGTGACAAACGCATGCAAGTGTGATATCGTTTTGCGTCGACAATAATCCTTTACGCCTTGTGTAATCGATATTTGTTGTTATATTGCAATTTGATCCGTAATCGATATTGTTATATTGCAATTCGATCCGTTTGCAAGATGTTACTCATATTTCGGCAAAATGGATTTGCCCATCTATACGGCATGTCCAGACTGACGCCTTCGTATACTGGGCCGAAAACGCAAATGCCATTTTCCTAGAAACAGTAAACCGATTAATTCATTGAAAAATGAGCAAGTTCGAGGCCATACGGTCGCTATAGAAAAGCGTATGCATTTACATTTACATCTCATGACCAGATGTTTATATACGCCCACTGTCGGAATTTGTCTATACGATGTCAGAATATGTCCGCTCAGTGCCGGAATGTTGTGCACATGATGTCGGAATTTGTCCACACGACGTAGAATTTGTCCTCTCAATGTCTTTGGTCCACACGATGTTACAGTTTGGCCATACTTTGTTAGAATTTGTCCGCCTAATGTCTGAATTTGTCCATAAAACGTCTGAATTCGTCAGATTTTGTCCGTAGAACCCATAAATTGTTCCTAGAGAAGTAACAATGTCTCCCGTATCTATGACGTTGAGATTCATGTCTTGCCGAACTAACTCAGGGCTTCCGGTACTGGAAATTAGCGCTTCCGCTGCGGGAAATGGGAGACTAGTGATTAGACTTGCCTGCTAAACAAGATGGCGTCTCTAAACGGGACGTAACTATCGATATCAGGCTTAAGTATGCGAGGCTCGTTCCTTTAAGACTGACGCATCACAGTCGTTGTTATGGCAACCCAGAAGACACTCGTTGCTATGGCAGCCTGCAAGAATCCTTGAACAACAAAGGAATCAAATCCGTCGCCTCTATATCTCTGTCTCACTCAATATCTGTTTGGCTTTGTCTGTCTGTGTCTGTCTGTGTCTGTCTGTCTGTCTGTTCCTCTCTGTATATCTCTCGTTCTTTCTAATCCCCGCAGGCGGTTGGACGACATCCAAGCGCAAAGCGCCTCAGACGTCTCAAACGTTTTCCTCACCTAAGGAGACTGCCTGTGCAGCCTGGCCGTGGTTATATGCCCCGGTATCATCAGCATGCTAGTTAGCAGCAACACCTAGGAAGGAGAGAACACGGCTTTGACCTAAAGTGTACAAGATATAAAACAGAGTACCTAGAATGGTACCTTGTGGCACCCTAAATGAGACCGGGGACCAGGTTGACCGGATGCAACCAAAAACAGCGGCCTGAGTGCAGTCAGAGGGGGAAAGAGAGCAACCGCTGCGGAGGACGACCGACAATACCGAACGACGCTTTCAGCTTTTCAGATTTCATATACTTTATTGATCATCGAAATCCAGAAGGCAGATTACAATCAGACATATTAGTACATGGTTGTCAACAGATAAACGCGGTAGGAACAATATTGTTCCGCTAGCAGGGTAGCCCGTTTTCGCATTTATTTACTTGTTCCATAACACTAGCGATCAAAAATATGAATGGAAGTCAATAAAGCGTTGTATCAAATTGCAGAAACGTGCAAGGTGGTGCATGTGCAATGGTACAGACCTATAAATTATGTACAGATTACGCATCCATTATACAATATGCGGCCATTAATTCCGTCAAACAGCGTTTTAACTGTGTTTTGAAATGGAATACAGTGGGTAGGAAAATTAGCTCCGTGGGCGGGGAATTTCACAGAGGTGGTGTACATATAAGAATAGTGTGATCTGTTTTACATTTGTGCCAAAGAAACATTTTCTGTATTTACTGCAGATCTACAGTAGTATAACTGTGGCTGAATGGGGCCACACGGGGTACTCCAGGTCACGAGGTTGGCTATGAGGCGTCTCAATCAATAACCCACTCTGGCGCTCGTCTTAGTGGGACTGTCCCGGAAATCAGGATTCGTTCTGCTGCAGAACGATCCTAGGGTTTGAACTCAAGTTGACGGACGGGTAGTATCGGAAACGGGGTCCCGTTTACCCGTAGAGCACCATATCTCGCCCTTCGATTCGTTCAGTTTGGCGTAGAGAAGGGGTGTCGATGGACAAAGGGACTGAGGCTCCTTCGATCAGTGATGGCGCTATATTCGAGGCCACCGGACAGGCAACAAACCTCTTCCATAGAGAGATCAGGGTTCAAATATTCCTCTTAGAGCTCTCGATTTCCATTTTCTCTTCGCTACCATTTTGCTCCATGGTAACGGGGAAGACAGACCTATATGGCCGTTAGGCGCCCAATCAAAAGTGTAAATTGCTCTTGTTGGTCTCGAAGTTCATCAGTGGTTGTTTGGAATTCTTTGATCATCGATTCAGTTAGCTAATTGAAGTCATATTTCCATGACACCAAAGCGGACATTATAGTCTGTGTGTTGAGCTCTTGAGGATTCAAACCCTGACCACCTAGGTCTTAGGACTCTAAACTCCACTTTCTCGTGCTCTCGATCCAATTCAGACTTACTGACAAATAAATAACGTGTCTTTAATGGGAGTAAACGGTACTACAGAGACAAGTGAGAGACAAACAAACAAGATTGGAGTCTTTGTTAATCTAATCAACACTTTCCTTAATTAATTATTAAACCTATTGATAGGATTTCTTACCCTACAATGAAGAAATCTTAAATCTGTACTACTCACTCTAATGCAATAATGGCCACAACATTAATCTGTGCCACTTATCTGGGATTTCTACCCAAACGTGGATAATCTGGTTCGAATCCTGGTTTGTCTGCTATCTTCAACATAGTGGCAGAGTTCTGCGCGATCGTAGCACCTTCGATCATACACGATCGATTATCCTACGGACCATCGATTGAGCAAGAGATCACTTGAACCATGGGATCGATACTCCAGCGCATGCAAACAAAACACTTGCTATCGAATTGCTATCACTTATACCAGAAATACAGCTTTAAAATATTAAGAAACTCAGAGTTCTTACTATCACCTAAAAATCTCATTTTACGCGACCTCAGCCTATTTCCTAAGCTCCTGATTGGTCCAAATCCAGATCGACAGGGCATGTACGATCGATGGCAGCCTTCAACGGTCTGCATCTCATTACACATTGCTGCCGAGGCGCGAAGCAGACATGAATATTTATTTAGCGCATGGCAAACTTTGCCATCTACCTTAAAAATACCAGAACGCTGAAGAATTCGAAAGGTGATAAATCTTGTGACAAAACCACTTGTTACATAATGATAGTGTAGGCCTACTTCCAGGTTGTGACAAACAAAACTTATTAAAATTAAGTGACAGTTTTTTTTCTTCAAATTTATACATAAATACACCAATTTGTAGCGACCAATTCAAAGGACAGTATTTCTAGACTGAGTAAAAAGGCCAGAGCACAGCCCCTAAAAAGAAGTTTACAGATGGCTCGGGTGGCGCGATTTTCTAGTATCGTATGTCGAGTTAAGTGTAGCGATTTCACCTCCGGTCAGATAACTTGTCTATTATTCAAGTATTTTATTACATAATTAAAATAATTAATTTAATTAAAACCGCACCTTTAATTAACATACTGATTCGACACCATAGGGGTAAAATGCAATACATTTACGAAGGCGTAATGGCAGTCTATCGTTTCGACTAAAAGCATTGATAATTATTATTTAAGCGATTGCTATGGAAATTAATTATGCCACATCGAATTAAAATTTAGCAAGGATGAATTTAAAGAATAGAACGCAAGGGAGGTAAAGGGAGTTGAAAGAATCGGTTGACTAAGGTGAACTATTCGTGAAGTCAGCTCGACGAATTAAATATTATTAAAGGCTCGGCCATCGAATTATTTGTGAAACTATTTTTGCGAAACAATAGTTGTAGAGGGTTCGAGGTCGTTTATTTGCGAAGGACCAACAGGATTCTTGTTATTCGAGTAGAGAACGGTGTTTAGGAAGCAGAGTAATTAGGCTTTTCCCGGACGCCCTCTCGTCCGAATATATCTGTATATCGTAACCTGGCCCGTATGCGGGCTTGACTTTTGTATATGCTATACTATGCAAAAAATAGGCCTACAGAATGCACTGACCAAATGAGGCCAAATTTACTTTGACTCATGCACATGTGGAACGCATGCCTCGCCGCTCCACGTCAAAGGCGGCGCATCGAGCGACGTCCCTTATTCAGCCGCCCTTTGCTATGTCTGCCTCTCGTAGTGCGAAAGACCGCTTCCCATGGCCTTTCGCACGTAGGAAAACCATTAATACAGTTTGATTGCTTTAAGGCCGCCCTAAACTTAGGCTATTGGCGTAAACGACGACGTCGGCGCCACTTCGATCGAGCGTCGGTAGTTATTGGGCAGCAGCGAAGGGGTATTGAAATGAAAGTGTAGCAGTTACTCCAAGTTTATTCAGCACTGAATTCGTTTTGAATGTTCTGTAAGTTAGGTAAATTTCAGAATATCACTGGTCACAAAAGCAAAGTGTTTGGAGAATAATAGCCATTTTCTATACTTTTGAAGCATAAACAATTAGGAAATAAAACTTACTACCCAGGAACAAAAAATAAAAATTTGTTACACGGTGTTATTATTGCAGATTCCAAGGTCGATGCAAGTTCATTGGTAAATATGTTGTCTATTAAGGTAGCTGAGTCGAGACAATACGTTTAGGTCTTAGTATAGATGGCATAAACTGGTACGAGTTTAAGATGCTAAAAAATTTATGTGTAGGCTGATGCATATCAATTTTAAGCAAGTCCAGGTTAAAGTCTGCGGCCAAGTAGGTGCGAACATTTATACAAGACAGTAATATAAGTTAATAATGAATCGAATTCCTGGTTGAAAAAAAACAGGGCTGTTGCCAGGTGGATGATACATTGCACCGACTACGCCATCTTTACATTTAGTCTGCTTTATTTTTATAAACATAATCTCGTAAGAGTTATGTTTGGGTGATGACCAGTAGGTACCAATTACCTCCACATCAACAGTACCTTTAACAAAGAACCCAGCACCACTCCCTTTCCATTTTCTCTGCATTTTCTGTGCATGTACATAACCGAGGATAGAGAAAATGTCCGATATACATTAGTTTTGTCGGGTTTTCGTTACGGCTAAAATAGTGGTAACAGACTGGATTAGAAAAAATGGATGTCTGTAAGTTTTTGAAATAAACTTCTGCAAGTTGGGTGTAATATGGATAATCATCGGCTATCAGATTGATGCAGTGGGATGCAAATTTCTTGTGCACAATTTTTTTATATTATAGTAATTAGTGCCTTAGGGTTCAACCAGTAGTGCGACACCCTAATCATATCCACTCTAACAAACTGCCGTGTTCGACATGAGATTATATATAATACAATGCAATACAACGCAATATAATGCATTGTATATTATGCATACATTCATATGTGGCTGTTGTTATGTATATTTGTATAAAAATGCTTCATTTATCTGCTTTCTACAGATCAAACACTCGTTTTTTGGCAGGCACTGATATCGAATCTGTCTTGAAAATTGATTCAGCAATTACCCTTCAGTCTTACACGCTAACAATGTGTTTCTGTTTGCTTGTCTTTGTGTGTCTGTCTGTCTCCTCCTGCCTGTCTGAGTGTCTGTCTGTCGTTGTGTGTGTGTCTGTCTCCTGTCTGTCTGCCTCCTGCTTGTCTGCCTTCTGCCTGTCTGAGTGCCTGTCTGTCTGTGTGTATGTCTGTTTGTGTGTGTATCTGTGTGTGTGTGTCTGTGCCACTGGTGTTCGTCTAAGACCGTTCTCTCTTAATCACGCGTTGCGAGAACTGACTCTGTATATGATCTTGCTGAAGCTTGCAATCTCGCGTATTTCTTTTTACTAATGGGATATATAATCATACATGTATACATGTAAATATAATCTATATACATGTGTATATATAGCAATATGTATATATATTGGTAATTTATTCGCATCTGTCGCCGACCAATGGCTGGCGCTAGGAACAGATGATTTATATGTATATACATATATATGCATACATATACATACATAATTATATCTTCTGCAGACTGACATCTTGTAGATGCTATCTAAGAGGTTCATAATTGCTCAGATATATTCATGTATCCTCATATATATATATATATATATATATATAATGAATACATGCATACATGCATTCATATGCATATAAGCATGCATGCTTACACGTACATACATACATATATACATACGTACATACACATGCAAACATACTTGCATATATGCATTTATACATATGCCATACATACATATATACATACATACATGCATACATACATACATTTGCATATACCTGAAGTAAATAAAATACATAAATTAAGTGCTATTGGCATTTAATTTGACACTGTCACACCAGTAATGTTGCAGCCTGTACTGCGCCAACTTACGCCAAAGCATTTGCAACAGTCACCATGGCAGCCTATTGCATACGTCTGGCAACCTGCGTCTCTATAGCAACAGATCTTCTCGTCCTTGGCCCTGCAACAGGAAAGTAGAGAGGGTTGTAGTGTAGAGCCTTCCCCACCCGGCGAGATTTTCCTCCTTCTATCCATCCTTCCGTCCGTCTGCCGTCCATCCCTCTTCAACCTGGGTCCTTTTCACTGCCTCTCGAGAAATCAGATGATGTTGTTGCAAAACAGAAAGCGATCCATTTCGTTCGCATGAAAAGTGAGTCGGCCGCACTCATTAATCCATCCACCCGTCCATCCATCCAGCTATTCACTCACCCATTCAAACAGCCATCCAAGCATTCATCCATCAGTCATTCGTTCATTTATTCGTTCGTTCGTCCATCCATTCGTCCAATCATCCGTCCATCTTGGTAACCATCCGTCAATTCTCTTTCAGTAAATCATGCATACGTTCGTTCAATCGATCGATCAGTCAATCAGAGATGTAGGCAGAGGGGTGAAGAGAAAATAGTTGTCCTCCGGGCGCAGGGCTGAGGGGGACGCAAAACCAGGGAACAATAGACTCTAAATTTCGGAATTTAACAGACTTTAGATATGGGTGCGCAGTTTTCGTACTTACCCCCGGGTGCAGAAGACCCTAGCTAGGTCACCGCTATCGGTCCGTCAATCTAGACAGAGGCAGCAAGGATGGACGTGGGAATGTTGGTGGACGAGAGTGAGAAACTCAGAATTGGAGGAAGTTGTGAAGTTTAACTGCAGACTGTGAGTAGTGGACGGTGGAAAAACGAGAGGGAGAGGCAGGATAGAAGGAGGGAAGGCTGAGCAAAAGATAGTAAGTGAGTAAGTAAATAAATAAGTTAGTAAGCAAGCAAGCTAGTAATTATATAGAGAATCTTGTAGACAGGAAGAGACAAAAAGGTGAGAAAGAGCGAAAGAGAGAGAGAGAGAGAGAGAGAGAGAGAGAGAGAGAGAGAGAGAGAAACAGAGAGGGATAGAAATAGAAAGTGGAAAAGGCCAGAAGGAGTGGTAGACCTGTTATACGCGGGTCAGTTCGGTCGGCGAACTAACTGCCAGTCAAATCCCTTTCTCTCCCTCCCTCTATTTCATTCCTCCCTCTCTTCCCTCTCTCTTTTCCTTCCTCCATCCATCCATCTATCCATCCCTCTTTCCTTAAGAGTCGGGGATGACAGGAGTGATTACACGAGCCAATAGCGGATTCCCTCATGGAATGAGAGCCCTCTGTGCTGACTAAGTCAAACAAGTCATTGCCGCCCACCCGCGCAATCCACTCCTCACCCACCCAATCCATACCGCCTCCACCCATCCTACTCTGAACCCACTCCGCCTCCACGAAACCCACTACACCGACCCGAAGCTCTGATGGTACGCGGGTGAACAGACGCAGTTTAGGGGAGGGTGGCTGTGCAATTATTGCGGGCAAACAAATCCCCTGGGATTTGCGACGTGCCACATATTAATTGGGTGCGCGTGGTGGCCGATCTATTTGACGGAGCAGAAGGAGGAGGAGGAGAAGGATGAATAAGAGGAACAGAACGGGGAAGAGGAAGAAGAGGAGGAGGAAGATGTAGAGGTCTCCGCATCAGGAGACGAAAGAGCAGGAGTAAGAGGAGGAGGAAGATGTAGAGGAGAAGGAACAGGAGACGAAAGAGCAGGAGTAAGAGGAGGAGGAATAGAAATAGGAGGAAGAGGGCGTTGTTGAGGATGCTGTGCCTGCCTACCCGTCAGCTTCAGCAGCCGGCGATGCCAATGCATGGCGTTCTCTGCTGCCTATCATAACCGCATATGAACTGATGGGGATGCGGTCTCCTGATGATGCTTCCAGAGGCATTAGTACCAGCAGCAGCAACCGCAGAGCATCAGGTTTTAGCATCCTCTTGAGTCGTTATTCGCGCGCACTGGTTGGCTTCTATTGGTGCATCTGTCAGGGCGAGTGCGTCTCAAGTTACGGTAAGATTCGAGATCTAAAGCCGTTTTCTTATTCACGCACAGACATAGGCCTACATAGACAGATACCAACGTCTGTTCCAGCAGATTACGAGAAGGCAGTGGCGGCAAGGCAGTATTTCTTCATCGTCTTTTTCTTAGTTTCCCAATTTTTCGTTTCCGAGTTTTTTCTTGACCTTTCTTTTACCTTCCAAGATTAATTTTCAACCCTAACCTAACCCTAACCAGTTTGAGGATCAGCCCAATGGATTGCCACCCCAGAAAGCAACTACTGGCATGGCCAAACTAACCGTGGATCCTCAGTGATACATACAATATATATATAGGTACAAACACGTGCATACATACATACATACGTACATATATACATACATGCACATGCTTACATACATTCATTCATAACACGTATACATGCATGCATACATCCATCAACCTGCTTACCTGTCCTCTTCCTTACAGCACTACCAGCCGAGATATCTAGATCTCTGCAATCAGCTACACAAAACGTATGTCTTTCTCTGACATCAGAGACTATCGGTCTTAATTCTCCCGACGTGGATTCAGCCATTCTGCACCATCCATCAGAATTAGTCTCCCTTTTTGCATTACCCGCAATATCTGGCAAGAAATATTCGTAAAGCGGCTTAAGACCTATTTGCATTTGTTGTCTGACCGCTGTGGCCCACCCACGACTACGATTCCTCGCTCAACTGATGGACATATTGGCGTGTTAACAAATACATTACTTACTTAATTAATTAATTAGGGTATGGCGCAGGATGGAGAAGGTTAGCTGGGCAGAGCGCAAAACAAACGAAGAAGTGCTTCAACAGGTGGAAGACAGAGGATCTTTGATGACTACAGTAAGAACGAGACAGAGGAAATAGATTGGACACATACTGAAAGGTGCTTCCGTTCTGAGAAATATCATAGAGGGAAGAATGGAAGGAAAGAAAAGAAGATGAAGACCTAGACAAATGCTACTAGACTGTATGATGGATGACGGATACGGTGAACTGAAGGAGGAGGCTCAACAAAGTCAGGAATGGCGCCATTGCACGTTGGAACCTGCCTGGTGGCAGAGAACTTGAAAACTTAATTAGTTACATTTATTAAGGTAAACATGTATAAATCATGCATGCATCTTTTAACATGCATCTGACAACCCAGTATTTTACATTAGTTAATGTAATATATCTATACTAATATTTAACATTCACAAAGCGTGAGTGTTTACATAAAGACATTACGCAGTTACTTTTACGAACTTTACGATTAATTGCGATCGGTTGTTAGGAAGGTTAGCTTATAGTTAAGTCGGACGGTCGGTGGATTTGAGAGTCTGTTTTGTGCCGGGTGTTTCGCGGTTCACGCCCATCGTAGATTTCTGTTTGAAACATAAATCTACATATCTACCTACTCATATTTATATATGTACAGTTATATTGGTCTGTCTGTCTATCTGTCTGTCTGTCTGTCTGTCTTCTGTCTGCGAGTGAAAAACAGGAGTTAGTGCACTGGAATCAGAGCATAATGCAGCCTAATGAAGCCTAATTTAGCCCAGTGTAGCCTAATGTGGCCTAATGTATCCGACGGGAGACTAAAATAGTCTTGTGTGAATGGCGAAACGCCTTTGCATAAATGGTCAGTTACATTCATGACTTTTTGTAGCGCCCTTGTCATCGAAGGCACTGAGAGCACCCTTCCAAAAACCTCGGGGCATAAAACGGCAACTGGGCCCAGGGGAAGAAACTGGCTTGCCCAGGTATATGTAGCGCCTTCGCTAACTGGAGCATTTGCAACGAAGCTCGCCTTGTGAGACCCATTCACCCGTAGCATAAACATTGACACACCGTCGGATTTAGTCTGTAATTGTCTGTTTCGCTCCTCTGGCTCTGTCTCTGTCTCTCTCTTCTCTCTGTCTGTCTGTCTCTCTCTGTCTCTCTCTTCCTCCCTCCCTCTCTCTCCCTCCCTCCCTTCCCCCTCTCTCTTACTTGAGAGGTGGCTTACAGATAACCTACAGAGGTTCGCGTGTGTGTCTGCTCCCTCCTCTGCCTCTGTTCCTGTCCCTCTCGCTCTCCTCCCTGTCTCAGTTTCCCTCTTCCTGCTCGTATTATTCGCCAGAGAATCAATGTTTCTGGAGCATCAGCCGGGCTAATCGTCTAATTAGTATCGTATAACGTGAGTTAATATTTAGATGTCTTATACCTGCGTCCGCGTACGTGTACCTATCTGTGTGCGTGTCACTGCATCGATCCCTAGGCTGCAATTCATTGCTGTAAACGTCATTTGTTATCTCTTGTACAAAGTAACGTGGCCTATTTCTACGTAAAAATCGTGAATGTTGCGTTTATTTTCGATTCGTATTCAGTGTCTTCTTTCCAAGCACCTAGTTATCACACATCAACGTACAGTTCCTCCAATGAATATACTTCACGGCGGTTACAGCAACTCTTTCTTGGAGGCCGAACTCCAACTAACCATGCAGACAGATATAATCTTACTCTATATACGAACTCCACAACACTACACACCGTGTAACCTTTGCGCAGGTCTTTCGCTCAAAACTAAATACATTCCTCTTCCACAGATCCTATCCCGATTCCTCTTCTTCCCTTATGTATCTTGTCCCTACAATTCCAAACACCATCCACCGTAGCTGCCTGGCTCGTGAATCTTGAGATGGAACCGTTTCTAACCCTCCTGCCTAACGGTTTTTTTCTGACCGAGTGCCTGTGAATAAGCTGGTTCAATTAGCTTTCGTTTGGTGCCGTAGACATCTGAAATTCACGATTATGATTACGATTTTCTGCTCAAATCTTGTCTGAATGAGTCCAGACATATCTGGTCTACACAAATAGCAGATGTAAACAGAGCATGGACAAAGTGTGAATAAGCTGGTTCTCGCGACCTAGGTTTCGTTGGGCGCTGTAGAAATCTCGAGCTTACGATTTGACCAAATAGATAGCACCGCGCATGTCTGCTAATCTACGCTAGAGCTGTATGCGAGTTCATATTTCCCCCACGTCATCCGTTACAGAGAGTTCATAAAATAAGCTGACTGTGTTTCTGCATGTATGTCATTCTGGCTGTTTTCGCATGTATGTACTTGTCTCTGTGTTTCCCTGTCTCTCCGTGGTGGCGTGTATGTTTCCATGTGTCTTTGTGTATCTCTGTATACGTTAATTTGCCGCCTGTAGACGCTCGTCACTCTATTCTAATCCAGAATTTCTTTAACGCCAGCTTCAAACTTTATTCGAACTCAGGCGCTATGTAAATGTCACACACACGCACACACACACACGAGCACATGTAAGTTTATCGGGTTCAGTCCAGCAACTTCCGTGTGAATAGACGTCGTTTCAGATCCCCATTTACAGGAAGAACTACGAACAGAAAGCGATCCGACAACCTCTTACATAGGCGCCATGCGATTCCGACGTAGCCATTTGTTATCAAATGTCGCTTTTGTTATCAGACACGATAGGGTGATTTCTTAAGTAGGCCTAAGTAGGAGTAATAAGTTTTCTCGCAGTAAACATCCGAATCAGTTCTTTTCATTCAGTTCCATACCTACATCCGCTCCCCTTTGAAGTAAACAGCATAAAATATTGTTTTTGTCCAGAGTCTGTTGGCCTAGATGCTTGTAAGTCTAGGAGGCCTCTATGCTTGTATGCCTTTGATTTAGGCATATGGGTCTTTAGGTTGAGCTGTATGCAGGTTTACCTCACTTTGCCTTACCTTCTTATGGATACCTCGGGGTTGGCATAAGGGAAGCCTAGTATGCCGAGGCTAAGAAAATTAAGTCTGACAATTCATACGCATGGTTGGCATCTTCAAAGCGTAATGGCCACGAGAAGCTCGGCGCCGTCCAGGTGGAGATGGTAAATGGTATATTGTATATGGTAGATGGTACACCACCACCATCTGCGTTTCTTTGAAGGTCGAGGGTGGAAAGGTTTCCGTCAACTGGAAGAAGATCGAAATGGTGGAGCAGATCAGCCACCAGCTGGACCTTCTCAAAGACGAGGACTCCGAGGCAACGGCGGCTGTCATTAAGGTCCTAAGAGATCAGATGGACAACATCGAAAAGGTCACACATTTCTCTGTATGCCCTTAGAATTATGGATAGGGTTAGGAAAAGAGTTAGGGATAGGGTTAGGAATAGGGTTATAGATAGGGTTAGGAATAGGGTTAGGGATAGGGTTAGGAATAGGGTCAGGGATAGGGTTAGGAATAGGGTTAGGGATAGGGTTAGGGATAAGGCTATGTTTCGAGTTATGGTTAGGGATAAGTCTAAAGATAATGTTTGGGTTAGAGTCAGGGTTAATGTCAGGGTTAGATTTAGGTTTAGAGTCAGGTCTTTCTGCTTGGATTTATATATGTCTGCCTGACTGTCTGTTTGCCTATATGCCCATCAGTGTGGCTGTCTGTCTTCACACAGGCATTAAGGCAGGCAGACATGCAGTTCTGAAGACAGACAAACCGGCAGACAGGCAGACATTCAGGCAGACAGGCCCCCTTGTAGGCGTGCCTCATTTTGCTGATCCTGTGGCCACTCCTACGCTGACGGATACGCACCGAAGGTCGGCTATTTTCGAGAGGTCAGCAGGGAAGCCATCCATCGACATAGGGCGTAGTGGCAACTGTGGCCGACGGGTGGCGCCACAATCGACAAGTCTCGTCCGATTCGCGTCTATCGCCAGATTATGTCCCCGATAAGAAAATCTTTTCTATTTTCCAAGGCACAACTACTATCCCCTCCTCCTCCTCCTCCCCCTTCTCCTCTTTCTCCTTCATGTTTCCTCATCCTCTTCCTTCTCCTTTTTCTTTTCTTGTTTCTGCTCTTCATCATTCTTCTTTTCTTGCTTGTTTTAAAAATATCATCCTCTTTCTTCTCTTTTTTCCTCCTCTTCTTTTGCCTCCTGTTTTTTCCTTTTGCTCTTCTTCTTCTTTCTCCTCCTACTTCTCCTCCTCCTCTTCATCCTCTTGCCTCCTCTCTTTATCTTCCTCTTCTTTCCTCTTTCCTTCTACTTATCTTCAGAGACGGGAGAGGGAAACAGAAAGAGGTAGGGACTGATAGAGAAAAATGACGAGGCCCTATAGAAGCGATCTGATGAGTGTTGTTTTTTTGCAAAGAAACAATGGACGGTTGAAGATCTTGAGTGTGTAATCACGGGTATCAAAATGTCGCACCACATCAGCTAATTTAATCCGATGTAATCTAATCTAATCTAATCTTGTCTTGTCTTGTCGTTCTGCTAGTGATAAAAGGTCCAGTTTATAAATGCATAGGCTGCTGTTATGCATCTAATTGGGCGAGTGGCCCAAAACAAGCTCTAGGCATTCTAGAATTGATCAAGGTTTTGGTCGTTGCCAGATCATTGAACGGCTATTTTGACGTCACATCCGGCAGTCTTGATTGTTTTTCCGGTTTCATTTTGCATGCTTTCTCCGCAATCATCGCCATCGTCGTCTTCTGACCTGGCTCGAATGAAACCACTCAATGCATTATATGCGATCTGTTAGTCAGGCCCGCGCTGGGCACAGTCGCATTGGGTGGGGTAAGATTCAAGACGAGATCCGTTGTGTCCGATACCGATTTTGATAGATGACTGAGTTCTGCGAAACTGATTTTAAGCGAGCCAGAAGACGATTTCGACTATGTGCTACGTCACTCACCCGAGATTGAATACCACAATGTAATTGGTATACGAACTGTATATCACCAGTAATCTGATATTAATTCGTAGACATACATCAGACAACAACGGTTACTCTACTGTCTATAAATGTAATTGCAATTCGTAAATAATTTGCTAGATTAGATTCGTACAGGAAATGAAAATGTTATGTGGACTCATGGGATGTCTGTTAATGTGATATCGATGCACATACTGTGCCAAAAATGTGATCTCGATTCATAAATTGATCATAGACGTGATTTTAATTCGCTATCGATTCACGTGCTGTGCGTTAAAGTGAATTCGACTCGTGAGCATTCCGAGCTATCGAGATTCGAATCGTCAAGCACGCATTGCGAATTACCAGTTGCGCTGAAAGTAAATCGCATTGATTAGTTTGTGACCGATGGTCGATTGGCGTTCTGCAGGAGAGTCAACAGCGTCATCCCCATCACCACCACCACCACCACCCTCAGCAACCGACGACGACGAAGCAGAAGCCCAATCATCACTCAACGGACACGAAAACGGAAGACAAAGGCGTCCAGGCCGATTGGATGCTTCTCGTGGAGACTGAAGCTGAGCTAATGATCAATAGATCGCAACGACTCAGCGTTCCAGACCTTACACGACCGCGTCAGGTTAGTCTGAAAAGCGCTAAATAAACAGAGATACAGGCGCCATCTGCAGAGGGGAGTTTGAAATCCAAACTGCATAAACACGGCCAAACACACGGGGTAACCACTGGCCAGGGTCCCACACCGGCGGATCCAGAAGTTGACAGTGGGGCAAGTTTGACCGTGGTCATGGTGTGGAAGGGGGAAATATTTTACTACTTTTTATTAGTCATTCGCCTTCTTTTCCTATCGATTTCCCTAGGTTTAAATCTCTGGCGACCGTGACTTAATCAGATACTGGAACCTTGGGCTAGCACGGTCCGTAGGCTACACGCAGACCACCCGATTCTGTGAAAAATTAGCAAGGTCGAGGCCATACGGTCGCTATAGAAAATCGGGTACATTTACATGAAATGGCGGGCACCCATTCAAACGGGCAGCGGTGGTGAAGGACTCACCCGATAAATTCACTGAAAAATAAGAAGGGTCTAGACCATTCGGTCGTTATAAAAAACATGTTTTGCATTTATTTTCCATATTTTTACCGTTTGCTTCACCTCTCGCTTTTTCCCCTTGAAAGCGCGACCTTACTAACGTAATTTAATCTGTACTGACTTCTTTGGCGCTGTTATCATAATGCACAAGACAATGCTAAGTAAGTCGATGGACATGGCGGGTTAACAAATGCATTTGTTAACACGCGATGTCCATCAACTGAGCGAGTAATCGTAGGCGTGGGTGGGTCAGATGTCAGACAACAATAGCAAGACGATACAAATAGGTCTTAAGCCTAAGACTTCAATCGATAGTCGCTTTAAGTGAGGTCTTAGTCAAAAATCGTAATCCTTTGGATATGTCTAGTCCGTTAAGCTGGGGACTTTTCTCCTACACATTGTTCGTGACTCTTCCCATTTACTTTTCCTTAGTTTTCTCCTTTATTTTCTTCAACAGTATCACCATAGTTATGTTTTTATTTTACAATTTCTGTGGACAACCCTCACCGAAACTGGTTTGGATTGCCAACTCTGTGACGTGGCCCCAAAATCAAATGAAGGCTATGGTCGGACTGCCCCATGGACCCGCCTTTGGGTGGCCGAGCGGCGCTTCTTTGCCATTCTTGTTTCGAAAAGCGCTACATAAAGTTACATACAGGCGTCCTCTGCGTATGTGCATTTGAAATGGAAACACGGGATGACGGGCTCCTTTCGTGCCTTTCTCGGTCTAATTAAATAGTAGTTTACGACTGGTTTGCCTTCTCCATTACCTGCTACTCATAAAAACTGATGCTTTCTTGTTTTCAAGACATCTGGCACGCCATCGCTGATGTATAATCGTAATTGTAAACTCCGTCTTTCTTCGAAGCTTATAATAATCATACCAACCGGTCTGCGTTCTGGCGCCATCTATCTGCTGACGCACTCACGAAATGTCTGATGGCGGCAAGCGTTGATGAACGACCTGATTAAAGTTGTCGCCGTCGTTATCGTTGCGTATGTGTGCGTATCTGTGTGTCTGTTCGTCTCTCTGACTGTCTGTGTCTATCTCGTGGCAGGACTAGGTGTGTTCTTAATTGCATGCCTCACTCTGTCTCTGTGCGTTTGACTAAGCGTTGCAGTGTTTGTCAGCGGCGCGTTTAAGCACACGTACAGACACAAGCACACAGGCACACATACGGACTCACACAATCAGTCTCTTGGCTGTTTGTCTGGTTGTCAGTCTGCCTGCCTGTCCGCCTTTCCGACCGTTTTTCTGATCTGATATGAAATGATGTCATTTAAATATAATCTGATGTCATCTGATCTAATCTAATAGACAATCTAGACCATGGATCAGACTGCTTTTATGTGTTTGTCCATCCCTCTGTGGGTCTGTCTGCTTAACTAGGAACTTTCTCCGTCCGTCCTGTCTTCTTTTTCTGTCTTTCTCTCTGTCTGCCTGCCTGCCTGCCTGTCTGTTTGTCTGTCGGTCTGTCTGACGATGATTGCAGGTATATTTACCTGTTGCGTGTGCGATGAAGTGATAGCTTTATTTTATTTGAACGCTTCGAATGCAGTGATATTGTGATTCATTGATGCGTGACGGTTGCAGCGCATCGGAAGCAAGAGTCACAGTGTCGACGACGACGATGCTGCTCCAGCGGCGGATGACGACGGTGCCAAGCAGGCATCCTCAGCCTCTGCTGCAGCAGCAGCCGAGGAGGAACTGCGCCTTGTCAACGAGCGCCTTTTTTCGGCCCGTCTGAGGGAGGCC
Source organism: Norana najaformis (assembly GCA_964023275.1). Classification (NCBI taxonomy): domain Eukaryota; kingdom Metazoa; phylum Annelida; class Clitellata; order Crassiclitellata; family Hormogastridae; genus Norana; species Norana najaformis. The sequence continues at coordinate 39,562,178 of OZ029913.1, read as the reverse complement.
AACCTCCTGGCCCATCTCAAGGACTATCGACAGAGGGCCGAGGACCTCCGCAGGATGGCAAGTCTTTCTCTCCTTAGGCGGTCTCTGTGTTGTCTGTCTTTTTCTCTGAGATGCATATACAGCAAGCTGGTTGCGCTACAAAAGTACAAAAACTAAAAGCGATGGAGGTGATGCTGAATGCTGCTAATGCTGCTGATGATAAATAAAAGCTGCTGTTGCTGATGATGGCGATGACGATGATGAGTTATGTGACGATGAACGTATTATACTTCAGAGCCCTTCAAAGGCGCGACACTTACTGGAAGCATTTGTGTACCTTTGTTTGAAAGGGTCTCTTGATTGCTTTATCGACTGATTGATTGCTTGCTTAACTTGTGTAAGTGTGCGATGCCTTGGTACAGATCTCGCTGCGTGACTCTCATATCGAACGCCTTGAGGACGAGATAGCACGCCTCAAAGACGCCCTGGTCGAGGAACGGGGCAAGGAGAAGGAACTGCAATCATTCATCTCTGACCTTCAGCTGACTCTCGACGACCTTCACTCCAAAGTATGTCCAAATCTCCTTTTCCGCTTCTACAGTTTATTCTGTGTCACTGTGTGTCTCTGAATGTCACTGTGTCGCTCTGCGCATGCTTCTCATAATCTTTGTGTACTTTCGTCTGTCTGTCTGTCTCCGATTTTGCCTCTGTCTCTATTTTTGTGTCTCTCTGACTCACTCTGCATATGTCTTAACCTTACTTTAATTACCGTGCATTACATTACATTACCTTACTTTAATTACCTTACTTACTTTGTCTTAATTACCTTACCTTATTTACCTTACCTTATTTTACCACAGTTAACTTTTCCCTTATTACCTGATCTTTCAGTATGAAGAATACGTTGTGCTTGGTCAGCTGAGGGACTCTGAGCACGCACAGGTCGTCGAAGCTCTCGAGCAGCAAGTTGCTCGACTCAAGGAAGAGGTATTCACCACTTCGTAATCTTACCTCTTTATATAGCACCTTTTCTAGGAAAATACACAGCCATTAAGTGCTCTGTGAGGTTCTTAGCCGGACACATATATCGCCTTTTAACAACCTCCACGACGTGTTAAGAATCCATATATTATTACAAGGGATGGTTTTCGTGTTCTGCCATAAAGATGGGCGGCTTCCCCGCCTCTTGTGGCACCCATCACCAGCTGCTATCCATACCATTCAACAGGTAATTATAGTCGCGTCAATCAGTCAGAGAGGGAGGGAACTTTGCGTGAACTCGCCCCCGCCTGCTTTTTCCCAGTTTTGCACGCAGAAGCAGGTCATATACGATCTCAAAAGTATCCGTTGCTGATATAGACGTAACATTCGCGGACACCTATTGTCTGATATATCTGTGCAGTTATTGCGGTCTACAATCACGCGTCTTTATCGGGTCACCATAGAAACCAAGAAGGTAGGGTCGACGTCAACGGACCGAAACAACCATAAGATGTCTGTTTGGGCGTTCACCTCATTTTTGTTCAATCGCTAGTTTTATGCACTATACAAAGCAAGAAGGGTAGGGTAAAGACGACGTCAACGGGCCTGGCAGTCATAACATTCGCTATTAACAATATATATAATAATACTACGTGTTCACCGTATGCCCACCTATAATTGAGGGAACCGAAGGTGAGCGGCTCGGGACGTTGGCGAGTTCAGCAGGACATGAGTTAGGTTCGACTCCTCCAGCAGCAACCGCAGCGCTACGAACAAACTCGTAAGCGAACGATGACGAGTCTGTCGGTAGAAGCCGCTTGGTCGCGGTAGAGCCAAACTGGCACTGTTAAGCAGCTGAAGGCCTGCGCATAGCACGGGTTGACATGCAGGAACGTGGGTTGTTCGCTATCATACCGACCGACATCTTAGCTGGCACAACTGAACAAGTACATGCTGGTGACCATGCCGATAGAAACTGCGCAGCATAACACGGCGTACATCAGGACGTTCACGGAGGCAGCATTATGACGTTGTAACAGTCTTACCGGAGTAAGCTATAGTTAAGTTAAATTCCGGCCAGAATTGCACAATCCGGATTTTAGAAATTAAAATTCTTCAAAAACCTGAGCCTAACCTGAATTGGAATATAGATCTGGTACCAAAATTTCACTCTAACGGGCCGCCAAGACTTCGAAAACAATTAAAACTTACAGATACGTAACTCAGGTGACCAACTGAAGTGGGTATAATGATTACCCAGGTATTGGAGATAATAGAGAAAAATAACAACCCTGCTTATCCAATCAGTATTGCAGAATTAAGTACGAAATGGGTTCTGGCTATCCTAGGGAAGACTTTAAGGCACTCGATACATTACGTTCACTCATTTCCAGCCGAGTGATTTTGCAGAATAGCAGCAAGACACAGATGTTTGTAGGTCTGAGCGTTTTTGCAGTCTGATGCCATCGAATCACGCTTTGGTTGGCTTCTTTAACTACATGGGACCAACTGCTGTACTATATTATATCCATGAGATAAGTGCTTGAAGGAAAAATTCGTGCTTTGTCTCTGCTAAAAAGTTCTTTGTTTTCTATCTTGACGAGGTTGATGTTGTGGTGCAGTCTAGACATTTTGAGACTTCGAAGTGGAAGAAGATTCAAACTATGAAGCAACAACACTTTGGACGACACTGACTGCTCTGGATTAACAAAGCTAATCGGATAGACATTCATGCTGACAGCAATCTGTTGGCCAGCTTTTAAAGAGATCAATGCGTCCTTGTCGTTGAAAGCTCGGCTCCTAACTGCAAAATTCCAACAATCACTACTTATAAAAATACTAGATCGTGTTACTAAGGCCAAGATCTGAAGTCACTTCTTGTCCAACGACGGCTTAGTTGATTTGCAAGACACACAGAACCTTAGGCTCACTACTGAAAATGATCAAAGTTCTCAGCAGACTGCAAGGCGTGGTAAAACAGCCAACTGTCTAGTGCTTCAAATATAAGTGAAGTTAGGTTTTCTTCTATGGTAAAATTATGTTCAGATACATTCGTGTAAGTGACAGTAGGCCTACATTTACATCATATGCTCCTTTAAAGAATATTGGCTTACATAACTATGCATTTGTATTTTACTTATCTACATTAGTCGTTTTATTCTAGAAGAAGTTAATTGTATGTGCTCAAAAAGCAATTTTTGACACCATCAGCACTAATTCTAAACAAATGACTTTTATAGCGCCGTTGTCATAATGTCCAAAGTCATCAATCGATGGTCGCTTCAAGTGAAATCGTAATCAAAATCCTAATCCATCGGAGAAGCCATCACTGTAATAACCTGTACTGTTAAACCGCTGCAGTGGTAATAAACCAACTGTCGTAAATGCAGTTTCAGCGTCTATTATGTGTAGGTCTATGACAGCCTCTACTAAACAGGGCATATAACTGTAATTTGTAACTGCACACGTTTTTCTGTAGTGACCGTATGATGTTTTTTAAATGAATTTATCGGGCGAGATCCTTGACCACCGCTGCTCGTTTAAATGGATGCAACGCCAGTTAAGGTCCCCGTGTACGGACCGTGCTAGCCTGAGATTCAAATCTCTGACATAAGCCACAATCGGTATGCGAAACGGCATCCGCAAGCAAAGAAGCCCATAGGCGTACGCTTTAACCAGTGTAGCTAACGACGACTAATAGGCCTACATATTGTACGGCACACGCCGTCAGGACGTTTTATATGTAGGTCTATGTTTGTATGTATGTATGTATGTGTGTATGCGACAGTTGGTATAACACAGCGCGTGATCTGTGCACGTGAACTATGTGCAGTGGTTTATCTGAACTGGGCTATCTTGATAATTTGTCTGTTGAATTCTGGGCTATCTTGATAATTTGTGTCTGTTGAATTCTGTCTTTGGTTCTTTCTGTCTGCCTGTCGGTCAGTCTGTTTGTCTCTGTCGCGTGTCAGTCTAACAGATACGCTAATTTTCTGTGCATTATGGATGAAATCTGCCTGTCTGAGTCTATCTGTGCGTATGTCTGTCTGTCTGCTAATATGTTCTGCTTTGTGGATGTATGTGGATACTCTGCAGAAGCAAGCCCTTGCCTACGGACAGCCGACGGCACTTGGCTACCAGTCTTTTGGGCACCTGACAAAGAATGCGGTCCATTTCCAGAGTACCGGATGCCTTGTTCCAGCAGCCAATGCATTCTCCCAGAATCCCGACAAGGTAACATATATTTGTATATAGGCCTATGTGGCATATATACACATGCATATATACACATATATGTATATATATACCACATATAGGCCTATGTGGTATATATATACACATATGTGTGTGTATATACTAAAGGCATATAGAGTTACAGTAGGGCACGTGATCGTTACGCATCGACAGTATCGTCACTGTTTGATCGTACTAGATAACTTTCATATCGTGTGCATTGTTAATGTTGTCTGCATGTATACATATAGGTTTACATCTGTATATATACTTGCAGGCAATATTTGCAACATATACGATACTACAATTATTTAGTACGATTAAACGGTTACCATGCAAAGCGTAGGCTAACCCGCAAGGGAAGGTTCCCCAAGATACATTGTTCCTATAGGCCTACATATCGCTTCTGCTTATAGATCATTCTCTCCCACTGGTTCAGACTATGTCCCGCTGAAGACGGGCTTTCCGCATACATTTCGCTCTTGCCCACTGGTCTTTCTTCACTGCAGCCAACCACAAGTGAAGCTCTGCCCACAACCGAAGACTCCATACGTGTGGAGTGAACGTAATCTATTTTACGATGGGTTAGGAAGCGGCAAAGGCTAATTCAGAAGGGGACAATTCAATCGCATTGCCAACTCGGACCCCCAAAGCGTTACGGGACGGAGCGCGTTCGCGGACACATGAAGGAACGCGGAAAGTCGAGACAGATTCGTGGAATCGTTATGACCCATAATAATCGCCTAACCGCCGAAAGTCAGCGGCGAATTAGCGACGTGTAGTTACCTACGCCAAAGCGTCTCTGTGCTTGAGGATGCCGGTTCCCATACCGATAGGGGCTGGATTTAAGATATTTTGATGTCTTGCTAGCACGACTCGTAGGGGGACCTTTCAAACAGACAGCAGTGGTGAAGGATCTCACCCGATAAATTCACTGAAAAATGAGCAGGGCCGAGGCCATAGGTTCGCTATAGAAAAACATGTACATTTACATTTACACGGGTTAATTTTTCAAGCTGCCCATCGGAAACATGCTGCTGTCATTCTCCAGTGATCTCACTTCACCTGCGCCTCACTCTTTCGCAGTCAGCAACTCGGAATCCTATTCAACAAAAACCTTACCTTAGCCGACCACATCAATCAGTTATCTCGCACTTGGTACAGGCGTTTTCGTGACATCCGCCGAGTTGCCAGCACAATGCCCACCTCACTTTTTCACTCCAAACTTCACAAGTGCAACTGATGGTTTTTGTAAATTTTCAAAAATCGATTCTATACTCAAAAGTCTCAGCAGACTGAGTGAATTATGAAAATGTACTCCCAAATTAGAAATAAAGGGATTTACTGATAAATGAATTTAAAAAGTAAGAAATGAATGATGTAAAGACTGCCATCAATGCAATCAAATTTGATGAACTTATTATCAAAGCCATTGAAGAATGTTTAAAGGTGTCTGAAGTGAAGCAAATTAAGTAGGCCTATATATTTTGGTAAATAACTTATGCACTGGAAGAAGGTATGAGATCAACCATTGCCCAAATGTTAAATTGTGCTTAAATAACGTTTCACTATCGTTATCCAAACGTTCTTTTAACGTTTGCATATTTCAACATCCAAAACTTTCGTGCAACGTATAATGAACGTTTTATGCAAATGTTAACAAGTCTGCAAACAATATTCCAACGTAATATTGACGTTTGTATGCTGCCCTGGGCATTATGCCGTCAAATCTAAATTGTGTTTAACATGAATATGGCATGATTAAGAAAAATTCTGATCAAAAAGCTTTTGATGGGTAGGCCAAGTTTCTGAATGCTCTTCATCACTCTGACAGCTGTTGTCTTTCTAAAAATCAGCTTTTCGATCAGGCGTTGGTTCTTCATTAGCTACAGACCTTGAAAGAACAAACTTCAAATGGCTAAAAATTAAAATTTATCTTAGTCTTCATCATCATCAACAAAAGGAAAGAACAATTACCATTAAGAAATAATCAAATGTTGCAACATAAAATCAACTTTAAAGTAAGTTTGGGGGAAATAATTATCAGCATTTATAGTTGAGCAAACACAGGAAGTAGAGACCTACGGAAATTCAGCTTTAGAGAATTGACTAAATATTTCTCAGTAAGCAAATGACGACTCTAGGGCCACAAATTGCCTCGTGCAATCATAGAAGCCCAGCTCTGTATGAGCAGTGTAAGTTCTTTATTATCATTCAAGTCTAAACTTAAGATTCGTCTGTTTCAACTTGCTTTCCCAACGCAGCTTTTATTTTTAAATTCTGGTTTCCTGACCAACTGGATTTCTACCTGGTTTCTTCAACGCATTACGATTTCTGATTAAGATTTCACTTGTAGCGACCATCGATGCCTTATGCGACATGGTAAGGGCGCTATATAAGTCAACAGGGTAGATTAGGCCTATATGAAATTAGATTAGTTTATAGCATAAACTAAACTTCTTGCAGACGTTTTCTTAACGTTAGACAAATTATCGGAAGTAAACCAATTGCGTATAATGTTTTCGCAACATTACTGAAACGGGTTGGCTTGGATGTTAGAGAACTGCGCTTGCGCTTAAGAGTCTTGTATTTACGTGCTGCGGTGCTCACTTGATATACAACGCAGTCGATCTACATGCCAACAAGTTGTCCATATTTAGATTAACCTAAAATCTTTTACAAACGTTTTAAGGACTGTTGCGAAACTTTCGTATCTTAACCGATTTTTAAACACGTTCCTACTAAGCTACAGAAAGGTTGGCTTGGATGCTAAATAAATCGTCTGTGTGAAAAACGCTTGTATTTGCGCGTAACTATCGTAATCGTAATCTCGAGATTTCTACAGCGCCCAACGAAAGCTAAGTCACGGGAACCAGGGTTCGGTTCCAGGTCAAGATCCAGGAGTCAGGCAGTCAGACAGTCAGTCGGACGGCTACGGTGGATGGTGTTTGAAATTGAAGCGAGAAGAGAGATAAGGGGAAAAGGAAGAAACAGGATAAGCTTTTTGGAAAAGAAGTGTTTTCAGTCTTGAGTGAAAGACCTGCGCAGAAACTGAAAGAGGTGAAGTGTTGATGAGTTCGTATGATTGACCAGACAACTGTCGCAATTCTAGCGGGTTTATTCCAAAGGGGTGGGGCAGCTATGTCTATGGAGCGTTTTCCAAATTTTAAGGATGAGGTGACGGGAGGGCGAAGAAGTGTTAGAACAGATGAGGAGCGGGTTGAACGGAGTGGTTGGATAGTAAATAATTGACGAAGATAGGAGGGTTGGGAGGATTGAAGTGTGTTGTAGGTGAGGGATAAGACTTTGTACCCTATTCGTTCTGGTATTTTAAGCCAGTGCAGTGATTTGAGAACAGGGGTGATGTGATGGTGTTTGGGGGTTTTGGTGACAGCACGTGCGAGAGCATTCTGGATAGCTTGTAGGCGATTTATCTGGGTTGTGTCAATATTGAGGAAAAGTGAATTGCAGTAGTCAAGTTTTGCATGGACTATGGACGTGGCAATGATAGATGCGGTTTTGAAGTCAAGCATAGGGCGGATTCTGCGAAGGTCGCGGATATGCATAAAGCAAGAGCGGGAAAGATGGGTGATATGATCAGAAAAAGTAAGGTTCTGGTCGAAAATAACACCTAAATTACGGACAGAGGAGTTAGTATTAAAGGTGTGGGTGGGGGCAGAGTCCAGGCTGAGGGAGAAAGAGGGGTCAGGAATTTTCTTCAGCTGGTCACGTAGGCCTATAAGTATGAATTCAGTATTAGATGGGTTCAGGTGTAAGAGATTAGATGTCATCCAAAAGCAGATTTGTTTAACCACACAGAAGATGATCTATAGACTCACTGAAACAATTTGGAGAGAAAGAGATGAATAGTTAGGTGTCATCAGCATAGAGGCGATGGTCAACGGAGGATGCTTTAATGAGTGAACTGAGTGGGGTAGTGTAGAGGATAAACAGAAGAGGTCCAAGAACGGAGCCTTGTGGAACTCCGCAAGTGAGAGGGCATGATTGAGAAGAGGCTTCCGAAGTTTTAAGAGAAAGAGCGGGAGGAGAGATAAGACTGTATCCACAGGAGAGCAGTCTAGTGTCAGCAAAACCAAACCAGGTTGAAAGTCGGTGGAGTAAGATATTGTGATCTATGGTGTCGAAGGCTGCAGAGATATCAAGGAGACAGAGGCAAGACACCTGTTGATGAGAAATGGCAGAAACAAGCTTGTTGTAGAGAGATGTCAGCAGAGTTTCGGTTGAGTGGCGTTTAGTAAAACCAGACTGGTGTGGGTTAAGGAGAGAGTTAGAAGCTAAATAGTCTTTGATTCGAGATAGAACGCAACGTTCAGTTAATTTGGAGATGAGCCAGGTTAGAAACAGGCGGTAGTTAGAAAGGATTTCCTTGTCGAGAGATGATTTCTTCAGAAGAGGGGTAACAAGACAGTGTTTGAATAGGAGGAGGAAATTACCCGTAGATAAGGAGAGATTAGCTATTTTGGTAGGCCTAATGATTGGGATACGGACAAATGCACTATGTTCACCTGATACGAAACACAGTCGATCTTACGTGCAAACAAGTCGTCTGGGGCATAAATTTTGTACAAACGTTTCATTAACGCGGCTTTTATATGGCGCTGAGAAGTTTTTGAGATCTGCAGTCAGATTCAGTGCATACTGGCACGATAACACCGAGGTTTCCAAAATGGCCTCGGGCAGGGCATTTCAGTATCAGATGCATGATACTGGCCATCAAGTGTTTGGCGTTCATCCAAAGCCCAGATCTAGTCGATCGTCGATCGAAAATGCAATGCACCGGACAAACACAAACACGAAACAATGTCAAATGCAAAATTCCGGCATTTATTATATATAGGCTAATGTGATTAACGCGCGTTTCGATTTTACGGCTCATCGTTTGGCCTACAGCCCACCCGCTTCGTGGGTCACGCTGCACAGGAAACGAACGTATCAGGGAATTTTCCACTGGGTGCTGATGGAAATATCCTCTCTTGTAGGCCCCTATAGATCAGTAGAAACGCGCGCTTTCGAAAATATTTTGTTCAATTTTGCTCCAGATATTGGTTAATGCAGAACTTTCTGTCAAAAACAAAAACGAAATGCGCAGTTACGAAGATTTTCATCCAATTTTTCACAGTTTTGCCCAAAATATTGACCACATTTAGAGGCTTATTATAAACTTCTCAATTCGCGCAGTGATGAATTTTTCTTTAAACGTCCGCAACCATTCATTATTTTTATTTTAAATGTGACTTTTAGGCCACGCGAGGCCATCGCAGCGTCGAAAGCTCTCCTTCGATGAGGCGTTGCGTACGATACAAGGAGGCAGCCCTGGTCCACGACCGCAACGATCCATGTGATCCAGACGACGATATCCCGGGGCCATCGAATAGCGGATTCCAGCGCCCCAGTCCGAAACAACCGGGAAGCTACAGCGCAAACCAGTCTCCGATCAACGCCAGACGCGGAATTCTTCACGACAAAACGGGCGATAATGCCAGAACCACGCCAAGTTCGTACAACGGACGGCTCACGGTTGACGAGGCCGATGAGGACGACGAAGACGACGTTGGCGCCACCTGCCGGCGGGTGAATGACAGCGACTTTCGTCGTGGGGCTGTGGGGCCAGGCGCCCGGGCTAACATTCCGCTGGAAGGGGAGCCCGAAGCCCCCCGAACGAGGTCACTCGTGCGCAAGGCTTCGTACATCTGCGGCATCCAACAGCACTCCGTTCTTGACGACCTGACGGATTCTGTTGACTGAGTCTCGGTGGCGCTTCATCGCGCATCACGGCCTACAAAAGCAACATGTAGTATGCGCTGTTACGTCATAGATTCGCAATATGCCTAGGCCTACACGTGACTAATGCAGTAAGTAGGTCTCAGTGTTGACTCTAGACAGGCCTGTGCACATTTCCGGCAGGCCTGGATTTGCTCGCAAAGATCGTGAAGTACATTGAGTATGTGAATGGTGCTCTAAGATCTGCGTCGCCTACAGCATGGGCGCCTGTAGTAGACATTTTTGCAAGAGGGACAAAACCAAGTAGAACAGGAATCATGCACATGTAAGCTGCACGACGGCATTGCTGTTAACAGTGACATCAGCATCATTGGTGTATTCACTGTACTGTAGTTATGTTTTCAGTTGCTTTCAGTTAAGCCTATACTCTCCACTTCTTGGCTTTCTTCCTCATATAATCTCTTTATATAGGCCTAATTTCGTACATCTATCCTCAACTAAACGGCTTAACACGAAGATAATGAAAGAGACTTCGAGAGAATTAGCATGGGCTTGTCTACACACTAAAATATCATACTAAATTAATTGGATCAATAAAATGTTGAAAATTCCAATTGTAATGACTCTAGCTAATTTCTGGACCGTGGCACACTGGACTCATAGGGAAGAAGTACGCTTTCACCTATGTGATGTAACTGTTACTTCAAGAACTTCATCTGACCTCTCGCCGGCACCGTATATTATAGCAGTATAACTGCGTCTTAATCAGATACGTAAATCTATGTCGTAAGTTCTATACCATGGGTTGCAGCGTCTAATGCTTAATCACACGCACTGTGGTCCGGGAGACCCGACGGCCCGGTGAACCGACGGCCTATATACAGGAATAGAAGTAGTGCAACTCCTTAAGGTAGCCGGGTCGCCCTGAGTTTCTGTTAAACTGGCAAATGAAAATGCTTTAGTTGCGCAACCAAAATCAAAAGAATGGTATGCAAAACATACTAAATTAATACTAAACATACTAAACAAAGTGACCAAGTACATTCGTTGTTGTCATTAACTGGTAGACCACTGCAGGTTAAGTACTGTGGACTGTACGCTGTTTTGAAACGAATGGGCCCAGTTGATGACCTGGAAGCCATTCCTGACCGAAGGAAAGCCAGGTTGTGGTTCATGTGAATTTGATGAAACGGTATGAGCCCAGAGACAGAGATGTGATGAGTCTCAGATTGGTATCTTCCATGTTGCCTGTGAATTTAAGCTGTCAGTCTAATGTATCTTTAGTTGAGGAAATTGATATAAAGTAGAAGCTGTTTGGATTCAGTCCAGGTTGATGAATTGCTGCAATTGTTGTATTCTTTTATCACGTTTTAGTAAAGTGCCGGAGAAAACGAATGTGATTCCACATCATATTGAACTGGCACCTGGAGCGCGATCTATGCGCCAAACAGCCTATTGATTACATCCTGCGAAACCTGCGAAAGTGAATCAGAAAATTGATGAACTTATAAAGTCTGGAAGAATCGAGGAATCAGAAAGTCTTTGCGCTGCACCCGTAGTCGTTGTCCAGAAACTGTAGGCCCTACCGACTTCCGAAAATTAAATGCTGTCATAGCTCCGTATCCGTTTCCCATGCCTAGAGATGAAATTCTAATTGATTTCGTTTGGAAGGCAAAATTCCTTATCAAACTGGACATGACTAAGGGGTATTGGCAAATTCCTTTAGATAAGAAGTCGATTCGTACAGGATTTGTTACGATGGACATTTCCAGTGAAAGTACACGTCTCTTGGACACAGAAATGAGACCAACTTTTTCTAATTTGGTCCCAAATTTATTTCATGGTTTGATGCTATATATATATATATATATATGGTTTGATGCTATATATATATATATATATATATATATATATATATATATATATATATATATATATATACGTTTCGTTAAACAGGCCTACGAGACCTCCATGAAAATCACCTACTTTGGCATCACCTTTGCAGACGACCGCGTTCCAGGGTTAACTGAGCTGCGGGATCGGGACTCAGATACTGCCGTGTCGAGCTATTTAGGCCTAGTCTGTATATTATCATGATATATATTGGTATTCAGCAACAGCATGACTGCACTTCTTTCCAACGCGCATCCGTCTGCTGAAACTCGGTACCCAGTGAACCAGTGACACATATACAAGGCACCCCTTCTTCCTCTTATCCTTCTTTCCGCTCCATGCCCAAACATCACCCCCCGTAGCTGCCACGCTCTCTGCCCGACTCGGATCTTGACCTGGAACCGAACACTTTTGCCTGTCGAGTTTCTTTTGACTGAGCACTTGTGAATAAGCTGGTTCCCGTGACGTGGTTTTCGTTGGCCACTGTAGAAATCTCGAGATTACGATTTGTAATCTTACCCTGCTCCCAGCGAAGTCCACTAATGATGATTCAATGCAATAGGCCACAGCTCATCTGCAGACTGAAGTTGGTGTTTAGGGCACAGGCTGTACTGAAATAACTGCAAGTACCTAATTTAGATGCGGACGTCCGCATTGGGCATAACCCCACCCCTTGTCCTCATTTGGATGACCCTGCTATACCCTCTTTGCCGACGTCCTCGGTGAACAATCCTGTGCGTGCTGAACGCACAGGAGTGTTCATAGCTGCCCCACCCCTCTAAAAATAAACTCCCACTACAATTGAGTTATCTGATCCATCCTACGAACTCACCAACACTTCACCGCCTTGCAATTTCTGGAAGAAAAACTGAGAGATGACAGTGGATTGATATGGGACACTAGATCAGTGTTCGACAAAGACGCAGAGGAGGAATGCGAGTCAAGAAAGGAATGCAATGAGAAGCGAAGGGATGAGATTCTATCATAGAAACACAATACGCAAGAGGTAAGGAGCAAGGAGAAGACTTACGATGGAGAATAGAGTTGACAGTTATCTGCAGACATTTTGAATTTGATGAGTTGGAATAACAGTACTTTTTCTTGACAGAAGCAATAAGTTGGTGGAATTTGTTGGTGGCAGATTTCAGAGTAGTAAGTGCCCTTGTTTTAGCAATAGGGTCAATTGTGCACTTGTAAGCATGTTCAAGGCATCTGCAAAAAGGACCTGAATGCTTGGAGGTAAGAAGTGAACCAATGGTTATTTCTGTGTGCAACGTTTGGTAATGTGTGGGGCACGAGTATCTAGGAAGTTGGTGACTGTAGTTTTGCAGCAAGACAGATGTAGTGTTGTAGCAAGACAGACGTAGTTTTGTAGCAAGACAGATCATCACGGGAAGAGTGAGGGCTTAGAACAAGTTGGGAGTTGATGTGTTGCATGAAGGCTTGACGGTCAAAGCCCCATCTGACAGAAAGATTGAGATAATGGACCAGGGCGAGGAAAAAGGCTTGATTTCCTTATGAGAACAGCACATTTCAAAACAGACTCCTAATCTGACTTCTGTCATAACGCACAAGGCATTAGTTGATTGTCGCTTTGAGTGAAACCATAATCAAGAATGGTAATCCAATGGAAAAGTCCAGAACTTTGAAATCATGTTGGTCAGGGAAACTGGAAGACAGGCTACAACAAGTTACCCATTACATTACACTTTAGCATAAATTGTTTTAATTTTACAGTTATAAATGTGTTATGCAACTGACGACATAAAAAGGCTGTAGAAAGCAACCAGTCTGTTTCATTTCATGACATATACTATCAATACATTGATAATTGAGAATGTCAACAACATTAAGTAAAGCAAGAGTAACAAAACCTACAAAAAGCAGTCTACCAAGTCTTTCTCCGAGAGCATGATTCTTAGCGGGAAAAGTTCTGGGCAACCTCAACATAACCCAAAAATAGGACAAGAAATTTATAGGTCCTTTTAGACCACTGCAAACACAAATTTTGCTTCTTAAAACCTAGTAATCTGCCAAAGAAACTTAATAAAATCTAAATCCCCACTTGTAGAATATCTGGCCTTCCTTTGGTAGTAACTGGGCCAGGCCAAGAAACCCAATTCGTGACCTTTTTACCCCTACATTCATGAGGTCCTGCATTGGAGATCAACTTATTCCAGATGCACAGAAACAATGCAAGGCCTTATAAATACTCATTCTTTCGTGAAACAAACAGATTACAGACGTAAGAAAATGCCACATCACAAGAATAAATCAGTTCCAGCTGGGTTCCTGGATTGTCTTGGATGCTGGTTTAGGTTCTGAAGCTTGCTGTCTGTTTCTAACCACTCTGCAAGTTCTATTATGTCATTTAGGTCAAGGCTAAAAAAAACTGCACCTTCCCCGGATTCCTTTTCCTCCACAGCCTTCCTCCTGTCTCCTGGTCCCTGATGCATCACAATTCTTGAATTGTTTGCACTGGAAAGCGACTATCGATTGATGACTTAATTATTACATCAGGACTCCAAAGCTTTACATATCAGATTCACAGTTTCACAAGCTAAATAGGGACGTACCTATAATCCCCTAAAGTCTATAGCAGCTGTAACAACCTTTGGCAAGTTTTTGCATGACTGTCTTGTTACTGAACAGAATTTGCAACTGGCATGAGGTCCCAGTGCCAAGTCCTAGGCACTGGATATGTCCAGGCCATGTATTCATTGTAAAACTTTGGTAATCCACTATATGACATCACTTGTTCTGTTTCCTCTAACAGACTAGCAATGAAACCAAAATATTCAACTTGTCTATATTATCAATGTCATTTTCATGGTAGTCAATCTCATATAATCTGCTATATTACAATATCTTTCAACATATTAATAAGAATATGCTGATGAATCATGCACTGTTACAGTAAATTACCTTGATGACATCTTTTATGTGACTGTGTTATAAAAGTTCAACCATTTCTTGAGCTGCACAAGTATACCTCCTTGAAAACATCTGCACATGACCACTTCTGGAATCTGCGTAAGCACATATGGCAACAGACCATTTCCCACAGAGTCGAGTTAAATTTTTGAAAATTCATAGAAAACTGGCGGATCAGTTCTGAAGGAAGGGAACAGGCATGTTTACCTATCTGCGGTCACGGGTATCATCAGGTGAAATTTGATGAGATTCACTAAGTCCCCAAAACCCGTTCTATTACGACTAAGTTATGTCATTCAGATACCTAAACCACCTTTACTTTAATAGTACAGGAGTTTCATTCCTCACTGACTACAAAGAAATGTATGGAAACAGTAGACATTAATGTGGCCAGAACTTTATTTGATGGCTTTCCAGAACAGTTTTCCACTGGCAATATGAAATGTTCCAGGCAATGCACTTGTAATCTAAACTTAAGATGCACCTTTTAGCAACTGTTAAACAGCTAAGTTCCAGTGTTTTGCTAGGTACTTTGAAGGCTCTACATATGTAAAAAATTGTAAATTGTACACGTTTTGCTAAAGCGACCATATGGCTTCCACTCGCGCACGGGTGAGATCCTTCACCACCGCTACACGCCATTTAAGGTCCCCGCGCACGGACCGTACTAGCCCGAGATTCAAATCTCTAAAAACCCACGACCGGGAGGCGAACCTGGGATCCTCACGCATCGAGGCTTCCTTGGCGTGCGCGCTTACTGATGTAGCTAACTAGGCCAGCTATGTATCCAGATACGTACATAAATGCAACTGTCTGGTAGACATGTGGCATTTTAAGGCAATCAGATAAAAAATATCTGGCAGCAGCCAACACTGAATGGGTTCTGACAACAGACAGTTTATGTCTATGATCATTTTGGCCACACTGAAAGAGATTCCAATCTTCCACATATATTGCAGGAATAGTTCATAGTTTCATAAACTTGTAACAGAGCCTTTAAAAATTAGGTACAAATTTACTTGGTTAGAACCCATGAAAATTTAATAAAACCTAAATTCAACAAAATGTTGCACCTTTCCGACAGCAATGTCTTAGCACCTTTGCTGAAGATTTCTCAAAAAGGCACTATATAAGGGCCCAAAGATGATGCACCCACTTGTGTAAACAGCACTTGACAAAATACTACATGATGAAAGCGCCAACATAATGCAGCAACTGGTTTCATCACTACATAGCATTTTTGCTAAATGTGACATTCGTTTTGCAGTTAGCTAGATCAACAACCAGCTGACCAATGTTGACCACGTGTAGAACCATGTTAATGATGTCATCAAATTCAGAAAAGAACTACATTTTACAAATACCCCAGCACATAAGTTATCATAATTAGTTCCTTTTACATGCACCTAATATGATTTGTCTAAATATTCAAAGATCACTATAAACTGGGCTCTATACAAGTAATCCTGATATGTTGATTCCTTTACCGCGGATAACTGAACAGCCCAAGCAGAAATGCTCGAGCTTTGATGCGTCAACACATAAATCACTAAATAGACCCAATAATTATGGAAAATCCCAACCGACGAGCTCAAGCGACGTGCACCTTCTCGTTTTCATCAATTTCGATGCAATATAACTAGAATTTGCCAATAAAACAGACCCATCCGATCCGCCGTCTTCCCACTTCTTTCGACCTAAACACAAACCACCGTAACAGCTCCTTTGTCCCTTTCTCTCTGAGCTTCTGGCTACCGCACTTTCTTTTTTCCCATGGACAACCCCCCATACTTGAGGCAGCGCATAGCTATCAAGCATCGCTTTACAAATTTGAGTTCACAATTTGAATTACGATTACAAAATTTTCATTATCTCGCAGCATTGAACAGTCATCGTATAGGATTATATTTCAAGAAAAAAGAGGCCCCTAAAATTCATCTCAACTATTTTAAGTTATTAACAATAACCCAAATCCTGAAAACAACCAACAAAATGACTATTTTCGAAGCGACTATCGATTAGCAGACGGTGCAGACGATTCTAAATCTAGATTTCGATTTTAGTTACATCATTTTTGTAACTGACGTCAGCGGATGGAAGGTGCTAATCGTGCTTTCAAACTGTCACGGGTTTATGAGTTGCGTGTTCCATGGCGTGTTCGAAATATAGTGCGGTGATCAAAAGGATACTTACGCAAGAACGGCCTGGTATTAATGCAGGACAGCGTGTTGGCCATTATCTATGGCCTGTCTGTAGGCCACTATGAAGTTGCCTTTCAGTGGGTATTGCTTATCCAGGAATTCAAATTTTACTTTGTTAAATACAACCATTGTTTCTCTATAGTTCTCTATAGGCGTTTTTTTTGACTTGTCTAAAGCATTTGACACTGTGAATCATGATATTCTGTTAAACAAACTTGAACATTATGGCATACGAGGAATGTGTTTAAAATGGTTATCTGATTACTTACATAATAGAAGGCAATGTGTTTCATATAATGGGTACACTTCCTGTGAATCTTATCTTACCTGTGGTGTGCCTCAAGGCTCTGTCTTAGGCCCACTACTGTTTTTAATTTATGTCAATGATATATCGAACTCTTCCTCATTACTCCATTTTATTCTGTTTGCCGACGACACCAATGTATTCATGTCTGACAAATCTTTTGAATTGCTGGTTAATAAAATTAATGAAGAGCTAAAAATGGTATCAGCATGGTTCAAAGCAAATAAATTATCACTAAATATTAAGAAAACGAATTTCATATTATTTAGCTCACAGAGAAAAATTATACCTAAATGTAATCTCGGTATAAAAATAGATAATATAAATATAAATCAGGTGTCATCCACAAAATTTCTAGGAGTTCACATTGACGAACATTTGACTTGGAAAGAACACATAAATACCATATCTAAAAAAATATCAAAAAATATTGGTATTATCTCTCGTATCCGCCACAAATTACCCCAAAATATATTATTGAACCTATATTACTCCTTAATATATCCATATATCTCGTATTGCAACATTGTTTGGGCTTCCACATATCATACTCGCCTGTCTAATCTTAGAACCCTACAGAAACGCATCATCAGAATTATATTTAATCTACCCTTCAGAACCAGCACTCGATTGTCCTTTCATAGTCAAGGAATATTACCTTTTGATTGTATTAATAAATTGCAAATAGGTTTATTTATGTTTAAACTAAAAAATAATCTATTACCTGTGGACTTCTACCAATACTTTTGTATGAATTCAGATGTGCATGGTCACTATACACGATCATCTCATATGTATCATAAACATTCTGTTCACACTACTAATAGGCAGTTTAGTATTATAATATGTGGACCGTCATTCTGGAATTCTCTGCCAACTGTTATTACTAGCTTGCCAACATTATACCAGTTTAAAACAAATCTAAAATCTCATATACTCAATGCACGTAGTGAAGTATTTTTTTGGTGCTTAGTTAAGTGTTTTTTTGTTTTGTTTAGGTTTATGCAATGACATTGATTATAATAATTACTTATATTTTAGATTATTAATTGTTTTACTCAGTATTTTACTGTCACCTTTTTTGTAATCCATGATGTAAATAGGTGACCTTAGTAGCGGAACTGTTTGTTCCTTTTAGGTCAGCCCATTGGCACCACTGTATGTGACAGACTTTAATTGTGCTTGTTAATTATTTTTTGGTTGTCAATAAAAAATATCTCTCTCTCTCTCTCTCAAATTTTACTTTGTTAAATACAACCATTGTTTCAGGCTACGTTTACTGCAAAAATTTGAAATGCAGATTCCATGATACTCGCCACTGTATTAAAGTTTCAGTTTGGTAAAGTTAGGTTATCATAAAATGAAGACCGGGCTGGGAGAAGACTTTACTAAGGCTGTTCGGGATTCGACTCTGGTAGTCTACCGAGAGCTTTTTAAGGAGGAAGAAGAAGTCGACGCCTTGACTTGAAATTCGTTCTTTTATTGTGATCAAACAACTTAACTACAGCGTCGGTTCGTAACTTTAACCTGTTCTGCCAGTTATTTCGATAGTAATCCTTGTCTTAGGCTTTGGTAATCCGCAGCGAAGACGATTATAATCCGATCAGTAGACCTACTCCGCGATAGTTGATCCATGTAAACGCAGTCGTAGGCGACGACGATAATCCAAGTGAAGGTGATAATCCAGCAGCGATTCGCAGTAGAGCGGCGACGACGATACTCCAACCTCGAGCCGAACGAACCTCTGAATGACTGCGAGCGCTTCTTTATATACTGTTTCGTAGGTAGCCGTTGCCATGACGAGGGCTTCCAACTGTTCCGCCATCGTTAAAAAGAGGTAGCCGGTTCGCCACAATAATTTCATAAACACTTAGTAGTATGGGTAAATGTTACTTAAAGTATTGTATACTTAGTATTTAAACTTCAAGTTCACCAGCAGCTGCCTCTGAGAAGCTTGCCAGTCCAGCATCCAGCAGCCAGTGCCAAGAACCACCGGCAACAGTAGCTTCCAAAAGAAATCAGGTTTCGCTGAAAGCCACTACCACTACTCTGTCTGGACTCCTGGCCATGCCTTCGGAAGTTCGTACTGCACCCGGTCAGATTGCCACCAGGTAGTGATGGTCCTCATGCATCCACGGTCCAACACACACGTGTGGTGACTTGCGTGTAATGCCTCTTAACTTGATATTGAGCAAGTGGCAGAACTTGTTTTTGCATCTTGTAGTGTCAAAATCTATCTTCAGAACAGAACTGAAGGAATTCACTCCGAATGCCCAGTCTGTGAGGAACTAGTTCATTCTGCAAGTTATTCTAGTAACAGCAATTAAAAGCAGAAGTACTGCTGATGTTTCCATCACAACTTATGCTAGCAGTCTGTATGTGTTCAGAATTTTCATGTCAACGTGTCCCTGATTCTTATAGCCTGCATCAGTTTTAAAAATTATTTAGCTTAATAAATGTGCCTTATCAAGCAGCCAACCTGGATCATTGATACGCTTGTCTGTAATCACAGAAAGATACACGATAGACAATCTACATAATATTATTTTAACTGGTCCTTGGTCTCTTTCATGCAACTTGATTTTATAGCCTTTTAGTTTAGGCCTAACAGATGTGTGATTCTGTGTGGACTACATTGCAGGTCCAAAATGTTATTGATCAGGCGGTAGGCCAGTGAACACAAGGCAATAAAAAATAGAGAGAACATTGCCACAGACATGGCATCAAAGATAAGATGTATAACAATAATCTGTAACTTTTATCTTGTAAAATCAAGAACAAATATCATTAGCAACAGAACAAATTGTTGCATCCCTCAAACGATCAAGAATCACTTTTTAACTTTTCATGACACAGTAACTTCCAACAAACAATTCTTGGAACATGTGTTACAAGATAGATTTAGTCAAACCATTATCAAATATTTTTTAAGGTTGTGTTACATTTAAGTGTATCTTCGACGCTTGATAGTGTAACTCGCTGCCTGCTCCTCAAACCACTGACGCTGGTCGTCAGCAAGCGAGTTCCACTGATTTATGTATTCGCGGATGAGGTCGCCCGTTATGGGTACACCTGGCGGCACCGTCATCCTCAGAAAGAGCTGATATCCGCTAAGAGACAGTCCACCTGCTTATGGGATATTGGGGCCTCGGGATTGGGGGCATTTAATTCGGTTGACCAGCGGATCCGGGCTTTGTCCAAAGGGCCATACGGGGGTAGATCGCAAGAGGAAAGAATGGAATCCTGTAACGTCGTGGTGCCTGCGGCTAAAGTTTATTATTATTATTATTATTATCAGCGGAATTAAATGCCCCCAATCCCGAGGCCCCAATATCCCATAAACAGGCAACTTGGGACCGCCCACTTATCCAAAAGAGTCTGGCAACCCTCAGAGCCTCAATAACATCCGAGTACCACGAAGCCAGATTTAAGGCAGTTTCTTCACCACACTCTGGCGACTGGCTTTTGGCGCTGCCCATAAGTGCCTGCGGCTTGAGGCTAAACGATGAGGCTGTACGCATCACAACAGGCCTAAGACTTGGGATAGACTTGTGCGCCCCTCACGTTTGCCCCTGTGGGTCTCTGGTCACTGCGGACGGCTCGCACGGTCTAGCATGCCCTTTAGGCCCAGGGAGAACAGCAAGACACGCCTGTATCAATGACATCGTGTGGCGCGCCCTCGTGAAGGCTGGCTTTCCATCAACTAAAGAACCAGCAGGATTGGTTAGGTCCGACGGCCGACGACCTGATGGAGCAACCCTCATTCCTTGGGAAGGGGGTAAATGCTTGACCTGGGACGCCACAGTAATCGATACTCTGGCAGTCTCTTATCGATCCAGAACAGCCGTGGTCGCAGGTGCTGCTGCTGATATCGCAGCAGAACGAAAGACCTCAAAATACAGTGATATTCTCTCGACACACTGCTTCGTCCCTCTGGCCTTCGAGACTCTAGGCCCCATAAATCAGGAAGGCTTCAGCCTCATCAAGAAAATCGGACGCCATTTAACTCAAGCATCGGGAGATAAGAGGGAGACTTCTTTCCTGTTCCAACGCCTCTCCATTGCCATCCAGCGATCTAACGCGATTGCCTTTAATGGCACATTCTTGGAGCCAGATTTAAGCGAAGACTGGCAATTCCAGAGAACAATCACCGTGCCTGAAGCCAAGATTAAAGAAAAGGAGAGAACCTGGAACTGGTCGTCGAAACCCAGCCGACGGGCCCCAACCGATCCTCTGGGTCAAAGAGCCACACCGCCTGTCGAAGGTCAGCCGGCGGGTCGAGGTCGAGGAGACGTCGACGCTCGGGTCAGCGAAGCCCACGACGCAGGCGCTTTCGAAGCAGACGACGACGGCGATGAAGAGGAGGGAGCTGGTGGTGCTGGATGTTCGTCCGATCCACACCGGAAGTTCTTGCGCCCCATCGAAGAAACGCCCACAGAACGCTCTACACTTACGCGACCGCTAACTCAGGGTTGCTTCTTCACCACGGCGCTTAAAGACAAGATCACGCGATTCGGAGGTGCAGCTAGTCGACCTGTTTCCAGTGTGCCAACCAGGACGCCACAGCAGCTCTAGTTGCTCCAGCAACAATAGATTTGTATCATAATTGAAGTGACACAATAGATTTGTTTCATAATTGAAGTGACATAATTATTATTATTATTATTATTATTATTATTATTATTATTATTAGTTATTCGTATTATTGTTATCCTATATGTTCATAGTAGAGTTCCGGAGAAGCAGATGGCGTTCGAACCAATCTTATTCATCCAACATTTATTTCCGGTTTGCGTAATAACCGCCAAGCTGTGAATATTTTTAGAAGTATGAAGATTAAAATTACCGTATGCGAGATACAGGTATTTAGAAGTTTTGGCAAATTAGCAGTTTGGCAAATTTGCCGAGGTTTACAACAAGTTTACTCGTCTTGACCTGGAAAGGAACACTTGTTTTCTCTGAGCGTTTGTGAATAAGATGGTTCCCGTGACTTAGCTTTCGCTGTAGAAATCTCGAGGTTACGATTACGATTACGATTTTCAGTAAATTCTCGTACATGACTGGTTTTGCGTGGAGATCACGTTATTTGACGACCAGTTTACACGGACAGTTTACGATCTTGAGAGAAGACCATGACAAGTAAGAAAGCATACTTACGCTTGATTTATGCAGCCCCTTTATAATATTGCGATAGTTTTACATGTATCATGTAGTATATTTGCCGAATCTTTTTTCGCGCAACATCTGTGAGTTTTAAAGTCTCTTATGTGCAGATTATTGTATGCTAAAGTAGGCAAGTTCGTGTAATATGTAATGTTAAGAATATGTAATGTGAGGAATATATAAATAAGATGACACCATTAGTGCTTGAACCAGGTCAGTTTAAATTATTATACGCAGCTCAGTGCATAGCAAGCAAGGACATATTGTGTACTTTTAATGCCTTTCAAAAGTAACTTTGATAAAATGATTCAAAATAAATTACACATTGATGAAGAATCATAAATTAGAAATGGTAAAACAAAGTAAGAATAAAATAACAAAATAAATGTTACTTTAGGCTTTCAACACCGAGAGCTGCAGCTTGTAACTGAGGAGCTGTTGAAAGTCGAGGAGGAAGTTGAGGAGCTCCTTCGAAGGCAACACAAACTCATGAAACGAAAGAAGGTTCTGGAACAGTGCCTCACCCAGCCACGAAACATGCAGTCAGCAGATACAAAGGAATGGGACGGAACAGGTAACTGTCAGGACTTTTGTGTTTTTGGTGAAATTTCTTTCCAGTTTTAGGCACAATAATGTCTTATGCGTCATCATAATCATCCTTGTTATCACGGTCGTCAGAATCCTAGAAATGGTCATCATCGTCATTACCCTCAAACATATTTTACTCGTCTTTTTTCAAGTCGTTTATTTGCTGTAGGCTGATTTTCTGGACTTAACAGATTTCAGCCATATTTCTTCAACAGATTATGACTTTTGGCTGGTTCCTCTTCAAGTGACCAGCGACCGATACCTGGTACATTATGATAGTGGTGCTATAGAAGTAAGTAGATTAGAAACATTGTCCTCAAAACTCATTTGTAAGAACTTGTTATCTGTCATTTTCTGCAGCAAGTAAAATAATTTACCTTTCTTTAAATTTGCATTTTTTAATTATTAAAGTGAATTTGATTGGCCACGAATAATAGATTTCAAGTGGTCATCTCAGCTGGAAGACTTGAAATCTTCCATCTTTCAGTTGAAGGAGTTTCGTCCGCTTCAGCTGCAGGCAATCAATGCCACACTGTCCAACAGAGACTGCCTCATTGTCATGCCAACTGGGGGTGGCAAAAGCCTTTGCTACCAGATGCCTGCATTGGTTTCCAAAGGTAAATAAGTTACATATTAAGTAAAAGAAAAATTAAGTGCCGTTAACAAATCATTAATACGATCTTTTCAACATTACGTCGGCCACAATGTTTTAGTCCTAATTTTCAAATCTTGAATAATAACAACAATAACAACTACAATGATAATAATAATAAGAAGAAGAACAACAATAACAGCAATAACAATAATAATGAGTTTATTGTCGTTTTGTTATTATTAATTGTATATCAGTTTTGATGAAACTGTTTTTTTGTAGGGCTGAC
The DNA here is from genome assembly GCA_964023275.1 of Norana najaformis. Classification (NCBI taxonomy): domain Eukaryota; kingdom Metazoa; phylum Annelida; class Clitellata; order Crassiclitellata; family Hormogastridae; genus Norana; species Norana najaformis. Next base: position 39,538,278 of record OZ029913.1, on the reverse strand, counting down.
GCTGGTAGTCTGTCCTCTGGTATCATTGATGGAAGATCAGTTGATGTCGTTGAAAAAGCTTGGAGTTTCAGCCGCATTGCTGTCTGCATCCAGTTCCAAAGAGGAAGTGAAGGAGGTGCAGGACGCAATGGCTGATGGACGTAAGGTGGACCAGATTCGCCTGCTCTATGTCACTCCGGAGAAGCTGGCCAAGAGCAAGAGGTTCATGAACAAACTGGAGAAGGCCTATGAATTGGGGCTTCTGGTCCGAATTGCCATCGACGAGGTTCATTGTTGCTCCCAGTGGGGCCACGATTTCAGACCAGGTCACAGGCAAAACATTTTCTGCGCTTTATTTATTTAATTTGTTTCTGTGTATTTCAATGTAAAATCCAGTGTGTGATTTGTGCTGGGCACTGGTGAATTGAGGGACCACGTCTGCCATTTGAGCTGAGTGTAGGGATCATAGTTCAAGTGGCCTCTGGGTCCATTCTTGCAAACCTGCTCCTTGTTTCTTTGCACTAGCATTTTAAACTCAGGTGGATGGAAGCTTGGTCCTCTTGATCGTCTCTTGGGGGTTGGCAGCAGTTGGGGAGGGGAAAGGTCATTGGGCAGTGTAAATATATCTTCAGTAAAGAAAGTCTTAACCAGTGGGGGAAAGATCTGTGGTTTTTTATGGGGAAAATATGTCATAGAGATGTACTATGAGTTAACAGCCATTTGACAGGATTTTATTGCTGCTTTTAATTTTTTGAATGATAATTAAAACTGCTAGTTTTTCTTGTTGCTTTTCAGATTATAAGTTTCTTGGCGTTCTAAAGCGACAGTTCCCGAATGTCCCGATCATGGGCTTAACGGCGACTGCCACTAGTGACGTCATCGATGACGTCATGAAAATGCTGGGAATTCCCGGCTCACTGGTTTTTCGAGCACCGCTTAACCGGCCGAATCTGTTTTATGAGGCAAGTTGGATGTAAAGCTGTGGATTTTGTTACATCATCATCACTTCGTAAAGTTTCTTTTGATGATTATAATTTTTTTAAATATTTATTTTAGTTTTATTTAAAGCAGTTATTATGCACACAAAGTCAGCAAATCTGAATCTGAAGTGTCAATGAATATTTGATTGAGGCCTAGATGGAGTCGTGCAAAAGCCACAGTAAGAGTGGGTCTTAACAAGTGATTAAAATGACAGTGGTGAGCTAGCAAGTCGGGATTTTTTTGGTAGATTGTTCCAGATCTGAGAATCAACTGCTGATCCCACATTTATTCTGAAGCTATTATCTGCTCTTAAGATGCAGCAGGAGAAAAATGTATGTACTGTTATTTTGCTATGATGTTACTGTTCTGTGCATTATTCCTATAAATTGTACAATAGATATACATAATTAGACAATGGATTTGAGTTTGCGTTACAAATTGTTGCTGCTTTGTCCTTATTAGGTTCATCCTAAAGCGTCATCCCTGGCCTTGGCAATGGATGCTATTAGTCAGGAGATTGAGGTCAGGTTCAAAGGGCAGTCAGGTGAGTGGTTTTGGCTTGATCTTCCAATTTTTTATATTTATTGAAATAGAACATTCAGTTTTATTTAAAATGATGCATTGTTCTGGAAATAGTGCAAGTATTTCAGGAGATATTTTCAGTTGAACATCATGTTTGTCAAATTTATAATTTCTGAGAAATGACGTTATCAGTGTAGCAGTCAGTGCTTTTAATTCCTACTCTACATTGAACTGATCGTCTGCTTGTATTCAGCTGAAAACTGCATTGGGTGGAAGCCTGTGGAAAGTTTGTCTTAGTGTGGTTTCAGATGTTATTGCTGGGTGCAGTCAGAATGGAATGGGGCAACTGCTGTGTTTAGCTAAAGAACTGTTGGCCCAAGAAGATGCTGAGTCACTTAGCAACAGTCTGCAAAGAGACGTTACTCTGTTTTTTTATAAGGAATGTATCAGTTGAATGAATGAGTGAATGAACTAATGAATGAAAAAATTAATTAACAAACTGATGGATGAATGGATGAATGAATGAGTGGTTGGGTGGAGGATGAATATTTGGCTGACCGACTAACCAAATGACTGACTGGATGGATGGACGGATGATTAACTGAAGGGATGATTGAATGAATGACTTATATAATGAATGAAGGAGTGAAGGAAAGAACGAGTGTGATTTAATGATCAGATAATACGTGACTGATCATTTTGTTTTGTTTTTTGTTGTTGGTTTTATCTATACTGAATACTAAAATAACTGAAAAAGGAATGATGCATTTGGTGTCATAAATTTGGACACTGAAACGTGGCAGATGTCAGATTAAGATCTGTTCTAAGAAATGGGTTGATGTGAAGGGTTTCACTTGTTTTGCCCAACGGTGGTTTTTTCTGTTGTGTAAGGGATCATTTGTTATTTGTTCTGAAGGGATCATTTACTGCTTGACACAGAAGGATGCGGAGGGAGTGACACAAGAGATGCAGACACGAGGTTATCGTGTCGGCTGTTACCATGCCAACCTCGATGCAAAACATCGCAGTCGTGTTCACAGTCTTTGGACTAAGAATGAAATTCAGGTAAAACTCAGGTCTCTATTAACCAACATTCAATGACTCTGAGAGATTTTTCAAAGGTGCCATCTTGTTACGCCACAAGATGAGGTGAGGTAAGAAAAGTAAGGTAGGATGTGGTACAGTTGACGTTTGTACTTTTCAATAGTAGAAGTTTCAAGATTAGATTAGTCTTTTGCAGATGAAGTAAGGATTGTGTTTTCAGAGTCTTACTTGTAAGTCAGCAATATGGAACATGAACTTCTCAGCTTTTCTCTTCCTCTCTTCTGCAAGCGCTTGAAGACCTGCTTGTTCCCCAGTGGTTCTGGGTCATTTGGCTGGGAGCACCTCTGATGAGTATACCTTGAAGTAGCTCTTTATAAATTTCTGATTACGATTATGATGTTAAGCGTCTTGCAAAAGTGCTGCCTATATTGGCCTAATTGATGTTAAAGTCATTAAGAACAAGACTTTCATGAGTAAACAAAGAATGGTCAGATAAATAGGAGAGTGAGGGCTGTCATAAGTTGTAAATTGTAAACGAACGTTTATAAAGCGCCACTTAGGAAACAGTGGCGCTCCCGACTTGAACAAACAAAAAGGATTTCAGGCGTTTGCGAGACTGGGTAGGAAAGAGACTAAGTAACTGAAGCCGCAGTTCAAGAGGAAGGCAGTTCCAGCTGGAAGGGCCAAGAAAGGAAAAGCTCCTGGACTAGGCAGTTGTAGTGCGGACACGAGGGACTACCAAGAGACCATGGGTAGCTGAGCGAAGGGAGGCATGGGCAGGCAACGAGGAAACCGAAATACAAAAAGAAGTAGGACGGAGCAGAGCCTAGAAGGCAGTTGCGCATAAAGATTAGAATCTTAAACTGGATGCGTTGACTGACAGGAAGCCAATGAAGTGAGTCACGAATAAAAGTAGATATATAGGCAGACTTTGGAAGACCACCGATAAGGTTTGCAGTAGCATTAAGTATAGACTGAAGCTAGGAGGTGTTAATTGCAAAAAGTCCAATATAGGCAGCATTGCCAAAGTCAATCCTAGTGCAAATCAGGGCATGGACCAAGGTAGTGATCGCATGAAGAGGAAGCGAGTGACGAATAGAGCAGAGTTGTCGTACAAGAGCGGGAGATATTATTTAGATGGTCAGTCAGAGAAAGAGTTTGATCCAGGATGATTCTGAGGGCACGGACTGAGGAAGAGAAATGAATATGAGGGAAATTAGAGGAAAGGGAACTACAGTCAATTTTGGCAAGCTGGACACGGCCACCTAGCCAGATATATTGAGTCTTATCAGGATTAAGACAGAGGCGGTTAGAAGACATCCAGAGATCTAGAACAGAGGTGGCCTCAAGGATCCGCTCAACCATCAGAGTGGCTGAGGCAGCCGGGCCATGAGTAAAAGATTGAGTGTCATCAGCATATTGGTGAGACGAAACACCCAAGGGGAGAAGTATACTAGCGAGATCAGCAGTATATAGGATATATAGAAGCGGTGCAAGTACCGAACCCTGAGGAAGACCACAGGGAATGTGAGTCCAGGCAGAGCGAGTGCAGCCAAAAATAACAGAAAGAGAGCAATCAGAGAGAATGAGTGAAAACCAAAGAAGAGCAGAGTCATTAAGGCCAAAAAATTTAGATAGTCGTTCTAGAAGAATGGAATGATCAACAGTGTCAAAGGCGTCATAGAGAGCAAGAAGTGTGACATGGCCATGGTCAAAGACATGAAAGATGTCAGCTAGAAGGCGGGTGATGAGTGATTCTGTCGAATGGAATTTTCTAAAACCAGATTGAAGGGGAGGCATGAGAGAATTAGATTCAAGGTATTCAACCAGTTGAAGAGAGACATCTTTCAAGGAGCTTCGAGAGGAAGGAAAGGTTAGAAATAGGACGATAGTTAGAAGGAGAGTTAGGGTCCAGGCCTTGGCGCTTGAGGTAGGGAAAAACAACTGGATCGCATAAAGTCCAAGTAGTCGTCTGCAGAGAACGGATGTTGAGAGTGGGAGGAGGAAGGTAAGGAGCGACCTAGAAAGTCAGCAAGTGATGACCAGAGGCGACGTGGGTTTCCTTTTTCTCTGCCAATCAGCGACTCCCAATACGAAGTTTCTTTGGTTCGGTAAACATATCTCGAAGGTAAGGCGATCAGCAGGATCACAAGTACGATGATATCGGCGCTCTAGACGTCTGGTGTATCGACGTGAAGCGCGGCATTGGCTGTCAGGCCAAGGTCGTAGTGGTCTCGAGCGAATCCGATGAGGACGGAGAGGAAGGAGGGCATCAATGAGAGGAAGAACCGAAGAGATCCTTGGTTGAGCGCTCACTTAAGGAGGAGAGATCAGCGTAGATGGAGCTACTGAGGAGACCTGCACGGAAGTTGATCAGATGAATTGGATTGGATGTTGTTCATTAACAGGTGGTCGTTGCTACAATCGCCTTTGGAATGGGCATCGATAAGTCAGATGTTCGATTTGTCATTCATCACTCTGTTAGCAAGTCCGTCGAAAACTACTACCAAGAAAGTGGACGAGCAGGTTACGACTTACATTGGTTATTATCATATCAAATCGGTTTTATCATTATGAACCATGTGTGGTTGACCAGTTAAAATCTAATCCAATATAATGACTTCTGTAGTGCCATTAGGTATCTAGACACTTATTATAGCGTCTTTTAAGTATCTTGCTGCCTAAGGTGGTTATGTTGTGTTGCTCCAGGTGAAAATGTAGTCAAAATCATAATATGGTGGATGTGTCTGGTCAAATCTACAGCTGTACGTTTGGGGAAAATTTCCTTAATAGGCTGATTTATATATTGTACATTGTGGATTTTGGGTTAATGGTTAGAGAGACTTTAAAAGTGATTTTTAAGGAGATTTTCTGCAGATTGTTGGATAAAGCTTGCAGAGTTTTTAAGAGATTTATTGAGATTATACCATTGGTTGAAATGATAACAAGAGATTTTTCAAAGAGATTTTCAGAGATTTTTAAAAATCATTTTAAATTGTAAACTGCTGTTGGATCTTGCAGGACGTGATGGGGACCCAGCCCACTGCATCCTTTACTTCAACTTTTCCGACCTGTTTCGTCAGAGCACAATGGTCTTCACAGAACAGACCGGTCTCGAGAAGCTCTATGCCATGATGCACTATGCCATTGACCTCACTACGTACGGATATTCACCATCTCTCATTTAGTCCGATATGGTTTGATCGAGTGGAATCGGATTTGATCCAGTTGAATCAGATTTTATCAGTTGAATCAGATTTGATCCGGTTCCATCAAACTTGATCCAATTGAATAGGACTTTATCCAGTTGAATCAGATTTTATCCAGTTGAATCAGATTTTATCCAGATGAATCAGATTTGTTCGAGTTCAATCAGATTTGATCAAGTTGAATCAGATTTGATCAGCTGAATCAGACTTGATCCAGTTGCATTGAACTTGATCTAGTTGAAAAGGATTGTTTCCAGTTGAATCCGAGTTGATTGAGTTGAATCAGGTGTGATCCAGTTGCATCGGATTTACCTCTGTTTTCTGTTTTGGAGACCAAAGTGAATTTATAGTCTCACTGTGTCTTAAAAGTAACAATAATCTTTTTCTGCATTTGATTATAATTTAATGATAATTTCTTGTGTGATTTTGATCAGTTCAGTGTAGTTTGGCTATGAAGGCTTTCTTTAATCTAAGTACATGTTGGTATGTTCATATTAATGTTTCGAAATATGTTCCTTTTTAAGTGCCTTGGTTGCCGTAAAGGCCTTATATAAATGTCTGCATACGTACATACAGATACAGAGACAAAGAGATGCATGTATGTATAAATACTATATATATACATATATATGTGTATGTGCGTGTGTGTGTGTGTGTGAAGATGCTGCTTTAGCTCCTCTAAGAACCTTTCAAACACACAGCACAATATACTTCATCTTGGGAAATGTTTATGCCAATTTACGCTTCTTTACAGCATGATAGAGTAGTAATGTTCTGCTGATTGAGTGGAGTGATTGAAGACCAAGGGAATTGGTTGATCGCTGGTGTTGTTTTGATTGCAGATGTCGACGCTCACTGTTGGCGCAGCATTTTGGTGAAACTTGGGAATCGAAACAATGCCAAGAAATGTGTGACCACTGTAGTCCGCACCTCAAAGGTCAGTCCATATTTGTGTCTTGGATTTTATTTGATCGTTTTTTGTCTGTCACTTGTAGGACAGGAAAAAGTGGAATGGGAGAGGATTGGAAAAGAAAGGAAAGGACAGAATATGATGGAAATAGAAACTGAAGAAACAGGTGGAATATGATAGGAAAAGAAAAGACATGAAAAGGTGGCATAGGACATGAAAATGAGAAAAAGGAAAAGATGAGATAGGCTAGTTAAAGACTGACGAAACAGATGGGATTGGCTAAGATAACAAAAGAAAGGATAGTGAATAGTGAAGGATTGGATTGGATAGGGTTGATTATATTTTTGCTGAAATAGATACAACTATATATTTATTCCACCAATTAATTCTCTATGTCTCAGCCAACTCGGTTACAAAAGATGTTACGCAGTATTGTAAAGACGTGCTTACCCTCCTGAGTCATGCCAAAGTGACAAATCAGAGAGTGACGAGCCTCAAACTGGTGGAAGCGTGGAGCGGCAAGGGTAGTCCGGCCCTGCGTGTGTCAAGCGTGGCCCCTCCAAAGATTCCGCGGTCGGAACTTGAGCGGATACTTGTCCATATGCTACTCAACGGATATCTGAGAGAGGACTTCCACTTCACTCCATACAGCACCATCAGCTACATCCTTCCAGGTCAGTGAGGCTCTGGATGTCAATGTAATCTTATAATCTAATCTAATCTAGTTTTAACAGGTCTAGTCTAGTTTCATCAAGATATGAACATATTACCTCTGTACTTAAGTCATTGCATTGGCCTTCTGTTCAGCAAAGAATCCATTTCTTATTGTGCTCATGCTTAGAAAATGTTGAACTGTAGCCAACCACACTATTTAAAATCAGTCCTCATTTCCCAGGCTTATCGGTATTCAACCGGGTCGTCTGATTTCCTTTAAACTCAAACCACGAATTTTTACACTCGGCCCTTATTCCTAATCAGTGTTCAACCAGGTCGTCTGACTTCCTTTCTCTGTCATGCCTAAAACTAAAACTGTTCTTGGTGAACAAGTTTTCTCAAGTTGTTAAATTTTGGAAGTTTCTAATTAATAATAATATTAATATTCTATACTAACCTAGTCTGATATATTTTTATTTGTAGTAATTTAGCCTAGCTAATCTAATATAGTCTAGTTTAGTCTAGGCTAATCTTATGCAGTTTAATCTAAATTGTTACGTGATCTGATCTGTGGTTTTTTAGTGTCTTAGTCTACTCTACTCTAATCACATCTCATCTGACCTCGTTTAAACTGGTCATCTTTAGGGTCGTACTGTCGTGCATGCTAACAAATTCTACAACAGACTGACAGATTTTGAGGAAACAGATGTGATTTGTCATTTTGATTTGTTGATTTTTCGTCTGGTTTAACCAGGTGGTTGTGCCAGCCAGCTGCAGTCTCCTGGCCACTGCGTTGAAGTAGAGCTGTTGGTTTCTGAAGCCAGCAGATCTTCCTCACACAAATCCAAGACTTCTTCTGCTCTGAACTGCACCAAACCTCAGGGGCTGTCTGGGAAAAACCCATCATCATCGGAAAACCCCAGAAAGCCCAAAGACTGTCATGGCGTCAAAAGAAGCAAGTTTTCATTGCAGCCAGAAGCCAAGAAAACTGGAAGAAAATCCAATGATGCAGCGCAGACGAGGACAAAGCGAATTCGAATTGAAAGTGATGGTGAAGACTTTGAGTGTGGTGACGTCCAGATGACTTCTACAAAGCCTTTTGGAACGTCATCAAAATCAGCTGTAGTCATCGATGATGACGACAATGAAAATGATGAAGATGATGATTAGTTCGTTTTGTTAGGAAAATAAAATTAGGGATTAAGAGAGATGAATAGTGACATTGTCGTTGCTGTGTTCTTTGCATTCCCAGCCATTATGCTTAGCTGCAAAGATGATGATGATGATGAATATGGTGGTTACGATTATGATGATGTTGATGATGATGATGAATATGGTGGTGGTGGTTACGATTATGATGATGATGATGATGAATATGGTGGTGGTGGTGGTTACGATTATGATGATGTTGATGGTGATGATAGTGATGGTGGTGATGATGATGACGACGACGATGACTATGTTGATGATATATGACTGAAGAGCATAATAGGAAAATGATTGTCAAGTGAATTGCAGGATTCTGCTTTCCATTGATTCTGCATATAACACTGCATATTCTTGTAAAGACCTACCTATACATGCATCTATATAGAGGACAGGATAATATTGAGAATATTTACATATATATATATATATATATATGTATATAAAATATGCGTGTGTGTATGTGTGCGTTTGTGTGTGTGGATGTGTGCATGTGTGTAGCCGTTGGCGTTCGGGTCGTGTCTTGGTGGCCCTACCCTCGAGGGGGCAGATGATGTGGGTCTTTCGTGTGTCAGTCGAGTTGAAAACGATCGGAACATGCCATCAGAATTAAGCGACGTCTGAAGCCCCATCCGTCTCTCGTTCGACAAGCACACAGTAGGGCAAGGCGGCAGGTACAAGAGGAGACACAACAGGACGAAGAAGAGGACAGAGGAGGAGGAGGAACGCGACTTAGTAGGAAGAGGACAGATGGGGAAGAGGAGGAAGAAGCAGAAGATGTGGAAGAGGAGGAGGACAGATAAGGGTCAGGAAGAGGACAGAGGAGGAAAAATACGACTTAGTAGGAAGAGGACAGATGGAGCAGAGGACAGGAGGAGGAGGAAGAGATGGGAAGTGGAGGAGGAAGAAGAAGAGGACAGAACATTTCAGAAAGATGGGAAAGAGGTGGAGGAACACGAGTCGACTTAGTAGGAAGAGGACGGATGGGGAAAAGGAGAAGAAAGAGGACAGAGGATTACGAAAGATGGGAACGATGAGGAGGAGAAGGACAGAAAAGGATAGAGGAAGAAGACAGGTAAAGATACAGGAAGAGGGCAGCGGAAGAGGAATACGATTTAGTAGGAAGAGGACAGGACAAAGAAAACAGAAGGACAGAGGAAGAGGACATAGAAGAAAAAAGAGGATGAACATAACTTAAAACGAGGACATAAAAGGAAGAGCAGAGAAGACGACAGAGGCCAGATAAAGAGGAGAAGGACGAGTCAGTGGATTGATATGTGGCCTGCAAGGGACACGTGAGAAGCGGTCGATCGTTGCGACGTTCGTTCATTCATTCATCCTGTCCGCTGAATCGACGTCGAATCGGTTGCGGTCGGCGATTTCACTGAATGACGATCGACATCGATTAATGATGATGACGATGATGATCTTACGTGCCCATCACTTATTTATAGACACCCTTAGACCGACGGACCCATTGCACACGGCGTCCTCTAGTCGACCGGCCCAAGCCGCCGCGAATCCTGTCCGTCGAGTCGGCCGGCGACACGTCGGCTGGTGACGAAGACTTGCGATGCAATCGACTACTAGTGATCTTCTGTCGCTGGCGCATGACAACTGAAGATCTACGGGGCGCTTTTGACGTAATCCGTTGCATTAACTGACAGGTAGGCTCAATTGCCGTCTTGGCCTAGTTATGCTCCAACTGGAGCTGTATAAATCTTAACGATAACGACAACGTCGATGATGATGAAACGTTTGGCGTTTCAGCTGTTTGTTACGTTCTCTAACATTGTTAAATAGTGGTTTAAAAGACATTTTATCCGTGCTAGAACCACAAACAATTTTTTTAGTTTTTTCTCGTGATGGTCTGCGCTGGTACCTCGGGGAATTGCCGCGATAGTTATTGCGGTTCCATGGATAAGCTGCCTTTTCCCTTGTAAAAAGGTAGGATCCTCCTGATTCTGCCTCTCACTTATCTCACTTTCCGGTTCAGTAGCCGTCTGCCTGTCTGCCTGCCTGACCCTTGGATCTTGGCATGGAACCGAACCCTTTCTCCCTGTTGATTTTGTTTTGACTGAGCGCCTGCGAATAGGCTGTTTCCCGCGACTTAGCTTTCGTTGGGTGCTGTAGAAATCTCGAGTTTACGATTGCGATTAACATTAGATATATTTGGTGCCTTCCCGTTGTTCAGCCAGCCGACCTCAGCCACCACCTCTTGTTCGGTAGGCGGATCGATTGTCGGATATGGCTCTGAGGCTTCGGGGTTCGAATCCTCTTAATATTGACGATGCAGCACTGTTGAGGCCAGTAACTGCGACCTTCAGCTGCCAGTTTTTTAAAGTCTCTCAGGGCGGATTTGTATGGAGATCTGCAGGCACCTTTATCCTTCCGTCTCTGCATTTAGCCTGTCTTCCAGTGGATTAGTTGCCATGTGTCGGAACTAATTCTTCTTGTCCCCCCGGTAAATTCCAAGGTGTTCCTCGGCTGCTTCAGTTATGTAGTCCCGAAGTCCTCGCCGCTGTCATTAGCTGCACATTTAGCGAACATCTCTCTGCAGCAAATGCGTGTTCGGTGGCAGATCTTTCAATCTACTGATGTTAACTCGAGGCTGTTTGGGAGATTTAGTGCTTCTTATACTGAGTTTTACCTCCAGTGTGGCAACAAGTGCTCCATGGTTCGTGAACGTAAACTCGAAATTTCGATAACGCTACTTTAAAGCTAAACACATGGCACCAGCTTATTCACGAGCGCTGCGTCAAGTCAGTGTAGTTGTCCAAAGATGCCATGTCAAGAACCAAGTCCAGTTACCAGGAGATCAGAGAGAGAAGGGGGAGGAGCTGTTAGAGTGGGTTGTGTTAAGGCTGAGAGAAATGGGAAGGCAGTGGATTCGATGGATGATGAATATCATGCAGCAAATACTCACTAGGCCTACATATTTTATTCACCATCGTCTTTGTTCCTATTGCAGATGAACGTATGGAGCGCACACCGATAAGTTTTTTGTTAGAGGCGCTATATAATTTTTTGTTTATTTAATAAAAGCGCATATTACGGGCGCCGTCAGTTAACCTCAATCTGAGCTAAGACCGAACAGTCGTCGCGCAAGACCAGAGTAAATAACGAATTCTAACTGGTGATGATAGCGAGTTGGTGAGTGAGCGAGTAAGTAAGTGAGTGAGTAAATGAGTGAGTAAGTAAGTAAGTAATGCATTTGTTAACACGCCGTAAGTCCATAAACTGAGCGCGGAATCGTAGTCATAGCGAATCGTAGGCGATAAGTCGAGTTGGTAAGTAGAGAAATTGAGAAAATTTAAAAGGTGTGTTTGCGGCTACGACTCCCCCTAGACCCCACCGGATAAGCAATGGCGGCGTTCCATCCGACCCTCACAGACCTCTTTGCCGATTGGACGAGTGCTCTTCTCTACTTTTTCCAGTCTCGTGAATAAGCTTGTGCCCTGCGCTTAGCTTTTAAGTAGTGCTTTAGAAGTCTACGATTACGATTTCCGCTTGAAACCCGTTCTGTTTGATCGTCGTATTGGTTGTCAGGCCGGGAGCGAATCTGAGGAGTGGCGCTATATAATTGTGCAATTACAATTACGTATGTGTCGTGTGCTGTAGTTCCGATAATTCCGAACTTCCTGTACAAACTGGATCATCCGAAGTCCGAACAACGAGCTCCTCTGTCATCTTCTTCTCCCGGTGAGTCCGAACAACAGAGGGTCGCGGGCCAAGCGGACCCAGACTTCGCGAAGCACTGTCTTCACCGCCGACCCCTGCATCCAACAGCACTCCGTTCTTGACGACCTGACGGATTCTGTTGACTGAGTCTCGGTGGCGCTTCATCGCGCATCACGGCCTACAAAAGCAACATGTTACGTCATAGATTCGCAATATACCAAAGAATGGTATGCAAGACATACAAAATTAATACTAAACATAGGGCCTACTAAACAAAGTGACCAAGTACATACGTTGTTGTCATTAATCGGTAGACAATTGCAGGTTAAGTACTGTGGACTGTACACTGTTTTGAAACGAATGGGCCCGGTTGATGACTTGGAAGCCATTCCTGACCGAAAGAAAGCCAGGTTGTGGTGCATATGAATTTGATGAAACGGTATGAGCCCAGAGACAGAGATATGATGGGTCTCAGATTGGTATCTTCCATGTTGCCTGTGAATTTAAGCTGTCAGTCTAATGTATCTTTAGTTGAGGAAATTGATATAAAGCAGAAGCTGTTTGGATTCAGTCCAGGTTGATGAATTGCTGCAATTGTTGTATTCTTTTATCAAGTTTTAGTAAAGTGCCGGAGAAAACGAGTGTGATTTCACATCATATTGAACTGGCACCTGGAGCGCGATCTATGCGCCAAACAGCTTATTGATTACATCCTGAGAAACTTGCGAAAGTGAATCAGAAAATTGATGAACTTATGGTCTGGAAGAATCGAGGAATCGGAAAGTCTTTGGGCTGCACCCGTAGTCGTTGTCCAGAAACTGTAGGCCCTACCGACTTCCGAAAATTAAATGCTGTCATAGCTCCGTATCCTTTTCCCATGCCTAGAGATGAAATTCTAATTGGAAGGCAAAATTCCTTATCAAACTGGACATGACTAAGGGGTATTGGCAAATTCCTTTAGATAAGAAGTCAATTCGTACAGGATTTGTTACGTTGGACATTTCCAGTGAAAGTACACGTCTCTTGGACACAGAAATGAGACTGCAACTTTTTCTAGTTTGGTCCCAAATTTATTTCATGGTTTGATGCTTTCTGTGATGCATATCTAGATAACATAATTTTTGTTTTGGCTAGGCAACCTGTAACAATATATATATATATATATATATATATATACGTTTCGTTAAACAGGCCTACGAGACCTCCATGAAAATGACCTACTTTGGCATCACCTTTGCAGACGACCGCGTTCCAGGGTTAACTGAGCTGCGGGATCGGGACTTAGATACTGCCGTGTCGAGCTATTTAGGCCTAGTCTGTATATTATCATGATATATATTGGTATTCAGCCCAGCATGACTGCACTTTCTTCCAACGCGCATCCGTCTGCTGAAACTCGGTACCCAGTGAACCAGTGACACATATACAAGGCTCCCCTTCTTCCTCTTATCCTTCTTTCCGCTCCATGCCCAAACATCACCCCCCGTAGCTGCCACGCTTTCTGCCCGACTCGGATCTTGACCTGGAACCGAACACTTTTACCTGTCGAGTTTCTTTTGACTGAGCACTTGTGAATAAGCTGGTTCCCGTGACGTGGTTTTCGTTGGCCACTGTAGAGATCTCGAGATTACGATTTGTAATCTTACCCTGCTCCCAGCGAAGTCCACTAATGATGATTCAATGCAATAGGCCACAGCTCATCTGCAGACTGAAGTTGGTGTTTAGGGCACAGGCTGTATTGAAATAACTGCAAGTACCTAATTTAGATGCGGACGTCCGCATTGGGCATAACCCCACCCCTTGTCCTCATTTGGATGACCCTGCTATACCCTCTTTGCCGACGTCCTCGGTGAACAATCCTGTGCGTGCTGAACGCACAGGAGTGTTCATAGCTGCCCCACCCCTCTAAAATAAACTCCCACTACAATTGAGTTATCTGATCCATCCTACGAACTCACCAACACTTCACCACCTTGCAATTTTTGGAAGAAAAACTGAGAGATGACAGTAAGGTGAGTAGGATTGATACGGGGCACTAGATCAGTGTTCGACAAAGAGGCAGAGGAGGAATGCGAGTCAAGAAAGGAATGCAATGAGAAGCGAAGGGATGAGATTCTATCACAGAAACACAATACGCAAGAGGTAAGGAGCAAGGAGGAAGACTTACGATGGAGAATAGAGTTGACAGTTATCTGCAGACATTTTGAATTTGATGAGTTGGAATAACAGTACTTTTTCTTGACAGAAGCAATAAGTTGGTGGTATTTGTTGGTGGCAGATTTCAGAGTAGTAAGTGCCCTTGCCTTAGCAATAGGGTCACTTGTGCACTTGTAAGCATGTTCAAGGCATCTGCAAAAAGGACCTGAATGCTTGGAGGTAAGAAGTGAACCAATGGTTATTTCTGTGTGCAACGTTTGGTAATGTGTGGGGCACGAGTATCTAGGAAGTTGGTGACTGTAGTTTTGCAGCAAGACAGATGTGGTGTTGTAGCAAGTCAGATGTAGTTTTCTAGCAAGACAGACGTAGTGTTGTAGCAAGACAGATCATCACGGGAAGAATGAGGGCTTAGATCAAGTTCGGAGTTGATGTCTTGCATGAAGGCTTGATGGTCAAAGGACCCCATCTGACAGAAAGATTGAGATAATGGACCAGGGCGAGGAAAAAGGCTTGATTTCCTTATGAGAACAGCACATTTCAAAACAGACTCCTAATCTGACTTCTGTCATAACGCACAAGGCATTAGTTGATTGTCGCTTTGAGTGAAACCATAACCAAGAATGGTAATCCAATGGAAAAGTCCAGAACTTTGAAATCCTGTTGGTCAGGGAAACTGGAAGACAGGCTACAACAAGTTACCCATTACATTACACTTTAGCATATACTGTAAATTGTTTTAATTTTACAGTTATAAATGTGTTATGCAACTGACGACATAAAAAGGCTGTAGAAAGCAACCAGTCTGTTTCATTTCATGACATATACTATCAATACATTGATAATTGAGAATGTCAACAACATTAAGTAAAGCAAGAGTAACAAAACCTACAAAAAGCAGTCTACCAAGTCTTTCTCCGAGAGCATGATTCTTAGCGGGAAAAGTTCTGGGCAACCTCAACATAACCCAAAAATAGGACAAGAAATTTATAGGTCCCTTTTAGACCACTGCAAACACAAATTTTGCTTCTTAAAACCTAATAATCTGCCAAAGAAACTTAATAAAATCTAAATCCCCACTTGTAGAATATCTGGCCTTCCTTTGGTAGTAACTGGCCCAGGCCAAGAAACCCAATTCGTGACCTTTTTACCCCTACATTCATGAGGTCCTGCATTGGAGATCAACTTATTCCAGATGCACAGAAACAATGCAAGGGCTTATAAATACTCATTCTTTCATGAAACAAACAGATTACAGACGTAAGAAAATGCCACATCAGAAGAATCAAACCATTGTAAAGTGAAGCACAGGAGTTAGATATCAGTCGAGAATAGAAAAGGAATGCCTACAGCCAGAAACTCAGTACAACAGTCATCTGTGTAACTAATTTTAGACAAGTTGCATGTAGTTGATAAGCGCCGTTAGTCTGTGAAATTCTCAGGCAGTCCATTGGTCAATCCAGTCTTGACCTGAAGTGCAAAACAGAAGCATTTAGCACGAAAATTCTGTAGCAAGATGATAACATAACATACAGGCTGAACGAGACAGACAGACAGACAGATAAAATTGTGGTAAAGTATAAATTAACTTGCATATAAGCTAAGATTTTGTCATAAATCTGTAACAGCTCTGTTGCCTACAGGTAACAATAAAATGACTGCTGTAAATATGCGACAGACAGACAGACACAGACAGACAGACATTTGAGTCATTATAGTAGTAATAGATTGTTTACAAGAGCAGTTTCAACCAAAGGAAATTTCTGGCATCAGCATTCAAGCAGATAAGGTTTGCAGCATACCAAAAAGCACATAAAATTTATGGTCATATTTATGAGGCTTGCTTCAAACTGTTTCACAATCACCGACTTGCCTTAATTGTCCGCATGAACAATGGATATTTTCCAAACATTTTGCTTATCACTAAGCGAGCTAATACATAAGCTGATGTGAACATGTGATGTGGGCCTAAGCTCTCTAGGCAGTAATTTGATAGTGATTTGAACTTTTGTGCTTGTTACTTTACTGGAAATAACCGCTGCTATACAATTGTCGATGTTGGCATGGGTTATGTTATTGTCTTAGGCCGCAGGTCCCCATTATTTCAATACTGGAACATAACAATAAAATCAAAGTTCAGGTGGAATTTCTGAAAGTACATGAAAATTACCACGGTGGACATAAGAAGCGAACTGATTGTCACAGTCTGAGTGAAGTTGGCATTGTAACTAAAACAACGTGTTCGTGCAGTTTAAGTAACTTATCCATGGTCTCTGAAAACATTCTGCAGAAGACACAGAAAAACGCCCACTGAATCGTGTGTTCTGTTGTTATTCCGTTCAGCCATCCTATGGTATAAGGTCTCACGCGTCGAGCAACTGAGTATTATTATGCATCACATGAGTATTGCGGAGTCGAATACCCCAAACAGAGTCAGATAAATGAATACGAAGCTGGATTAAAAATTTGAGCGAAAATGGGTGCAACCAAAGCTCAGCTAAAGCCATACAGCAGATCATGACCAGATTTGGTAGAAGTTCAAAGCTCCACACAAACACTGTGCGTCTGGCCATGCACATCTGCTCCAAGGAAAACTGAATTACATCTCGATCAGTAATGTATGCAGTTTGTATGTACATATGTATCTGAACTTTGTATAGTGCCTTTTAAGAACTTCTCAAAGGTGCTGAAACATGGCCATCTTAATTATCAAAAAAGGTACATCTGAAGATAAACTGCAAATGTTTCCCAAGCTATTTCTGGCAATATGTAAACTTACAGTGTCATGATGTTGTCGAGACCTTCTTAGGACTTAAGCGCCTTCAGAGGGTTCCACTTCAGCTGGTGAAAGGCAAAGCAAAACGTGTTGCCGAGCAGCACAAGCATTCCGAGCATTCCAAATGCTCCGTACTCACGCTTCGAAGGATCTACAGTCATGAACACACAAGGTTAAGTAACCAGTGACAGATTCGAGGGTGTAAAGAGCGTATGCACCCACAATAAGCTTGGCCAAATGTCAGATTCAGGAGGGTGTAAACTTGATTGAGTAACATTTCTCTCATATAGACTCTGCCCTTACTATGACTTTTCCATGACCTAACTTGGCAATTACTAAACATCTTAAACTATACTACGCAGGCTATGTTGCTTACCCACCACTTCCCTGATTTAGTGGATTTCAAGTGGACTTTTCCCATGGATTATCGTCATTACAAAATGTTGTAACATGCATGTCACCTAGCGCTTTGAACGTAAGGCACAGGCTAGTTAGTGGCCAGATGGTAGTTGAGTTAGAGATCCAAATGCTTGAAAACCAATAAGAATTTTTGAGAAATTTCCTGGAGGAAACGAAACTGAGAAATTTTCAGGATAGGCAGCTGATTCATTCTTTTGAAGCACCCAAGTGATTTTTTTACTGTGGTTCCACTTGCAGCAATTATCAATTCATCCCTTTTGCATTACGATAAATGTACTGTAGAAGTCATTACATTACATTAGATGAGAGTAGATACATAGTTCATCCAACCCTAAATTTCAATCCTGAATCTGCCTCTAGTAAGGCAAGGTAACGTAATGTCACAAAAATTCAGGAAGGGGTTTGTCAACTATCTTTCAAAAAGTCAAATGATCAGGCTTTGAAATCTTGACTGGCCCAATTTGTAGCATAGCGTAAACTCAAAAAAGACCAACAGTCTTTGATTTTCATAAAAAAATTGAATAACTGAAGAGATCAATGACAACAGTACCTGAATGTTAACATACAGTTGCTAAATCTTTCAACAACACTTATAACTCAATTTATCAATTGAGCACACTGCTACAAAATCTTCTTCATGCTCTGCCAACAAAGCATCGGTGACTGCAGTTTATAGGCTCTTTCCAGCCTCAACAGCAGACCAGTTCCTACTGGTCTAAAGCGACCCATGACTTCACACAACGCAAGTGCTTCATTTCATATGCAAGCGCCTGGGCAATAAAATATACACAAGCCAACGTCACGCCAACAATCCCAGCATATGTTCGATGCGTGGCAGCCAGGCGCACCCTGTAATCACAAGCATGTGACCAGTGCATGCTTGCACAGATTAATAACCCATGATGTAACAAAAACATTCCACTTTGGCATCAGAAACGCACCAGACAATCACAAACAAGCCATCAGCATGAAGACTCGTCAATGCTGCACCGTGAAAATTTCCTATACAAACGTACACTTTAAACTTGCAGACTAATGAGTGTAATATTATGTTTGCTGAGTAAAAATATGCCATACAATTTTTAGCAATCAAATTGTTCAAATTCCATTTAATTCATAATCTAAATATAAAAAAAACTGGTCGTCACCTCCGGTGTAGTATCCCTTAGCATAGACAATGCGTCCAATGAGATAAACAACACCAGCACCGGCTGACAGTTTCTAAACAACAACACAAAGCAACACTAAAATGATCATTTCCATGCTGCAATTTTCAATGGAGAGGGGAACTCCCCACCCATGTTTATTAGTAAACAACCATGGTTCATATTACTGAAGGTACATTTTCCCTACGTATTTCACTCCTGCCCATGGGTATCCCCCCTGCTGCCAAGCACAAACCTTGCCCTGTGATATCACATGAAATAATTTCAAACCCAGAGGTCATTATGATTGTAGTGCTACTCTTTCCAGTGTAATCAGCCAGTTGGATCTTGCTGATTAGTTACTATATTTAAACCTACTGGAAAGATATAGAGACTCAAGTTAGTCGCTAGATGATACAGTCCACACAAAATCTTGGCTCACTGAGTTAAAATTAAAATATGTTTATTAGTAAACAATTCTTTTATGATGGCAATTGATGCGCTGTGAGAAATGGAGGAGAGGTGGGTGAGTAGTTTCAGATTGTTACTGGCATGCGTCAGGGATATGTTTTGTCCCCGATGATTTTTGCCTTGGTTGTGGATTGGGTGATGTCGAGAGTGACGGAATTCAGCAACACAGAACTAAAATGGATAAACAGCAATGGGTTAAAAGTATGTCAGTATGGCATAAAACTAGAAAATATTCGAAAACTAAGAGTAGCTTACAGGCAGCTGAAGACCTCCAAGCAGCAAGAGAGCAATAAACTGTGGATAAAGTTCAAGGCTGTAAAAACAACAACAAAAATAAGTTACATAACAGAATAATAATGTCAACTATTAGCATAAAATACTGAAAAATCGTTTGAAAGGCTCTTGAAAGGCAGTGTAAAAGCAAAGAAATTTAATCCATGGCTATAGAAGCTTCCTGATTAAATTATAGGTCAACTCTCAGGCCCACAATTAATAAAACTATTCTCTTTTCACATTACATCAGATTCGTCCTACAACACATTTCCCCACAGCATTATTTATTTACTGCTAGTTTTATGTGCACAAGGTAAGTAATGTGTGCGAGTAGTAGTTGGGAGGGGCACGGTAACATAGTGGATAGAGCACTTGGCTTGTAACGCGGACAGTACGGGTTTGAGCCTCCTGTGAGATGGCTACTATTTAGGGATCTCGAGCAAGTCCTTCACTCACAGTTGCTCGGTGCCATTGATTGATGCTAAATCATTATATAGTGGTGCCTACTAAATGCAGTAATAATAATAATAAAAGACACAACACAATGTTGCAGAAACATGTTCACAGTCATTACAGAGTCTGCTCAGCAGCCACGAACCTGCAACTGTTGCATAGCTGACCTAGTAAGCTACTGAACAGACAACCGTATCATACGAATTCTGATGTGGCAGGGTGGGAACGAATTTCAAAATTGAACACTTTAGCATGGCCACATTTTCTCACAGCCTCAATGTAACATGGTACTTGACATGTCTTTCCAAAGGTAGCATTACAAGCTTCTGGTATAATTGTCATTTCTTAATTAAGGCAACAATGCAAGTCACAACCTTAACGAGTACCCATCGCTGAATACAGACGTGAACTGAATGACAGATAAATGTACATACGTATTCTGGTGTGCTCTTTGTATGCAGTTGAACTCCTTGTTTTCATCGGGAGCATACAATTTTGGATACTGAAAGTGAACATCATGATTTACAGCCATAATCGTAAACCAAATTTAGGTAATTGTTGTTCAAAAGGAAGTTCCTCAACTGTACAACTGAACTGTCATGTGCAACATGGTGATCTATTTGGTTAGCATGTTGGTCAGTACCCGAAAGATTGCAGGTTCACATCTGCCGAGCGGACTCTGTGCAATGACCCTGAACAAGTAACAAGCAAACACATGCTCAGTCACTAAGCAGCACTACAGAGCATAGCACAGTTAGTCCTCGAGTACAGAGTCAGACTTCCACACTCCAGGGTTAACTGTGCTGTGGGGTGGGGTACATGGCGTTTCATGCCAGCATATTATATTACAATAAAAATCAAGACCGTCTTTTCTCGAGTAATTGCTATGCCACAAATTGGGTGAGCTTACAATTCCAAGCTCAATCAATTCGCAACTTATGAAGGTTGCCAAATGAAGTTATATTAAAATGTCTAATCAACAGCAGTACTGTTGTGCAATGATTACAATTACAATTTTTGTAATCACACCTCAATCTTGAACTTCTTTCGTGCCTGGACCACGTTCATCGCCATCCACATGTTGACAAAGACGCTACCAGCAGCCGTCAGAACAACGTAACCATAACCACAGGGCAGGCATTCCTCGAGCTTCGACTGGCAAGGCATTTTCTTTGCAAATAAAACAAGCCACAGACCAACAGGTACAGGTTGGGTTTTGAGGACTGTTACTGAACTTCATCAGATATTACCTGATGATACCTATGTGAGTAGTCGCATTCATGAGTCTGTTCCCATCCTCTGAAACCAATCTGCCAATTATCTATGAATTTTTAAAATTTCAACTCGAATTGATGGCATAACAGTCTCTTGCCATATTTGTTCACTCAAGTCGTGGAAGTGTTTACGTGCAGATGTTTTCAAGGATGTACAGCTCAATAATTGGTTGCCTAGCACAATCACTAACAGATGTCATCAAGGTAATTTGTTATTGTAATATTAATCATTGTAATAATATTCATTCTAATGTAATCTAATCTAAAGATTTCTATAGCACCATTATCTTAATGCTCAAGGCATCAGTCGCTGATCATTTCAAGTGAAAATCGCAATCAAAGTCATAATCTGTTGGAGAAGCTGGATCGAATTCCAACAGAGAAACCATCAGCATAATCATATTATTATGTCAACAGAATTGTAATACATGCAGATTATATGATGTTAATGTAATAAATTTGTTAGTAATTACAATAATGTTAGTTATATAATGTTACATATCTCATATGAATTATTTCAAAATCCACAACAAAATTATTCAGTATGTAATTCATGTTGTCTAAACTTTTCAGTAGTTGTATTAGTTATATTTAATTTAATATCGATATTAAATTTGTAAATGTTACAAAAGGTAATGTTATGTTAATTTGGAAATGTTACAATGATGTTGTATATTACATAATCAACATAAGCTATTCTTATTTATGATGAATATATTTTATAATTCCTTCTTGCCAACATTCCCAATACAAATTCTGTACCATACACAGTAATACATTGCCATTCAGTAATAAATGCAAATGTCAAGTACTTTTCTTTCAGTTGTTGGTAAAATATTTTGTTCCACTCTTTTCCGAAATCATATTTTAATTCATATGTGTTGCATATCACACAAAAAACCATGATTCCATTTAAGACGAAATCGATAAATGAGAAAATACTGCAACCACAAAGCTGTAATTGCTGTGTTAGTCCCAAACCTGGTCATCACACATCAGAATGGTAGGTTAAAGTGTTTCATATGTTCTCATTTGGCACATACTTATTAAATTTGCATTACCTTTCTTCTTTATATTGTTCTTCCATTAATGCTCTGTTTTCCAGCAGAAAAATATTTTGGAGTGTTTCAATGAGTTTTTTATACCCCATACAATGGTAGGCCTATACTGCAATGTAAGTATACTGTCTGTCTAATGCAACTTACATGAAAAATGGGACATGCAGCCAGTGATGATGACCATCATGCAGGAGTGTTCAGATGTCATCCTACTATTGATAACATGAACAGCAGTTTACCAAAATGCACTTAATTGTAATGGAAAATGCACATAATTAAAGTCATGTTCTTTTCTATAGTTCCATAGGCTGAGTGATGACAGCATCATAGATCAAGTGGATACTTCCGCTGTCCTTGGACTGAGTATTTGTGCCTCACTCAACTCTCAAACTGAACCCACCAGGTGTAGTGCATATATGAACATTCCTGCTAAACCAATGCCTTCATCAGGTGACTTCCAAGCAATATTTGAAATAGCATTCTGCTATTTTGTAGATTACGAATGCAATCAAGTGCAGTGAAAAGGGCAGTCTTATGAAGTAGTGCACTGACAAGTGCAATCAGTATCTGTTGATCACTGCTGATCATTTTGTAATGTGTAGCTGTACCATTTGTATATACACACAAAGTTGTTCAATAATTCCCATGATTCAGTTCAGAGTTGTTGAATGATAATGATAAGCCTAAACTTTGGAACTCTCCCTTTATCTGCTCATTCTGCTCAGTCGCTTGTGTCATTTCATTCTCAACTAAAGGCTTATCTTTTTCAAATTGCTTATCTCACTGCAGGCTGTCTCTTTGTCTTAGTGGACTGACCTACTGGATATTGACGCTTGTGGCTTGGCGTTGGTAGTACCAATGGTTGATGCCTTCTGCAGTAGACACTGGCAAGACAGAAGTCACTAATTACAATTAAAAATAAGAGTTTCTGAGAATTTGGGTGTAATTTAATTTTTATGTTCGGCTTCAGGTACTAGACCTGAGTCCTGCGGCTGCGTTTATTAACGGCGTTAGGTACTGGATTTAAGCCTTGTGGCTGCATGATGTCACTTTAACCACTTTTTCGTGGTAGCTTTTGGATCTTCTGGCATATTTATTGCAGCATATTACTCATAGACCTTGGTGTAAATTAAAACTTGTCTTCAACATTTCATCTGTAGATATTTCAGTTACATAACTCATCTTTCATTTTTGTTGCAACTTATATTTTACATCTGCTCACTCCTTAGACTCATAAATACTCCACTTGTTCATAGGATGTTTATACTCCAATCCAGAACAGTTCCAGCTGGGTTCCTGGATTGTCTTGGATGCTGGTTTAGGTTCTGGAGCTTGCTGTCTGTTTCTAACCACTCTGCAAGTTCTATTATGTCATTTAGGTCAAGGCTAAAACTGTAGCTTCCCCAGATTCCTTTTCCTCCACAGCCTTCCTCCTGTCTCCTGGTCCCTGATGCATCACAATTATTGAATTGTTTGCACTGGAAAGCGACTAACGATTGATGACTTAATTATTATATCAGGACTCCAAAGCTTTACATATCAGATTCACAGTTTCACAAGCTAAATAGGGACGTACCTATAATCCCCTAAAGTCTATAGCAGCTGTAACAACCTTTGCCAAGTTTTTGCATGACTGTCTTGTTACTGAACAGAATTTGCAACTGGCATGAGGTCCCAGTGCCAAGTCCTAGGCACTGGATATGTCCAGGCCATGTATTCATTGTAAAACTTTGGTAATCCACTATATGACATCACTTGTTCTGTTTCCTCTAACAGACTAGCAATGAAACCAAAATATTCAACTTGTCTATATTATCAATGTCATTTTCATGGTAGTCAATCTCATATAATCTGCTATATTACAATATCTTTCAACATATTAATAAGAATATGCTGATGAATCATGCACTGTTACAGTAAATTACCTTGATGACATCTTTTATGTGACTGTGTTATAAAAGTTCAACCATTTCTTGAGCTGCACAAGTATACATCCTTGAAAACATCTGCACATGACCACTTCTGGAATCTGCGTAAGCACATATGGCAACAGACCATTTCCCACAGAGTCGAGTTAAATTTTTGAAAATTCATAGAAAACTGGCGGATCAGTTCTGAAGGAAGGGAACAGGCATGTTTACCTATCTGCGGTCACGGGTATCATCAGGTGAAATTTGATGAGATTCACTAAGTCCCCAAAACCCGTTCTATTACGACTAAGTTATGTCATTCAGATACCTAAACCACCTTTACTTTAATAGTACAGGAGTTTCATTCCTCACTGACTACAAAGAAATGTATGGAAACAGTAGACATTAATGTGGCCAGAACTTTATTTGATGGCTTTCCAGAACAGTTTTCCACTGGCAACATGAAATGTTCCAGGCAATGCACTTGTAATCTAAACTTAAGATGCACCTTTTAGCAACTGTTAAACAGCTAAGTTCCAGTGTTTTGCTAGGTACTTTAAAGGCTCTACATATGTATCCAGATACGTACATAAATGCAACTGTCTGGTAGACATATGGCCTTTTAAGGCAATCAGACAAAAAATATAGCCAGCAGCCAACACTGAATGGGTTCTGACAACAGACAGTTTATGTCTATGATCATTTTGGCCACACTAAACAAGATTCCAATCTTCCATATATACTGCAGGAATAGTTCATAGTTTCATAAACTTGTAACAGAGCCTTTAAAAATTAGGTACAAATTTACTTGGTTAGAACCCATGAAAATTTAATAAAACCTAAATTCAACAAAATGTTGCACCTTTCCGACAGCAATGTCTTAGCACCTTTGCTGAAGATTTCTCAAAAAGGCACTATATAAGGGCCCAAAGATGATGCACCCACTTGTGTAAACAGCACTTGACAAAATACTACATGATGAAAGCGCCAACATAATGCAGCAACTGGTTTCATCACTACATAGCATTTTTGCTAAATGTGACATTCGTTTTGCAGTTAGCTAGATCAACAACCAGCTGACCAATGTTGACCACGTGTAGAACCATGTTAATGATGTCATCAAATTCAGAAAAGAACAACATTTTACAAATACCCCAGCACATAAGTTATCATAATTAGTTCCTTTTACATGCACCTAATATGATTTGTCTAAATATTCAAAGATCACTATAAACTGGGCTCTATACAAGTAATCCTGATATGTTGATTCCTTTACCGCGGATAACTGAACAGCCCAAGCAGAAATGCTCGAGCTTTGATGCGTCAACA
This sequence comes from Norana najaformis, assembly GCA_964023275.1. NCBI lineage: Eukaryota > Metazoa > Annelida > Clitellata > Crassiclitellata > Hormogastridae > Norana > Norana najaformis. The sequence continues at coordinate 39,512,829 of OZ029913.1, read as the reverse complement.
CATAAATCACTAAATAGACCCAATAATTATGGAAAATCCCAACCGACGAGCTCAAGCGACGTGCACCTTCTCGTTTTCATCAATTTCGATGCAATATAACTAGAATTTGCCAATAAAACAGCGTCGAAAACCCCGAGATTCTTCAATAGTACAAAAAATTAGCTGCGGTCAGAGAAATTTGCATCGGCTAACGAAAACGCAAAAGCTTCTCCGCCTCGCGCTACCTAATCTACTCCTCATGCTCACGGAATGGCCTACGCGATTTCGCAGACGACTCTGACTCTTCGCGACATCGGTGCCAAAATAAATCTCTGAAGTATTTTGGTCTTTATATTACCTCACAACGTAATGGCAACAACTAAGGCAATGAAACCTATCACTTCTTTGACGAACTCGCTGACATTAATGACCTTCAATGCGCTGCCAGACTGCAATATGCCCCTCCTATCTAGATAACGTTTATATAGCACTAGAATTGTATGTTATATTGATCATATTAAGTGCAAGTTAGGTGTTAAATTGTTTGTTTGATTTCATTATATTAAGATTTTTGTTTTGCTGTACAAATTTGGTTTTACTAGCTTTAACATTATGTAGGCCCTATGTTAACGACTTCGCTTAAAACCTATAGCGAATACAACGACTTGCACTATAAAACTCACTTCGACTCAGTTGACTGCAACTGGCACCCAGACCTAGTTTGAGGACAGGCAGCAACCAAGTAGCAATTATGCGCGCAATAAATGCCACAATTATAAAAATGAAATAGATCACTAGCCGAGCCGAGTAGAGGGTAGTAGTAGTGCCAATGTTTAACGACATCTTATGGTATCAAAGGCCGTTGACGTCGCTTTCCTTCTAATTTATCCAGGCTTGGGACTGGCACTACCCAAGTACGGCAGAGGCGGAGTTTGCGGAGTAGAGGGCGACCCTAAAGTTAATTTATAGATAGTAAATTATAACTTTTGAGCTGTGCTTTGCTGCGAACTGTAGTCGGCAACGCAAGTTCTGTACTTTTCTATAAATCGAGATTTCTACAGCACCCAAAGAAAGCTAAGCTGCAGGAACGGCCTATTCACAAGCGCTCAGTCAAAACAGAAACAACGGGCAGGTAAAGTCAGATTCGGTTCCAGGTCAAAACCCAAATGTCAGGCAGGTATTCGACAGTCGGACGGCAACTCTGGGTGCCGTTTAAATTGGCGCCACCAGAGAAGCAAGGAGAACAAAAAGAATAAGGATGGGGCGGATTTGTATGTATTATCGAAACACTTGTATAGCGCTTTTTAAGTAACTCACAGGTTAATAAACGTCACAACTAGTAGCCTTTCGTTGACTTCACCTTATGATAGACACGGGAGCCTTCCTCACGCGGACGAAACTTTAAGTCAAGCGCTGATAAAGATCATGTTTGATGTCATCAGTTGGGCCAGAGTAGGATGAGTCTGATTCGTAATCCTAGAGGGAGTTAATTCCATAAGGGAAGAGCCCAAGCATTCTAGAGGGGGCGGAGCTGCTTGGGCTTTGGAGATTTTTGCACGGGAACCTTAAATGGCATGGCGCCCACTGAAACGGGCAACGGTGGTGTAGGATCTCATACGAGCAGGGTCGAGGCCATATATATGGTGTAGAAAACCGTGTGCATTTACATTTCGAAATTTTGAGGATGAGGTAAAATGAGGGCAGAAATGTTGCACGGTTGCAAATATATGGACATCTGTTTTTATTACAAGGAGCAGCAGAAACTCGAGCACTGTATAGGCAGCATGATACTAACAAAATTTTGGTGACAAGTGTCAGGCAGTTATAAATCAAGAAAGAATGGTATGTTGGGGTGTTGTGCCATGTGTTCCATGGAAAGGAAGTGAAGTGACGATGAAGCATATATTTTGTTGATAAAGCTTTAAGATCTGAGAATTAGCATAGTATGTTTAAGATGCAAGAGTTGGCATTGCATATCATCTTTTGACCTCTGTGACCTTCAGAGTAAAAATACTAGAAATTTCTCAGCACCTCACAGAAGCTGCGTCAGCGACATCAGCTTATCACCAGCACTAAATCAAATCATGTCCAAAAAGCCTATTGTTTGGTCAGTTTCGGTGCCAGATCCGAATCCTGAGGCGGATGTTAATTTAATTTGAAGGGCCACAGAGTTCACAGTACATCTCATTACTGGCTGGTGTCGTGCAGATTTTTTTGCTTTGCTAACCTTGATAGGTCCTACATTGCTAAAATATCTAGGCGGCACAGATATCCGCACCAGGGTAGAGGCCACCTAATGCAGCAATTTATAAACTGAAATTCACCCAAAATGGGTTGCAACTTTGGACTGTAATTGACAAGAGTCAGGTACTTTGTCTTAAACTGCTTCGCTTGTATTCAGTACCTTAATAATCTTCCTCTTCAGCCTATGCTGCATGACTGCCCTCCATATCAGTTTTAACCCCTCCCACTCCGGCATTCAGTACTTATCTAACACGGCCCACATTAACTCCGTCTCTTTTGGTACTGCCCAACACAGCATAGACTATTTATCCTGCATCTCTTTACCGTTCCTTCTTACCTCGTCTGGGTTTGCCACGACTACTCGAGTCGTCGCAAGTACTCGATTCCCAAAAAGATTCGAGTAGTTTTTAGTACTTGAGTACTCAAGTGTTTCAGCTGTGTTCTTTATTTAGTAAATTAGTTAAGTCATCTAAATGTAAATTCAGCTCAAATCCTCAAAGAAGTGTGCCCACGAATAAGCTGGTCTCCCTGACGTTGCATTTGTCTGGGTGTTAAAAAATTTCTAAAATTCACATTTACAATTTAATTAGACTGAAGAACAAAACAAAGACAGGTTATCAAACAATGAAACTTGGAAATGCAACAGCACAATACTCATCAGTAAATTAAAACCCAATGACATCTCGCTCAAGAACTTTTTTCGAATCAAATTAAAATTGCAAAATCTAACACAGTTTCAACTTTGGCAAGCATCATGTGCTTGTTTGCTTAAAGACAAAGCTTCTCAAGAACAATAGTTTTGGCAATATGGGTTTGCAAATTTAACAAATTTCCAATCAATCTTTAACCACTGCTATCCAGACTTTAAATAGCACATAAACACTGTGGCAGATTTCTTCCAGTTAACCAGACAGCCTCTACAGTAATATTTACAATTTCTATTATTATTTGTTATTGTTATAATTTTATTAAAATTTCAACACGTCTTCTCAAACTTGAAATAACATACATGGTGTCTACAGAAGTAGATGCACTTTCTTTATTACGGTTCTGTAAGCTAACTGCAAGAAATCTGAAACAGTTTAGACTTTGTGTAACAGACACTTCTCGTACATACTGAAAAACAGCCAGTTTATCACCCTCAAGGACTTTTAAAGAAAGAAATGTCTTCCCAAACTAGGATTTGAACCAGGTACTTTCCCATGCATCATAGGATAACCTGGCCACCCATCTTACAGCTTAATTGCTTTCAAAGCAAGTGGCAATATAAAGTGTTGCATGAGGATTTGAATTTCAAACCATTAGCAGTAAAAGTCTGATTTATTTTTCCAAAATTCTTTGTCTTCAAACTGACCAAGACTCAACTGTGAAAATTAGGATTCAGAAGTTCAACCATCCCCTCAGACCCCAAATCATCAGAAACCCTGCAGCATCTGCAACTTTGCTCCACCTAGAAAAGAACCTCCATTTATGTATTTCTGAACCGGACTTCAAGTACAGGAATAATTACAGTAAGCAAATAATTAACATAAACAAGCAGCTACATTTTAAAGGTCAAAACAGGATAGTCCTATGCAATTGCAATGAACTGAAACAGTCTTTTACACAAATCAAGACATATATGTACACCAGCATTCTGTCCACAAAGAAAACAGAAAAGCAATATTAGACTATTTATAGGCACAACATTAACAATGAAATAAAATTTAATCAACAGACACAATTAAAGCTTAAGATGGACTCATCTTCAGCAAGTAGGAAACATTAGAGGAATAGATTCCAGTATTTCCAAAAACATAAATGTTTGTTTTATGAAGAACAAAATCACAATAAAATAAGTTGAGAATTCAGTTCTGCATGTTTAAATTTTACACATGTTGCAGAAACAAAACCAATTACTTTATCTTATGCATATCAGATCAACTTCAGTTCTTCCATCCAAAATAGTGGCCAGAATGTTCAAAGGCAAACTGTTTCATAACACTGTTACATAACACTCTAAACTACTGCCCAGCTATAGGTGACTAATTGCAGCTATTACACAAAAACATGTTATTTAGATAACAAAGACACATTTTACCTGAAGAAATAACTATTAGCAAAGTTACTGCTACAACATAAAAATGTTATTTAAAGAAACAAAAAAATAATCACATCACACTTTCACACACTGTGAAAATAGTTCACATATAGTGAGAGACTAGTACAAAAAACAACTGTCCAGCTGAAACTACAAATATGCATATTTAACACGTTTAGTAGCAAATCATACAAGATTATAAGCATGAAACCACAATTAATATCTACTTTCAAACAAACATTTAGCAGATGAGCCACCATCTACAAAAGTTGCAACGTGTTTAATGAGCAATAAATCAAGTCTTGTGTGTATTTTCCCTGCAGATTTGGCAAGTACTTGCAGAGGTGTGCTGAATCCATTACATTTGAGGTCTCTCTGTGATGTTGGACGACTGACATGCTGGACAGCAGGGGACGTCCAGAAGAAACATAGTCATTGGATGTACAGGGCAGTGCATTCTCTGGCGACCTCGAAATGAGTGCCCACAGTTCATGCATAAGACTTCCTGCTGTGGGCGCAAACAGATGCAAGATGGACCTCTGGGGGCATACTGAGTGCTGCCCTGCTTCAACAAGGCAGGTTGTTGCTCTGCCCTTTGTGCCATCACAACAGTCAGAGCAGACCAATACCTAGATTGCATTTTCAAAGTCATTCAGATTCTGAGCAAAGTCTGATAATTACTAAAGCAAATTCATTTATGGCTGAAAGATGACTTGAGAAACAAACAATTTCAATCCAATTTATCAGATGCAACTCATAGGGCATAGTAGGGGTATCCTTGTGCATCAGTGCATCAATCAGCATCCACGTTTTCTTTGCACCGCTGTTGCAAACAGTGCAGACCCAATAATGAGGGGTTGTTGGGAGGCAAAGTCACTGTAACTTTATGTTAACAAACTACAGGTTAAGAGGACCAGGCTAAAATACAGTAGTGTATGATTTTATGTTAGCCTTAGTGTGGCTAGAAAGCTCAAAGACATAGGCTGTCTGATGTGAAGGCACTTGTACTGTAGGCTGCTACCAGACGATTTTGTCCAATTACTTTGAAAGGCCACATTGCTGTCCTGTTATAGGCACAAGTGATTGTCATTTAATACCAGAGAATTTATGCTTCTAGCTACATTAACATTGACTGTTTCCAGACATCATTTTAAAGCATTAAGTCTCTGCACTAGGTGTTTAAGCTTCTTGGTACACAGCTGTTTGTAAAATTGGCTGAGACAGCAGCTAACCTCTTGCCAGGATCAGCCTGCCTGTAGCATGCAAGGACATGAGTACTCTTACTGAAGTCAGGTACAGCTGCTACTAGGAGTGGTACTTTTATCCATTTGGGCAGTGAAGACATGTGCAGCTATATTAAGTTCACCTGCTTTGAACTGTACTGCCCTCTGCAAGACTTAGAACCAGCTGCAGCCATCAAATGTTTCCACACATTCAGGCAGTTGTTTCAATTAATGCAGGGCATTGTAAATAATGAGAATGAAACTGAATATTAGCCTGTGCAGTGTGTGTAATGTTTTGAAAAATTCTGCCATGTAGCACTACACAGCAAGTTCCTGTATTGCATGTTAACCTGTCTTGCATAAGTAGCACTGGGTAACATGATCCAACAGCACATTAATTAGATTTGCATGTCAACAGCTCACACATAAACTGGAATGCCTCTACTTATTTTTGGTGTTGAATGATTTTCTTTTATAAGTATATACTCAATTATTTACTTACTGGCCTTGTAAACTTAGTCAGTAGCTCATTTGCTTTAACCTATCTCCATATTTTGCGAACTTTTGCATATTTACTTGCATGGTTACTTACTGACTTACATGCCCTGACTTACTGCCACTTCCATGTTATTTACGTGACAGCCAAGGAGCTTCTGTGCGTTCACACCCCGGTCATGGCTTATTTAAGAGATTTTAATCTCGGCTAGTATGGTCCATGCACTGGGACCTTGAATGGCGTGGCGCCCATTCAAACGGGCAGCGGTGGTGAAGGCTCTCACCCGATAAATTCGTTGAAAAATGAGCAGGGTCAAGGCCACACGGTCGCTATATAAAACCGTGAACTCCGCCACTGCCCTTCACGGGAGGTGCCAGTCCCAACCCTGGATAAAGGAGATGGAGGAGGGCGACGCTAATCATCTTCGTTATGACACTGCATCGTTAACCTTTCATAGCACTTCTGTAATTTCCAGTCTTTTGAGCATCGTCTACTCTAATATGGAATTTGGACGGATTGTGATCCAATACAATACAATACAACTAAAATTTGTTAATGCCCTCCTTACAAAGTTCAGAAGTGCACTTGAAGCCGGGCTATACGAAGTATTAAGCTTTGATGCAACGATTTCCGTTTAATTTGGCTAATTTGCGACGCAAAATCTTGTAATGACTGCGTGAAACTCGTCTCACAGTGCAACTTTTCCAAGGCTATAAACGCCGCAGAAACAACAACGAAACAAAATAAAACCTACCAAATAAAATATTTGCAGTTAAAACATGAACGTTTGAACCGAAGTCAATGAAACTTTTCATACTCTCGACGACCATTTACAATAGTTTCACGTCACTCGTTTCGTAGTTACCCTTTGATAATTGACGAAATAGTACAAAAAGCCAAATAACTCCAATCAAATTATTATTATAACTCTAACCTCTCGCTGTTCATCGACTCCGTCAACTCTGAACGAAATTTGCAAATTCAACGTTTTACCTAATACCGTTTTCTGTTTTTGAATGCACCACCTGCCGTCTGAAACAAGTTTTGCAAACCGCGAAAATAATATTTCAGAAACAGCTCATTTATCTAGCGCTTTTATCCTGGGTGTAAAAAAGCGCGATAATTTGGTATATTTAAGCTAAGTACGATTAAAAATTGCTTTACAAATAAAAGGAATTTATGTACTCTGGCGGTCAAATAAGAAAACATCAGCAGCATCGAAAGCTTTTGAAACTGGCGAGGAATGTAACAATTACATGAAGAAATACCATATTAAGACATAATTGGAAATTATGTCGTCTAGCTTTAAGTGATAGTTTAGAGCTCGGTGTTGGTAATGTGGTGGTTCTGAATTTTGCAAAATGCTGCAAAGCCTTTATGCCTCCCATAAAAGCCTGAATTGAATTTCATTTTAGTATATTAGTTGAAGGGAAGCAAACCCCAACATTAGTTGAAGACATCTTTTCTAAACGTAAATATCACGTTACAAAAATTAAGATGTGTGTGCTATTCCTGGTTCAAATCTCTTCCTTTTTCAGTATTGTAATGCATTGTGACATTGTAAGGTAATGCAGTGTTACTATATCTCACAACCTAGCAATTTCTGCTCTAGAAAACTAGTAGTTTTTTCCAAAGTAAATATTTTAAAACATTTGATTTAATTTATTATGATTAATTTTCCAAGCAACCATATTAATACATTCAAACTTTCCTTTAAACAAATGTCTCAGTCTGTTGACAAAATATTGTCACCTATACCCCTTTGGTAAAGTTTCGATGGAATATATTAATTGTTGTCTCGTGGCATTTTCTTAGTGATAAATCAAATGCGCCAATGCAGTATTTTCCTCCTGCTTTGAAGTAATCTAATCCTCGACCAATTTTGATAATCCAGCCATTGCTAAATCTGAAATCAATGTTCAGTTTCAATAAGTTAGTAATTTACTGTTACAATATGACTGCACTCAAAGAAAAAACATGACCAATCTAATTAGGCTCGATAAAATCAATCTAACTGGACTAAAAAAACACCACCAATCTATCTGACTCTAAAGAGAAATAATATCAAAGTTGACTAAAAAATAAACATCAATCTAAACATAAAACCTCAACAATTCTTGCTTGGAATCACTCATGTCACAGTTGCAAAAAGCATTACAACTATGCCACTTCATAAAAAATTGTCAAAATATGCCAGAGTTTGAAAAACTTAGTGTGTATGTATATGTATGTACGTATGTAAATGAATGCATGTCATTTCGTTCTCAGCTTAAAAATTACCTTATTCAAACTGCTTATCCACCGTAGGCTGCCAGAGGCTAGGGTTTGGTGCACCATCGGCTGATGCCTTTCGCATTAGACACCGGCGCATCAGAAGTTACTTATTAAGACACAGTTGGAATACGAAAACTCAGTCTACCCAACCATCACCTCATATCATTGTAGGAACTAATGCTTTTGTATTATTTCAACAGGTTTCTGAAGCCTATTCCTTTGACATTATCCAACCGACTATGTCTAATGTACCAGCAAGCTTTTTCCTGCTTTGGTCTGATCGCTCACCATATTCCCATTTCTCCAATTTTATCCGTTCTATTCAGAATAAGTTTTCCTCTCTTCAAATTAGATTTCAGACAATCCAGTAGACATTTTTGCCCTACACAAAATTTGGCTCAAAACTCTGACACACCTTTCTTCATTTTAGGTATGATTCCTCCATCCTTTTCTCACCTAAATACACGGACTCTGGAAATCAACGCCTTACTATAGCTAATATTTACCACCCTCACTCTCTTTCGCTTTCTGACTTTTTCCTTGAATTCCAATCACTGCTTGAATTCCTGGTTTCTTCTTCTTCTGAACTTATAATAACAGGCAATTTTAATATACATATAGATACTCTGAATTATGCTACACAAAACTTCCAGGATTTCCTTTCTGGCTCTGATCTTCCGAACCCATGACATGGCCATTCACTTTGATCTCCTGATAACCTGGCTCAGCTGGTCTGCTGTTATGAATATCTCTTCTTACTTCTGACCATACTGCTATTACTACTCAGGTTTCTTTCCACCACAAGTCATTAATTTACACTAAGATTAGATTAGATGTGATTGCCTGCTTTCCAGTCAGTCCTGAATTCTGCATCTCAGTTGGTAGCCTGCTTTCCACGATTCCACCACCTCTCAGTATATGCTTGATCAACTTCAATGGCTGCCTATTTCATCCCTGATTCAATTTAAGGTTCTGTCTTTTGAAGCGCAAGTAATGTTTTGTTAATCTCCCAGACACCTTTGTGATCTCCTTCACCCACCTGCTTCTGCTTTTCTTGCCATTCTTTTTTGCTCATCTGACCAGGTAGCTCTGTCTGTTCTCTGCCTGTGTCTTTCACCATTCCATGGTAAAGCAAAGAGCTTTCATTATGGTCGGTCCATCACTTTGAAACAGTCTTCCAATTACTATTCAAGCTCAGGTGACTGTGTGAAGAAGGACTCCAGCAACTCGTCACATTAACTCACCTATCTCCTTGAGGCTCTCATGTTTGGAGCACTCCAGAATAGTTTCTTCTGTAAAAGGCACTATACAATGGTAAGGTTAGTATGTATGCATGCATGTATATATGCAGGCATGTAAGCAAACATGTATCTAGCTAATCATACCTCACACAAAGGCACCAATAACAAATATGAAATTGCTGAACGTTTGGATTGCAATATGTAACTCACCGGATTTCACGATCGTGCAAGGTTTGCGAATATTCGACCTTCAGCTCCACATTGTGACCTTGTAGGCTTGTTGCTAGTTCTGTTAGTGCCAAATTTTGATCCTTTTGAGCATCCAAGCCCTGTTCCAAAAACAATGGAAATAATTTCCACTATTCATTTGTCTAAACAACAGAATATATTTAGTATTTATGTTTTTATCCAGTCAGCACAAAAAAGCTTCAAAAATTTCTGATCTAAGAGTGCCCATAGTGAACTCAGCCATAAACTCAATACATCTGAAAAGTTAATAAAACTTGCTATATAAATGTTTAGGCCTACATACATAAATACATATATATGCAAACATACATACATACATACAAACATACATAGAAAGATTGACTTTATACTGCCAGTGGGAAGACATACGACAACGGAGAGGATTGGTCATCCACTCTCATATGCCAAGGCTCAGAAAACGAAGTCGCCAAAACTTCAAAGCCAGGGTGCCATCCAAGGTTGGCTTAAGTGAATGATCCTATATTCCAATCTTTAGTCCCACAATTTCATAAAAAAGCATTATTTCTTTCTCAAGTGTTCATGATGAAAAGGGTCACAGTTCAACAACAGCAAACAACCAACCTCGTCCATTCCCGTAACTAGCTTGATCTGCTGGATTTTAGCATTAGACTTCAGGAGCATCTCACAAAATCGCAAGAAATTGCAAACCTGGAGATAAAAGAAATAACATTACAGTAAAAGGCTTTTATAAAAAGCTCTAATTTAGCCTGAATCTAATTGAAGAACTTTTCCCTATAATGTCTATATCATAATGCACGAAGTAACCACGGATGACTGAAGCCAAGACAAATCAAGCACTTGGATGGGTAACCATTTGTGGACTACCATGCTGCATGGTGCCTACTCAGCCCTCCATCCTTTATTGGCCAGTTAATGTATACCAAGGCAAGTTGCATGGTCTGAACAGGTGTCAACAATCTTTTGAAGTGTCAATCAATCGGGCTTCAACCTATCAACTCACATGATTTGTAGTGTGGCATTAACTCAAGAAATGACACACAGTCTTTGCTTTTCGACTGCATGTAAATTAAACAGATTAAACACAATAGTACAAGAATCATCACAGTTTCTAAATGCATGAAACGGTCAATGACATCTGTAGCTCAAACTATCAACTGAGTACACGATGAACTATTGCAACCAAATCTTTTTCATGCACACGTAACAATGCACCCATAATCAATTTACGCAGGCTGTTTACCACCAAGTCAGCAGACAAGCCTAGATACACCTCCGCTATTACGCAGTAGAAAAACTCACTGATGCATCACAGTGTAGCCTTGACATTTGTGTGCATGAGCATCAATGTGATAAAATATGTGTCGGCAAGAATCACTGCAGACATCAGCCCACCTGCACACAGGGCACCACCAGCCAATCACAAACATGTCAACAACCCAATGACTCAGTGCAAAAGCACTTGAAACATCATCAGAATAATCATGCTTACAAAAGGCATGAAAATCTCGTAGGTCGTGTTTGCTTTTATCAGCCGCACCAGGTGTGGGTCAATTCTCATTCACTTTCATCAAATGCCGCAAATACCTTGTCCATGCTTTTATCAGCAGCAGGACTGACTACTAAATGGCACTGTAGCCTATTGGACAGAGAGCACGTCTAGACAAATGGAAAGTATGGGTTCAAGCCTCTCTTGAGACGGTTACCGTGTAGGGACCTTCAGCAAGTCCTTCCTCACAATTGCTTAGTGCCATTGACTGATGTTTAGTCAATAGATAATGGCGCTTAATAAATGCAGCAATAATAATAATAATAATAGTGCCATCTAAGTGGGTCTGCCTTTGGGTGCATTGGGAGGTCCAACATGTTCTGTGTGCAGCTGCTGCTAAGCTTCTTGACGGAATTTCCAAATTTGATCATGCACCCCATTACACGTATTCTTCACTGGCTGCCAGTTTCACCCCAAATCAAAGTTAAGATTTCAATTTGGGTCGGGCAATCCCAGTTCGGGGAAGCACCTGCTGACTTCCATGAGCTTTGCTGCTCCATTCTGGGTTTAGCTAGCTGCAGAAATCTTCACTTCATGATCCGAGATGAACTTGTTCCTTTTGCATGCACTTCAACAATACAATGGCGTGCCTTTTCAGCGGTTGGGCTATATCAAAGGGGTGCTATATTGAAGCTCTGAATGAATGAATAATACTACAAATAATAATAACAATAATAAATGTCTTTGGGACTTTACTTGACGATGGCTCCGAATGTAAGGATCCTCGACTTCGATTTCCGTGACTGAACTGTCAAGAAATCGTAGAAAAACATCTTCATAGCTGTGGCCACAGGAATCATTTTCAATGTGAATCTCTTCATGATACTTGCCACCTGTTAATTTCAAACATAAACGGCTTAAAGCTTTTCTTGTCTAATCTTACAACTTCTATAGCATTGTTAGAAATATTATTGCACAAAACGTTTATTTCAAAGTTAGTCAGCCACTGTCACAAAACGCTGGGTATAGGCAATGAGTCTGGGAAGTGGGCAGAGCTGTCCAGCATGTCAACAGGTGGCGGAGAGCTAACCTCCAGTAAGGAGGATAGCTGGGAAATAAGTGGGGTTTCCCCAGCAAATAAACAGTTGTGGACCAACAGCAGCGTTCTCATCAGGGTGCAGTTGGTGATGAGTTGCACCATCACACTGTCAAATACTGCAGATACCCAACGATGGGAACTGTGCTATGGTGAGTTCGGGCAGCCATTAAATAAGGCTGGCCTGCACTACCAAGTGGGTAATTCCAGGATAAAACTCAAGTTATAGGAGACAAACTAGATGTCAAATCCAGGAAGATGACAGGAAGATGACAGCCCATAAGGGCATAATATATGTGTGCACTGAATTGGCTAGCCATCTACCCTATGCCTGCCTGGCAATTGGCTGGGAGGATTTCTTTCTGCCAATTCACTCTGATGACATCATCTGGATTCCCTACATGGACCATGTCAGCAACATGGTGATCAGAAGAACGGTAACAGCACCAGTCTCTGCCACAGTTCGCAAACGCACACTAACGTTTTTCAGGCATGTCATATGGGTTCTGGAAGATGAGGACCACCGGAGTACCCTGTGGACTGCCATGAACAAGTCCATGAAAGACTGGAGAAGACCATGCGGCTGACCTAGGACTACTTGGACTAGAGTCACAGAGAAGGATATGACAACCCAAAATTTCGATCTTCAAACAGCATGGAAAAAGACACAAAACTAAACAGTACAGTGTCACATCACAGACACAGCTATGCTCAGCTGAGTTGCCACCAGAACAATAATAAGGCAATGAGACAAGAGAATGTGTTGTCAGTTGACCGTCACCAATAGGAAGAGGGTAGATGGCTTCAAAGGTGGGTACACGGAGTGACTACAGAGAGGATAGATGAGCAATATCAGCAGAGGAGAGCAAGAGAGATAGTTACTAGGTGAATAGTCAAACTGATGTGAATTCAAACAAACTTTACAGTGTACAGCAGAATGTTTTACAGAATAAACGATTAAACTAAAGAACTGGGTCTTAGCAGTGGTTGACAGGTTCTTAATGACACGTTGATAGAAATGTTCAGATTCATTAAGGTTATTCTAATCTAATCTTACAACTACTATAGCACCAGAAGAATACTGCCCATCCCCAGTAAGTTTCAGATATAGGTGTGCTTGAACAAAATTTAATAAAAAATTTGTGACTGGCCAACAATCACTGAACCAGTCACTCAATCATGCACTCATGTAGTCAGCCAACCAGCAAGTCAACCAAAAAATATTATCACTAAAATTCCAATCATCCAAAAGCTATGCAACATCTTAGAAAATTATGATTCACTGCTTAACTATACCAATACAACTTGCACATTTACATAGCACCTTTGTAGTTCTTAAAAGATGCTATCTAAATCTCCGTACATGCAGATACGCTGATACGCGTGATATTACTTTGTTTTTGTTCGTCTATCAACTTCCGTATTGCTTCAGCGCGGTCCATGTACTCGTTGACCTTTGTTCGAAGATGGTGTCTTGCTTCATCATTTTTTGTGCCTGTGCTCAAGAAATGAAGACAGCATTCCTAATGTCAATTCAGCAAACACCATTTGTGAATTAGCCAGCAAGGTAGGTAATGCTATTTAATACACATCTCTTTCAAGAATAATTCACAGAAGCATGATCTAGACAGGTGGTGAATTGTAAGGAAGGCTACAGAAGGAACTTCCCCCACTAATTCAGACTATCTTCAACAACCGAAAAAACATTTCCCCACACATACTGTTCCTGCCCAATAAGTCTTCCCTTACACTGGTTAAGACTATCTTCAACTGAATATACAGTTTCCCATAGTTTGCTTCCGCCCATACATCTTTTTTCACCCACTGCTGCCAACCACATGTTACCCAAATCCTGACCTTCATGGTCAATTCAAGAACGAAACGACAGTTCTTTACAGTCTGATCGGGTGTGAGATGTTTAGCATGATGGACTGTCAATTCAGGGCAATTCTCGTTTTCAGATTTCTGCTCTACTTGCACCCCTAAGCAAACTCAGCCATAAAATGAGTACACTGACTGTACACTGTCAGTGGAAAGAACAGAAGTTGAGGGGAGAACTGGCCACCCAGACTCATATGATGAGGTAAGAAATTGAAGTCTCTATCAAGGCATACCCATGTTTGTCTCATAGGGTTAACTTAAGATACTGCTCTTCTTCTAAATGGTTTGGCAATGAAATGTAAATTTCACATGATGCACCATATTTCAAACCCTAGACATGGAGGCGAAAGGCAAGCACATTAGCAATCTGCAACCATGACACCCAAACTGGCTGTCTTCGGAGTATAACAGAAAAGTAAGGCTTTCAACTGCCATTTGTATCACCTACAAAAATTAAATTAAAAACACACACTAATTTTAACCAAACAAATCAGTCAAATCGCTTCAAGTAAACAGTTCAAACCATTTTAAGTAGAGCTGCAAAAAAGAACGACTTACTTAATCACAGTTTGACCAATTAACTTAGTAAAAGACATTGGTAGTAGGCCCATAAAACCTGTGACCAGCTGGATTTGACCAAATTTATATCGTAATCTTAATTGCATGTTTATACAGCACCTCTTCATCTCGATAAGATTTAGACAAGATCTGATATTTGAAGAGTCTAAGGTCTTAGTTTATGACATAAAAGAAATCACCTTTAAGCACTTGCAGTAACTGTTCGAGTCCAGCTTGATAACTGGTCAATGATTCATGCAGTCGTCCTTCCCTGTCCAACTCCACAGCTCTCTTTAACAAGGATGTTGCTCCAGACTCCTGGAGGGAATTCTGAAGGGCCATGTCTACACCGCCGAAACTGGTTTCTGTTCAAACAAACACAAAACATAGACTCTGTCACATATTTTTGCAATCTTTCTATAGATTTACACTGATTTGGTCCCACAGAGTTCACCATTTCATATTTGAATCCTTCTGCTGACAGCCTTCCCAAAGCTACATTCCTGGAGTTGTTCGTATTGCCAAATTTAGACTTTGTGCAGGTCTTTCACTAAAGACTGAAAACACTTCTTTTCCAGAAATCTTATCCTGATTCTTCCACTTCCCCTTATCTCTCTTCTCGCTTCAATTTCAAACAGCATCCACCGTAGCCGTCCGACTGTCTGAATGCCTGACTCCTGGATCTTGACCCTTTTGCCTATCGATTTTGTTTTGACTGAGCGCCTGTGAATAAGCTGGTACCCGCGACTTAGCTTTCGTTGAGCGCTGTAGAAATCTCGAGATTACGATTACGATTGACTTGTGCCGTTTGGCTTACTGCGTTTGGAGTCTCTACTTCCTGGCTTTTACCTTTTCTGTTACAGTGGAAATATTTCATCAATACAAACACTAAGCGTGTGATTGACGGCATGTATGTAGGGGCTCCTCCCTTGGTGGAACGTGCCGTGGATCGTCTAATTCGGCCGCAAGCATCAATCAATACCGAAACGGAGGACTACTGTACTCCCCCCTCCCCCGTTTAAGCGGTGGATTTACAAATTCACGGTAATAAATCCAAATTCAGGCGTAATATTAATGCGATCGTTGAAGAACATTTATTGCTGCCATCTGGTGGTCCATAAAACAACATCAAAAAGCCATAAATAAAATACATGTTATTCACGAAATCAGTAGTTCTGTACCCAAACAAAATTACCGAGTAAGTAAGTAAAACAAGTTTAGCGAAACCAAAATTATGATCAGAAGAGCCAACAAAATTACAGTTATTGGTAGCTGAAAATGTAGTGCGTTGTATAATTCTAGGGTAATTGTAATCGAAATCTATAGCTGCGTGTAAAGAGTGGTACAGCAAAATTGAATCTGTGAGATTCTTAAATGATTTGGCAATCGATTCAGTCGTAATCGCAATCGTAATTCCTAGATTTCTACAGCGCTCAACGAAAGCTACGTCACGACTCACGGGAACAGCTTATTCACAGGTGCTCAGTTAGAATAAACTCGCAGACAAAAGTGTGCGGTTCCAGGTCAAGATCCAAATGTCAGGCAAAGAGCATAGCAGCTGCGGTGGGTGATTTTTGGGATTGAAGCGGAAAAAGAATGAGGAAGAAGGGGAGTGCAACTTTAAACTCCTCCCACTTTAGCACATTATCATCTGATTTAGGAGGTATCACCCCAATTTATTGTTCGCTGATCAATCCTTTCAGCATTCCATCCAAGATAAGGGACTTTCAAAATGTCATAAAATGCATGAGTCTTTTTCTTTATTGTCTCTGTACTTCCAAACCATGGAGTTGCAAACAGCCTTCGCCATTTCAACTAGGATTCCAGAAACAATTAGATTTTAACTGTAGTCACAAAAGACTTGGCTTGCAACCGGCCTAGAGTGAATCTCGACACAAGACCAAATCAATGAATTGAATTGATTTGGTCTGCTAATGCTGCTAATGAATTACAAATGAACAACTTATACTGAAAAATTCAAATAATTACGTAATTTGTTTCCTGAGTAAATGCAGAAATTCGCAGTACATTGAATCGACATATGATTGACTGGTTTACTTACTCGCTCCAATCAACCGGAAGTTTATTAATACAGAAACTGGCGATGTTGGGTCACTGGTCTTTGGTTCGCAAACTGTGTGTGATTAACTTCATTCAAAAATGCCCAAAGTAAGCGTCGCAAACTGACCGTATCGCCCCCAGTGTTCCAGTTCACAAGATTTGATTATCGCCTGGACGTATCACGCCATTTATCTTAGTCGGATCATTTTCAGTTCCTTGTATACATTCACGTCATGTTTGGGTATAGGGGCAAGTAATTTATACGGATCACAGTATTTAGCTCCAATGTAATCAGCGCTTTCTGATGACCTCAGCGGCCTGACTTGATGTCGATTCCGGTTGTGAGTGACTTGGGACAAATGCACCGAGTTTCCATCGACTACTTTTTGACTGACTTCGAAATGGTACTTATTAAGCAATAAGTTAATCGTAGTTAAAGTAAATTCTGTGGGTGTTTTAACGCATCCACAATAACCATGGCGTCAAAATGGAACACCGGCAACAACAGCAACATAATTCAGGATTTAGAGAACGAGCTTGGACCGCAGTCGACGTTATACTGGCTGTTGATTTCAATTTGTGGGGCCATTGTTTGGACTGTCTATCTGACCTACTACAACTCAAGAGTTCTGGGATTGATTCTGACAGCAGTGATTAATCGATTTGTGCCGCGCGGCCATGTCAAGTTCGGTACGTATTCTGCAGTTATTTGTTTGGACAGTAATTAAGCTTGAATCTCCTTTCAATGTGAGGTTTATACATGATATAAATTCTGATATAACATGAATCCAAAATTTAACTCGGGTGTAGAATACAATTACAATTTAGAACAATGAAGTACTGTTAACTAGCAGTAGGAGTCTAGTCTTGTATAAGCTTCTAGCTCGTTATCTGGCTCCTGTTGCACTGTTCCATTGAGCTTGTAAATGATGTAGTGTTTTCCAGGTGCAATAAAACATGTTATGTTGTAGTTACTATAGCTAGCTTGCAAACCAGCATCATATGCCGTTGCAGCTTTCTTGAAGAGTCTTTGCACTTTTCAAGTCTCATTTTAAAATTTTCTTGTATGTAAGCTAGCTCCAACCGTACCAGTTTTGAACATTTTATGTTTAGAATTGTCAGATGCTTCGGAACATTATGCAGTTTTACTGCACTAACAGACTCCTTGCACTGCAGCCACTTGAGCTGCCACTCACCATCACGAAACAATGCTTTTGTCCAAACTTGTCTGAAGCGCCTGCCTTCATCTTCCAGTTTTTGCTTTCTTGAACTTCATTGTAAGACATAAAGAACCACTAATAGTGAAGAGAAAGTTGCAAAAAAGCAAAAATTAATAACTTCACATCCTGAAAATGCAAACAAATATTGGACTGTAGCGTGCAGACATTTTAAATTCAAGTCAACCTGCAGGCCAACTGAAACGACACCGCAGGGGAAATTTGGCCTACGGGCCAGAGTTTTCTTGTGCCTGTGTTATACTATGGAATTTGATGTGGTTCTGGAAGGTAGTTTTGTAAGGAGGCTGCTGTGTAGTTTTCAGACTGTCTGTTTACAGTTTTTTGTTGTTTTTGTACATATGTCACTTAGTGACATGGTCCAGGGTTTGAAGCATGGTTTGATCCTGAGGTTGAAGCATAATTTGGTTCTGAGGTTTTTGAAGCATGAGTCGGTCTTTGCTTCTGATGTTGTACGTTCGGTTCTGATGTTGTACATCTTCTGAGTGAAACAGTGACTCAGCAGTTGCAACTGTTGAGTCCCAGATCCAGACCCAGGTCATTGCTAATTAGACGTCTGAAGAACAAATTGTAACTTTCACATGACCCACCAGGATTTGAACCATTGATGCTCTGGTGAAAGGCAAACCAGCTGATTTTTACTGGTCTTCTTAGTGCACATTACTAAAGAACATGACTCATCAGCAGTCAAAGAATTTAAGGGTCAGACTGTCATCTTTTTCTGACAACAGTCATGCAAAGCATTGTTAAAATGGAACCGTCACCAAGCTCTGTTATTTTGAAGTCCAGGATAAATTTTTTCTAAACTATTTACATACTGATTGATTGAAAAGAAATCTTGAAATAACTTTCAGTCCTGGAGAGGTTTGAACCCCAATCCTATGTGTTGGCTGTCAAGCATGCTAACCACCAGACATGAGAGCTGCTTATAAAAAATGATGCATTTTGACACATAAGCAGTATTTCTGTTGCAAACTAAAAACTGATTTCCTGTTTTAGTTGTGTCTCTTTCCTGTTCTATTTCTTTGTCTGGGACCTCAAGGCAAACCGAGTGACTATCCTGTTGAGTTGATGCATTATCAGTTTGGTGTTCTGAAGGACGAATAATAACAGTTTTTATGCTGAGATAAAAAGCAGTTTAGGCAATTGTGCAGTAGCTGCATTTTGCATTTTATGCCTTAGAAGGCATGCAGTTAATACTGTGAGCATTTTTCCCACACTTCAGCTGTTGGTAAGTTAGATACTGCCTTAATAAGATTTGCTGCATAACCTTTAACCCAATACAGACGAGTAGGTAGTGATTGGTAGTGTAGGTGTCACGACGAGCAGGTAGTAATTGGTAGTGGGCATGTACTATTATCTAGACCACTCTCAGCCTATCGCAGACGTTATATTTTTGAAACCTTATATCAATTAGGCCAAGATATTATAATTAAGCACAGAAATAAGTGGAAGATAATTTTAGAATTCAGTCATAAACATGAAAATCGACCAATCAGATCGGACATTTAAATCACGAATTTAAATAACCCAAAATGGCGGCGTGTTGTTGTTGTGGCCTTACTGACGACGAAATTCGGCAAATTCTTGATGAATTTGCATCAGATGATGACAGTTTTGACTCATCTGACAATAAAAGCCTGTCTTTTGCTACCAGTGAAGAAGATAAAGTGGTTTTGGCCAAAGAACATTCTGACATCGACTCCGAATTAGACGGCTACGGATACATGCTAGCGGACCGTCAAACTGGGTCAGGTGGATGACTTGGGCGAGATAGACAGGACTGAACAAGCAGCAGATTTTCCCATTTGACCCCTAACTGTTCCATTTACAAGCGTCTGTGGCGGACCAGCCCCTGATGCACCATTTTTGAAATTTTTCTAACTGCTTTTGGATAAGCTTTTTGATGTGCTTGTTGAACAGACCAGGCCTGCATGGTGAGTAGAGTAGGTCAAATGCACAGAAGGCAGGTAAATCCCACAGAATAAAATGGAAACCTACTTCTCCTCTAGCATCTTATGTTTTAGAGAACAAGATCAAGAATCCCAAAGGCTGCCCCAAGAAGGCTCAATATGAATGTGAAGCATGTAAAGTTGCTTTGTGCAAAGTTTTATGCTTCCACATTTGCAACGAGCAAAATCAGATAGTGGTTCTGTGGAGTGTAAGGAAGGTAAGCAATATAGCACATCGATACAAATGTTAAAATTTCCATTCTAAATTGTCCTCTTAGAACTGTTCAGTGCAGTCTATTGAGAAAAAGGAGTCGATTCAGGAGGCTTCATCCATCTTCAAAGTGACCATCCAGTGCACTCAGGCATTCATAAAAATGGCCTCTTTGAGAGCTACCAAATATTTGAAAAGGAAACAAACTTCAGTGTGTTTGCCTCTCTGTTGTAATGTTACTGTTGTCCTGTTGGTGTGCATGCTGCAGTGTTTTTGATGTCGTGGTTGTATTACTATGTATGTGTTTGGGAGGTGATAGGGTGAGTAGGCAACATGAGTGCCCCAAAATTTTTCTATCAAAAACTGGACAGAAGGATTGAAAGAGTAGATAAAAAGCTAAAGAATGATGTTAACCTCAAGTCTGTATGCCAAAAATTACCAAGATCTGATAAGTTAAAAATTTCTTACTTTTTAGGCATTTCTTGTTACTCCTCTGGTACGACTACTGTCTCTATACTAAAAATATTATATCTCCTTCATTTATGAAAATATTTTCAAACTTTTTGGAGGTTTTGTCTGATATTAATTGCTGCACAGTTCATTTGCTGACATTACATGAGTTGTCACTGAAAATGTTTTCTATAGGGATTTGAACATGAAAAGTTTTCAAATGGGGTGGGTACAGTTTGGGGCAACTATGAGTACGTCCAAAAATTTTTCTCAAAAACTGGAAAGATGATTTGAAAGAGGAAATAAAATGCTAAAGAATGATCTTAACCTCAAGTCTGTGTGTCAAAGAATGACCAAGATCTGATAAGTTAGACATTTCTTACTTTTCAGGTGTTTTCTTATATTTCCTTCAAATTGTACGACTTCATCTTACATACTAAAAATACTGTATCTCCTTCATTTATGAAAATATTTTCAAAATTCTTGTGAGGTTTTGTCTGGTATTGATTTCTGCACGATTCTTGTGCTGACACTACATATGTTGTCACTGAAAATTTTTTTCCATAGGAGCCTGAACATGAAAAAAGTTTTAAACATGGGGTGGGGTACGGTTTGGGGCAACTTTGGGTACCCCAAAATTGTTTGTATCAAAAACTAGACGAATGGATGGGAAGAGGAGATAAACTGCTAAAGATTGATGGTAACCTCATGTCTGTAGGTCAAGAACTGACTGAGATACAACAAGTTGAAAACTATTTAATTAATAGGCGTTTTCCGGTAAAAATCGCTCGTCGTCAGGGCCTAGGCGGAAAAATTTCTCTCGTCGGTTAAGGGTTAAAGGGACAAAAAGTTACAATGTAGTCACAAGAGTGCAGAAATTAAGTGGTCTAATGTAAGACATTTTTATCTCAAACACATTATATCTGTTGACAGTGTAGTTAAAGTTATATTTTGTTCTGTACATTGTTTTCAGGTATTTAAAAATGTCACTCTGTTTTCTTATTTTATTTTGTGCATTGTGTTGCTGTAACATTGGCTGTTTCACAGATGACTGATTACACTGTTAAGCATGGTTGGATACTTAAAAATAGCTGTACAGAAAGCTTGGTCATGGTTCCATTTTAACAATACTTGGCATTGACTGTGGCATGACATTCTGACCCTTAAACTCTATGACTGCTTATGAGTCATGTTGTATGGTTATTGCAACTGCTGTTAGAGTTTTAATAGAATTTGGCTAATGTGTTTTGTATTGTTCTATATTGTACAGTACTGTTTTGATCAATTTATGTAATGCCTCTTACAGAACAAACTACTCAGTGTGACAGTTATGTGGCATGAATACTTATAGATATCTATAGTGTCTTACAATAACGAAGCAACATCTTTGTGGCTTAAGGCCTTACTCTTAAAAGTTGTATTGGCTAAGAGCAGACACTAGAGTAGCTAGAATGCTAGCAGACATAAACTGCTTGGTGTTAAAGCACATTCGTTGTTGCTTGCTGCCAGTTAGGTTTGTCTTATTTTTTGAAAAGGCCATAGTAATGTGAGGCTATAGCCACAGGGATTTTTCTGTATTAGTAGACAGTTGATGTCTATGAGAGTTATGACTACACTGGGCCCGCTGTTTCTGCACATTATTTTTAACAGTTTACTACAAAAGGCCACTGTAAGAGTATAGACTGCGTAAAATGGAATTACTTTGGTGCCTTTGAAAGGTTTCCATGTATCTGGACACTTAATGTAGCACACATTAAATTAAGTACCTTTCAACAGTGATGTGCACATAACTGTCTAACTGATTTGAACAAATGCATTTTAAGTAGGTTAGATTTTTGAGTTAAACAGCACTTACGAATATCGAGTGGAAGGCATAAGCTTGCATAATGTTTAAAGAATTTAAATTCATGTGGTTTCAGGTTCTTTCAGTCTGTCCGTTCTGTCTGGAAAGGTGATGTTTCGTGATGTCCACTTCATAACTGAAGACTATTCCGTTCGTGCCCAGCTTGGCTTTGCAATATTTCGCTGGTGGAGGCCACTGACTGACAAGGACATCACCGAAGGTAAATTAAAACCCTTTGGCAAGACTGTGGGGTTTCCTATGTGTGACCTCTGAGTTCACACCTGAATGGCTATTAGGCTTTTGTAAACTGAATGGCAATATCGGGGTCAGTGGTTAAAATCAGTTGGATTGTGCCAGATCTGTGCATCTCTTGAAATCTGCCATCTGAATTTATGAGATCTGTCACCTAAACTGGGAGATCACCACCCAAAATCAGATCACAATACTTTAAAACCTTGCACCGAACTTAATCTCTTTAAGATCTTCATGCAGAAGCTCTAAAAAAGCGATAAAGAAATTGACAAGAACCAATTCTATCGGGCACTGGTTGATTCTATTTCTGGACAACTTGCGCCGGCCTCGGAGACCCACAGTTGACTGTGTTAAGTGTGTTGTTTATCTAGACATTGTTCAGAGTCATTTTAATTGTTTGTATGTGCTTGTATTTTTAGATATGGCAAGTCATAAAGCATGGTGTGGCATATGTGTTCACAAGCAGCCATTGCTTTGTCTTTTTATATTCTGCTGATGTTTTAAGTGAACATTATGTTATTAATATATAGTGTTCCTACAGTTAGGATTAGGTCACAGTTGAAACTAGAGCTCATGTGACTGTCTTTGTCATGGCTGGTTTGGTATATAAACCATAATTTTTGAATGTACCATTGCTTTCTTCATCACTCACTTCACAACCTGGTTGGTATGCAAATCTCTGATGATCCTTGATATTAGTGAGGAGCGGTCAAACTTCACATGTGGTTATGTTTTGGACACAGAATTAAAGTTATTTACATGGGCTGAAGGCACTGCCATTTAGTCACATATAGGACTTCAAGGTTATCTCTAACTGCATGTGTGGCATGATAAATTTCTTGTCACCCATCTCCAGGTGAAGTTATGTTGGCCAGTAACTTTCGCAGAGGCACTTGTACAAGTCCCTAGAGCAAAATAATAGTGAGAAAACCATGTCTAGCGCTGGCTTGTTTACTTCCAGAGATCACCAGCTTAGTGCATTGCTGGGTATATGGTGGCATATACCTTCAGCGACTATCTGTGCCGGCAATTCTTGTTTTTTATAACTACGAAAATATAATAAACACTGACAAAATTATTGTATCAGCAAGCAGGCCAACCCTTTTCGTAAAATATTTCAACCAGCCTTTATCGAAGGTCAACTCAGTGTCACCTGCCATTTACTGCGGGTATCGCTTTCATTAACGTTTGAAAAGTTCTGTAAATCATTAGTATGAAGGCTAGTTACGTGCTGTTGTTCCTGCTAGTCATAAGAGTTGAAATCCTTCAAAATTAGCTCTTCATCTGGCTTCAAATTACTGAATATCATATGCCAAATTTTGTCTTCATTACTTATCATATTCTATAGCATGAAGTCTCATGAAAAATTTAGCTGACTGTTCACATTGAATATATCAGCAACTGCTGTACATAGATACAAGAAACCAAGAGCAGAATCACAGCATATTCATCAAACTAGTTATCTATAAAGTTATTTACATAGACTGAGCATTTGTTCTCTGTTATTCAACAGCTTTATTGGGGACACCCATGATGTTGCAAATCTGCACCTTTGGCGCACAGGGAAAGTTTGATTGTTACAAAACTGCACCTTTGGCAGTCAAAGGGTTAATTGACTAACACATTGGTTTTCTTCCTTATGAGTTCTATTAGAGTGTGCCTGCTGCTTTTAAAGCTGACCAATTTATTTGTGTGTAGAGTGTATGTATCTGAGTATTGTTCAGTGCGTTTGGATAACCTCTCTAAAATGCCAAAATGTTCAATATTTTAAGAGAATTCTTTTGCTGTTTTTGTAGACTTGTCACATTCAGAAACACGGTTGTCCATATACTTAGACTCTTTTGAACTCCATGTCTACAATCGATCAGCGAACTATCAACGGCTTGAGAAGCTTTTTGGCCTGGACAAGGTCGTGGTGCAGGATGCTGAAGAATCACCCACAGAAAAAACTCAAACGTAAAAGAGATTCAGAACCGATTGTTACTAAATCTTTACCAAAATTTATCATGCACTGGAACCTACTTATAATGTGCTTTGTTATGTCGAGAATTCTGGTATTGTGTGGTCAGGGATGTGTACCCAAGGATGAGAAGGCCTAAACACCAGAGCAGATTAATCAGTTGCAAACATTTACACAGTATGCCAAGAGCATGCTAGGCTAGTAGTTAGCAGCTGGACTGTTGACTGAGAGGTTGGATATGCAAATCTCTGCCATGGCAGAAGGATGTTTTGAGATTTCTGCTCCAATTGTGCCCCTTAGCAAACCTGGGTATAAAATGAGTACACCGACAGTACACTGTTGATGGAAAGATGAGACAGTGAGGGGAGGCCTAGCCTCATGCTGAGGCTAAGAAAATTAAATTGGTAACACTTCATACTCCTTTTAGTACAAAGACCAATTATAGGGGTGCTATATAAATGTTCTGAACGAGTGAATGAATGAATGTGATGTTATTACATGGTCCTTGGAAAGGGTGTCAAAGGTATTCCAGTGTATTTATAGAATAGAAACGTTTGACTTTGCTAATGAACTCTCTTATTGTCTGGTTTGGTCTGTGTTATGACTATGTAATGATAACCAGTCTGGTCTGGTCTAATGTGATGTGGTTGTTTTGTGGCCAGGAGGCTCTTTGGAGCCACTAGAGAAATGCTGGTATCTTTCTTCAGTGGTTTTATGCTTCTGAAATTTATACAGCACCTCCCAGAGTTTGAATTCTGTGATGAAAGATTTTGTGGTTTGTGCATTGTGCATGTGATTCAGCCTAATTTTCTTCAGGTGAAGACTGGTTCTTTGAAGACGAAGATGATGAGAGCACTAGTTGTGCAAACCTGTTGATTGATTTATTTTATTTATTTATTTGTTGCGCTTATTACACACTGAAAGAACAGAAATCAGAATCTGAGGTGCAAGACAAGGGTGCACAAACATATTTTGTCTAGGGCTCTTATACAGAGTCCACTCAGCAGGCATGAATCTGCGATCATTGGATTACAGACCTCATTCGCTATTGCATAGGCCACCAAGTGGTCAGATCATATTCCATGTAACACATGTGCGCTTGCCAGATGCAAAAGAACGACTTGTATTTCCTTGTTTAATATGCAGTTATAATTCTGTTGTATGGTGCAGCATGAAGTTGAAAGCAAATTGGGAATGGCGAGACCTGATTCCTGTTATAAAGATCGAAGTTTCATCTGTAAGTAGATCTCACCAATGACAGTTCCTGCTGCAAAAATATCTATGGCAGAAAGTTTTATGCTTTTCCCACCAACGAGAGTTTTACTATGCAAATATAACTGGCAAAAACTTTTATGTTCTTTTCCCACCAAGGACTTCAGTCTTTGGATTAATCTGATCTAACTACAGCGATGAAAATACATATCTTGATCTGGCAATTACTGTAAACTTGATCTGATAATTAGTGTGATCTTGATCTGGCAGTTACTATGATCTTATAATGCTATACTGTGATCAGTAAACTGGCTAATAAATAAAAGATTAAATATAAAACAATTAAAAAATAAATTTTGTAAATGCAAAGAAGTGTCTTGACCATTTTGCATTTGAACATATTCTAGCATAACTTGACCTTTACCTTGTTTCATGATCTTGTTGCAGGGTCGCCTGGTTTTTGGCAACTACCTCATTCCACAGTCTTTGTCTGTCAACTTTGGCGACGCTCATATCGTCTACACGACAAAACCGGCTTCAACGCCATTTGATCAGTTCATGCACATAGTCAAGTGCAAAGCGGACAACATTCGAATCATGGCCATACCTAGTCCTAAGTATTCGGGTAAAGTTGACGAGTAAGTAGTTTCTAATCTAACTATGGCAACTATCTGACCCATGTATGCATGTACGTTTGTATCTGGATATTTAATGTAATGCCTTTGAAGTACCTTACAAAAGCACTGGCTATGCTATCGTATGGTGCTAAAATTTATGAAGAACAAAAAGCTCATTTATAATCAACAGTATCCATGTGTATGAAGTGTTAGCAACTTCATTTTCTTAGCCTCAGCATATGAGGGAGGATGTGCAGTCCTCTCCCTCGCTGCCTGGTCTTCCAACGAAAATGTACAGTCCATTTAATAACTCGGTTTGTTGGAGGTACCAGTGAAGCAGAAATCTGTTGTTCTAACCTGGATTAAACCCCAACTTCTAGCGTGCTAAACGTTAGACTACTGTGCACAATATATGCTGTGTAAATGAATGATTGCCATTGGTTGTTTAGACCTCCTCGTTGTATGGGGGACGGATTTGTTGTACTACAGAGCAACGATGTTGACATCTACTACTACCAAGATGAACCAGGTTGTGCCATGCATTTAATCTGATCTAAAGACTTTTATAGCGCCGTTATCATTATGCTTAAGGCGTCAGTTGATGGTCGCTTCAAGTCAAAATTGCAATCAAAAATCACAATTTACTGGAGAAGCCGGGTTGAATTTCAATAGGTCATCGAAACCAGAAGCTAGACTGTGGTGGGTAAGCAAGTTGAAACAGATGAGGCTTAAGTTTAGACCTGAATGAGATCACAGAATTGACAGAACAAGTAGAACTTGGCAGTGAATTCCAGAAGCCATGGACCAGCAAGTGAGAGCCCAACAGTGTTGTGGTATGAGGGACTACAACAATCTAATCTACTATAATCTAGTCTACTTGTAACAATTTCTCAGACTTTAAACTAGATGAAGGAGGTGGTACAGTGGCAGATTGTGAACTGCATTTGCCTTTCGCCTCTCCATCTGGGATTTGAGTCCATGTGCATCCTGTGAAAGTGAGAATTCGTTACAAAGCCATGTAACTCGCAAAGAAAGAGTGTCCAGTTGTTGGAATTGCTGTTGTTATGTTTGCACTTACTAGTGAAGTAGCCTTCAGTGCCAGGATCATGCCTTACTTACCTGATATAACCTGATTTGGTCTTAAATTTTTTAATATTTATCATGCACTGACATTACATCATGCTAACTGATAGACTCCACGAAATTGCTTATTTACATGCCTATACAGTGCACCTACAAGTTATTAGATTGGATTAGACAAAGTTTAGAGCAGTTTTCTGCTTGCAACAGGTCTTGTTCCGTATGAACCAGAGATGGTGCAGCTTGCCAATGGTGACGTCATAGCTGTCCGAACTTGGCCGTGTTGGGGCATGGATGTTAAATGTGGCAAAAATACAGACGTCAGTTACGGGCCATGGGCCGACAGGCAAAGGTATGCTGTAGCCTCTTTGTGTGATATTGTTTTTTGACAAATTCTGTCGAAAGTTCAAACTCCTTCAGCAAGATGTTGGTAAATTCTGATATAAGACCCTGTTGGAGATGTGACTCCGAAAGTGGATTAGAGATTAGATTGGATTTGGTTAGATTGGGTCAGACTGATCTAATTGGACATGCTTCATTACGACCTGAATTCTGATATAACACATGATCGAAGATGTGAATTCCATGTTGGATGAAATTAGATTTGCTTAGATTGGGTTAGGTTAGATTAGGTTTGACTAGAGCAGATTGAAATAATTAGAATCAGTTTGGCTAGTTTAATTAGATTTGATTGAATTAAATTACATTGGACTAGATTAGATTGTACTGCAAAAGATGGTGACCTTTTTCCAGGGAGTTTCTTTGGCATTTCTTCTACCCTCCTGACTATCAACCGACAATGGCAACTGTTCTTCCCGATCCTGGCCAGCTGCGAGTCCACCGCAGTTTTGACTTCAAGATGAGCATGCAGAACGCAGTCACAGTTGACATCCTCTTCACCAAGAACAAGGTCTCTGAGCTGCTATTGCTGGCCCTGATTATCAATAGCATTAAAGGACAAGAGAAGTCCCTTAATTGCTGGCCCTGATTATCAATAGCATTGAAGGACAAGAGAAGTCCCTTAAGTTAACCCCAATTGGTAGTCATGAGTATTAAATGTTAGCAACTTCGATTATCCTAACCTCTGCATATGATGTCGGATGGCCAGTCCTCTCCCTCAACCGGGTTCTTCCCACTGACACTGATTTCCACTGTACTCATTTGATAGCCGAGTTCTCTAGGGGATGCAAATGGAGGAGCAGAAATAATCTTTCTGTCTGGCCAGGAATTTTAACCTCTGAACTGTGAATTGAAAGTCCAGAACACTCTGGCAGAGTGGACAGAAACAGGCAGCAAATTCCAAAGCCTTCCTTCCTGTACCTTACCTTACCTTCTCTTACCCTTACCTTATCTTACTTTACCTTTCTTCTGTTAGCTTACCTTACCTCTTGCTTTAGTCTTTGCCTGTTTAGATTGTCACTGTTGAGAAATCGACCTTAAGACTCTCCGTTATATAGGTATCTTGAATGGGCACTATATAAATAGTCTGATTTTGTTCGTGACAGGAAACTCAGGCAGTTCACATGAACTGCAAACAGGGTTCATACCTGGAGTTTACAATACCTTATGTCATTGATGACTCGGGTTACGTTACGAAGGTCACCGGTCAACTGATGCACGTTGACATGTCAACCAGTCTCAAGTTCCGATCACTGCTGGAGTGCGAAACACTTGAGGTCTGCTTCTTTTTGTTTTATAATTAAATTTATTTATTTATTTGATATTTTAGAATTTAATTTATTTCTGATTTTCAGTTTAGCATATGTTAGCACTTTTGTTTGTGCACAGGAGTTTCACCATATTTAACTTATGTTGGTACTTAACAAATCCTCAAGATTATTGACCCTAAAGGGATGGAGGAGTTGGTTACATATGTTAATGCGTTATTTTCATGGCATACATTATTTAATTTACTTAACGTTAGACTATTATTTTGTTTGTGTGTTTCAGTGTCTTGTAGAGATCAAATATCCACAGAACTGGAATGACCACCAGAACTGGAATGTGGAACTGACAGCCTGCAAAGCATCGGGATACCTAATACTCCACCACAAGGCTTTCTTCATCGGTATTTTTCTGCTTCATCTACCTACAAAATTGAACTAAGATTTACATTGGGACTATATATTGAACATGCGGCATGGTGGCCCATTCAGCCGCACTTCGGGTCTGTGATTCAACTATTGCAGTTTCGTGTCTGTTTACAGGACTCTGTGTAGAGACCCTTGGAAATTTGTTTGCACACACTCGTCTTGCTCCTCAGATTCAGGTTTACTGACCTTTTGTGTGCGTATTAAGTGCAATAAATTTATAAATAAACAAATCATTTTATTTTGTATTCAGCAGTATGCTGAAACCTCCTTATAAAACCACCCTAAACATTGAAAACCCATTCTGTTCGAGCATATTATGTGTTGTCTGGTGAAGAGCACCTCTAAGGAGTTTCTCATGAAAGGGTGCTATGAGAATTTGTGATTACAATTACTGTTACGATTGCAGTTTGGAGACTGTATAGAGAATTTTTGTTATGGTGCTGTCAGTTGTGAGTTAAATCTGGTGTATTATCGTATTATGCTGAATAGCATGTTTTAAATTTCCCAGGTAAAAGGAGGCAATTGCTCATTTGTAACAGTAGCAGGTCATCCTTTGGCTGGTTTGGTCCGTCCGAAATTTTTGCATTTTGCTGCAAGCTAATGCAGATTATTTGTTGTCAGTCTTCACGTCCAGGCTCAAATCTCATCTTTGCCAACTTGCTTATCCACTATAGCATTCTGGTCTCTTTGTATGCATTCTTGACGTTTATACAGTACCGTTTAAGGACCTCTAAAATCCGTGTCCTCTGACCTCTTGGATATTGACCTAGCCTGTTTATTGGATGATGTGACCTGCTTACATAGATGCAGACTATGGTTTCACTTCAAAGCAATCATTTATGGGTGACAGTAGTTGCGCTGGGGAAGTCTCTGAGGTTGGTTAGATTAGATGAGATTAGATGTTGCATTGTGGCTGTTTGCAGATCTGATTGAAGATTGGTCGAGCAAAGTTCGGCCGGACATTCTGCATTTTGTCCCATACACTTGGCATGTCAGCATCCTTTTGAAGGAGTTTGAACTCATGACCCTGACGAATGAATGGAACTGGATCGATTGCTTTGGAGCCACTCCAGAAAATGGTACATGCTGATTGTAATGTGGTGTAACGTTAAAGTTATATAGAGTCGCTAATGAACCTACCTTGAAGTACTCTGAAGAGCGTGTTAACGTTGTTCACTTATGTTCATTTATAGTTTTTTAGTTTTAATTAACTTTTTATAGCACTAACTGAGGATCCTACTGACATATCCTAAGAGTAGGACCCAATCTTATCTAATCTGAGGACTTTTGAAGTGCTGTTATCATAATGCACACAGCATCAATTGACGGTTGCTTCAAGTGAAAGTGTAGTCCACAATCGGAATCCATGAGTGAAGTCTAGTCAGAATCTGATAGGTCAGTGAAACCAGAAATCAGGCTACAGTGGATAAAGCAAGTTGGAACGGGTGAGTCTTTAGATGTGAATGAAGTTAAAGTACTGACAGAATGCAACCTACTCTGAAGCGTCATGTGTTGTTCAATAATAGTTCTCTAGGATTATTTAATTATATCTTTGAGATGCTGTAAAGGAGCTATATAAAGGTAATTTTTGCAATATATTACGATACCTATGATAAACATATATTAACTTGTTTTGTGGTTTAGCCCACCTGGCTGTCTGTGGTGACACGTTCGATCTGACCTTTGACCTGCCGTTCATCGATTACCTGCCAAAAACTGTTCTCATCAAATTCTTTATCCGGGTTGAGTAAATCTAATGTATTCAAATCTAATCTAATCTGTAAACTTTTATGTAGCATTTTCATAGTGCACAAGCCATCTAGCATTGGTCACTTCTGAGCCAAAGTGCATTCGGCGGTCACAATCCACTATACTGATCGAAATCCATGGAGAATGGGGAATTTTGCTGGCCACTGCGATTACATTAAAGGGTAATAAACTGGTGCTTACCTTACACTAGCTTGCATTACCATTAGACATTTTCAGTAGCGATCATGTTTTGTCTTTGATTGCGTTTCAGGGAGAAAGTGCCGAGGCTCGTATGTACTTACCCGAGACGAACACGAGCCGACACATCGTGATTGCTCTTTCAGAGAACATGAAGCTAATGGGACGAGATGGGACAGTGATTGTGCCGGTCTCTGGTGGACAGACAGAGAAGAAGTGGCGCAAAGTCTGCCAAAAAAGGTACATTGAAATAGATCAAATGACTTTGTAGTGGCTGTATCTTATTTGCATCTTTTTCAGGTTGCTTATCCTCTGTAGCCTGAAGAGCCAGTGTGAGAAACATTTTCAACTTATCAGTTGATGCCTTGTGCATTAGACACTGGTGCTATGTAGAAGTTTCTAATTAATAATAATAATAATAAAGTCATACCTCATTAGATCTGTTTGATAGCTCTTCTTCAGAGGTGCTATAAAAGGTGCTATATAAATATCTAGATATTTGCGTGCATACATGTTGGTTCCATATCTTAACTTTTCTACCCTTTTTACATGTCTTCTGATTTCTGGGGACTTGTGGATCTCAACTGGTTCCGTCCAGCAGATGATAAGCTTGGATTGCGGTTTTGCTTAGATGCAATCACTGATTGATGCCTTGTGCATTACAATAACAATGTTATGAAAGTTTCAGGTTAGATTGGATTAGATTGAATTAGGTTAGATTCACTCACCCAGTTGAACATTTGCACCAATAACAGTAATAATACTGTGATCTTGCTTAACTTTAGCGATGGCTGGGTGGATGTATGGACAACACCAATTGCGGCGCTAAGCATTGGATATGTCTACCATCCCATGCCACCAACTGGAAACGAAGCTGGAAGTGCCATGGATGAATCCCTTGACTTGGAAGAGACACTCCTTATTCCTGTCCGACTTGTTCCGCTGCGGCCCCTGAGACCAAAGAAGAATCGACTGATTGGGCTCGATTATGGAGCGGGACAGGAAGACGAATTTGATCGGACAAAGCTGGCAGCCGATCAGATTACTGTTGAGATCGAAATTGGACCGTCCGTCTGCTATGCCTACGGGTCACTCGTTCGAAACTTTCTACACCTCAAGGTCTTGTCATTTTTGTTTTTCGGAATTGCTTAGCATCATCAATGTGTGTGCTCATGTCTAGTTATTTATGTATCACCTTTTGAGAGTATCTCTAAGGCACCAAACACATCTGCATATGATCTTATGTTTGTATGATCAAGAGCCTAAGGTATTTTTTGTTTTATTGATCGCTGGTTTGATCTATTTTTTTCAATAATTAGTTTGGTGTTTGTCTAATCAAATTGATCATCAGCGTAACTGTGTGCGTGTCTGTGTGTCGAGGGACTTATTATAGGACCTTTTAAGTATTTCTGAGAAGTGCTGCACATGTGGCAATCTAACTTATCAAAGTGCATTTGAAGGTACAGTAGTATGTATGCAGAATGGAGTCAACTGAAACGGTTTTTATATGAAATGGAAGACTGTTCTAAAGGAAAAGTTGAACACTGGAGGAGGCATGATGGGCTTGAGTACTACTGAATATTAAATATTAATCTTGCCATAATTGTTTGTAAACAGGTTTTAGTTCTTGCAGTTGTGTGAATCATATGGCCAGCTTGTGACTTCATTTGTTGTTGAAGGAAAACTATTTTGGAGAGGACATTAAATTCACTGACTTTGAGCAGAAGAATTTCTCTGGCACCAAGAGGAACTCCGTCTTTGAACATGTGATCACATTGTCTGACGTCAAGGAGAAACCATTTGACCCAAGACGATATCGTCCACTTCACGTCCGAGTTCTCTTGATGCTTCATGACGTACAGGCCCATCTAGTCAAGGTTGTAATCTAATATAATCTATTCAAGTTGCATGACCAAGGTTCTAATCTAATCTCTGGTCGGGTCACTTTTACAAGGTTCTAATCTAATGCAGTCTAATCTAATGTGATCTGATCTAATGTATTCTAATCTTGTTAGGTTCTGATCTTTTCTATTCAGTTCTAGTCTAATCTGATCTAATGTGATAACTTATTTAGAGCCGTTGTTATAATGCACAAGGTATCAGTTGCTGGTCGTTTCAGTTTAAACCATAGTCAGAAATGTTAGAGAAGTCTGGTTGATATCCTGAAGCAACGTGCGGGTGGTTGAGTGGAATCTTGTCTGTTGTAGAACTGTACTGAGGACGGGCCGCAATGTCCTTGCGTTTTCCTTGAGCGACTGGTATTTGAGATGGACAAGCGGTATGAAGAGACCAAGCTCCAGGTCTTTCTGTCTCCGGCTCTGCTCATCTGCAAAGACCTTACTCAGGTAGGGAGGAGGCTTTCTTGGGCCTGTGAATTCCTTCTGCTCGTGCAGGCATAGGTGTGTATAGCATTAAAGGAGGCATTCATATTGAAGTTGAAGGCCACTAGTGTTATGCACAGATTGACAATGTCAATTTCGCACGACAAGCCCAGGATTTAAACCTGGGCCGCAGAGGTGAAAAGACTGCACCACAGGTCACTCTACATTTGTCACTCGGCCACCATACTATCATGATATGTAAAGGTTTATGTAACCAAATGTTTATACTTAAAACGTTGGGTGGTTTGAAAAGGTGACGTTTGAATGGAGTGCTGTGGTCGTGTTGGCAGGTAATGCAGAGCTTTAGGTCTAGGATAAGGCAAAATATTTGATGCATTTAACCAAGCAATTTATGTAGTGCTTTTTAAAAACCTCTGAACAAGAATTTAACTAGGCAGTTTATGCAGGGCCTTTTAACAACTTGTTCTAGACATTTAACTAGGCATTTATATAGAGCCTTTCAGAGCTTCTTTGTTTTTTGTTGTTGCAGAGGCCACCAGCTCATGATCACCTTCAGGATGGTCACCTGACTCTGTCTGGCTTGCAGATCCGAGGTCATGCCATGTTCTCTCATGAGGGCCTGCCACTGGACAGCGAGACACTCGAATATGCCTGGCTGTTCGAACTGACCATTGGTGACCTCACTGGTAGACTGACCGCACCACAGGTCAGTCTACAGACAATCCTGTTCAAACTTTAGAATACAATTGATTCTCTGTTACTGATCCTATTCTAACTTTAGAATACAACAGATTCTTGACTACTGATCTTGTTCTAACTTTAGAATGCAGTAGTTTTGTCAATCCTAATTGTAACTTTAAAATAGAATAGATTCTGTGCCAATTATCCTGTTCTAACTTGAGAACACTATGGGTTCTGTGTCACTGATTGTATTCTAACTTTGGAATACAGTTGATTCTGTCATTGATCCTATTCTAATTTTAGAATGGAATAGATTCTTTGCCATGTATCTTTTATAACTTTTGAATACTAGAAATTCTCTGTCATTGATCCTATTCTAACTTTTGAACACAGTACATTCTGTGTCATTCTAACTTCAGAACACAATAGGTTCTCTGGTGTTGTTCCTATTCCAACTTTAAACTGCAGTAGATTGTCACTAATCCTAATGGCCTGAACTCTTATTTGCATTCCAGCTTCAGAACATAGTGGAATTTCTCCAGACCTTGTTATATCTTGTGCAAGATCCGGAGAACGTGCTCATGAGACCAGTCCAGGACCGTCTTTGTCAGCACATGGTCCTTCAGTCAGACTGCAAACAGCAACCAGACTCACTTCTGCCATGTCCAACGGCAGACGACATCAAGTATCGCATCACTCGGCTGTCGGTCGACTGTGTTGATGTCTATCTCGTTGAGTCGGGATCAGCGCTAAACGTGCAGGTTGAATACTGATTATGATATGTTACGTTACAACTGTGTATGTATCTGAACATTTATATAGCACTTGGTAGAAACCTCTCATGAAGGGAAGGAGGTACACAGGTAGGGAAACTTAGCAAATATGGACCAAAAAGGGATATTTCCCTGATTGCAGTTTGTGCCAAACTTTGGTGCAGATATTCTGTGCAGGAAAGGCTAGCTATTATTTCTAGAAAGGGCATTCATGGAATATTGTCTGTGCAAAGTGTTATATGTTTGGAGTGTGCTGTCGTTTTCCAGGTCTTTCCCGTGCGAGTTTCCACCTGCAACCTGCACAGCCATTCGACGAAGCTCGGTGCAACAGTCCTCATACCTGAAATGAACATCAAACAGTTCGTTCTTTCTGTTCCGGTGACCCAGGTCTATGACAGTGATGCGCATATGTGGCTCGAAGCGGGTGGAGTCAGTCTTGGTCCAATTGTTATCGATGCCGTGCTTGCTTCACCCAACCAAGACTTTCTCATGGCACAGCAGAGATTTCTCAGACTTCACGACAAACGTACTCAACGCCTGACATTCCTCTGGCCTTCTGAAGTGACATCAAGCAC